>BSBM01001119.1:2372500-2407500 GCA_027924585.1 Larix kaempferi
ATACTCTATCTATGAAATTTATGCTGGGCAACACTGTGTTGCACGACCTGCATTTCTTTTCTCATTTTTATGCATTTGTTGCTTTACTATGACGGCCATGGATAGATAAATAGTTGCAATATCTTTGTAGTGGTTTTATAATTTTCGCACTAGTGATGAATGCTAGAAACGTTGCTTATTGTTGCGTTGTAAGGAAGACTTATGGCCTAGCGTGAAAGCCTAGAATCGTAAATTTTCCTATGGGATGTGTTAAATGCTTGAAGAACTCTATTGCCTCGGAACTCTGTTTTATTCTGGTATTCATTATAACAGAGAAGATCTCTGCTAAAAATCTCTGTGTATTGTTAGAGTTACCTTTGTAACTATTTATAGAACTCTGACCCTCCATCGCAATGATGGCGTGAACCGTGCTGTATCGGTTTGTCCCTTGCTACTGGAAAAATGTATGTAGATACGTTATAGCAGCAGTGAACTCTGCTAAAGCTCTCTTCGTGTTATCAAGTTTTAGAGTTCTTTACTTAAATTGGTTATTTTCTGAGTAAGACGCCTGTACCATTATCTGGTGAATGGATTTGCTGATCTCAGTAAAGGGATATCGATGTGCTTAGTTTGAATCCGCGCTTTTCCATCTGATAGGAATAGTGTTAAGAGGGAGGCCAGGTGAGGCCATCCAGTTTCAACCACCTTTGTTAAAGGCATACATAAATCCCATTGTATGTAAAATGCATTTCATGGTATTAGGTAGATCTCTACAAATACGTTCTTCTCTGGCGAAAATACAAAAGAATCCTGTAGATATGAAAGCACAGAGATTCATAAGTCTTTGATCCCTGAATGTTATTTTTCATATGATATATGTTATTATATATATGATGTGGTGTAATACTATGAGGACGTAGAAGCTTGGGGAAGATGCTTGAAGAGCTCGACCGGAGTCATAGTCCATTATGTAGATTGGTACTCCTATGCATATATATATACATACTTTAGATATATTTTGTGGAAAAAAAAATGTATGCTTATAACCCTGGAGATATAGTTTTATGATTGCCCCTTTTGTTGGACAGAGTTTTACCTCTGCATTACCATGCTGAACATAGTTTATCTCTATGCTTAATGCTAGACTTAGTTCCTATGTATAGGATAATGCTTTGTCTTTGCATAGTTTCTACATTAATGATTTGGACAAAAGGTTAAACAAGATGTAGATTAATTTGTATGTCCACGGGGTTGGGAATATAGATTTATTATAAGAATGGAAGAAGTTTTATAAAGGAGAATATCCTTTGTTCTAAACATTGTTTGATGTAGATTTAAATGCTTTGAAGGAATCTTGTAAAGTTATTATTTGTACTAAAGAATAGGCTTTGGAAGAAGGAAAGTACTAGATAATGCAACATCAATGTTGCAGGTTGTAATCTCTCTCTCTTTTGATTATTTAATACCACACACCCTTTGTGGACGTAGCCCAAGAGTGGGTGAACCACTTTAAAAAATGTCTCTCTCATGTGTCTCTTTTGTGAGTATTATTCTTGATATGGTGATTTGCATCTATTTTATGTTTCAATGTTATTTATGAAGATCGCTTGTTTATTTGTTTTAGAGGATTCAATGTTATTTCTTTTGTTTTTCTCTTATGTGTATGGGGTATCGTTGACAAGTCATGTGTAACATTTATTATGTTTCTTAGCAATCAAATAATTGGGGTGTGCTCTTATAAGTGTAATTGCATGTCTTTGGTCCCTCGTGTATGTCTTGGTCTCTTGTGTACTTATGTTGGGATGATTACTTATATAGTACTTTGTGGACCACTTACTCATATGAATGTTGCATTTGTTCCCTTGGTTTTGTCACATATAAATTATCGGAAATCTATACGATGAGGTATGGTATACAATGTACAGTTCCTTGTTACTTATAATTGGAGAAAGTTTTTGTCAGACATAGAAAAGTTAAATTGGGATAAGTGATAGAGCTTTATATAGTGATGCTTATAGAACAAAATATTAAATAGTAAACCACATTCCGGAAAGTAGAATAAAAATATTCTTTTAGTTAAAATTTTGTAAATTTCAAAATTTTGAGTATGTTACAATCGTCATCATCGTCATCATAACCCACTTCCTCATCATCATCTTCATCATCATCCTCATCCTCTTCCTCATCATCATCTTCATCATCATCATCTCCATCGTCTTCATCATTGTCATCATCTTCATCATCATCTTTATCATCGTCGTCGTCATTGTCATCCTCCTCCTCCTCCTCCTCCTCCTCATCATCTTCATCGTCTGCATTACCAACATCATCATCGTCATCATCATCATCTTCGTGACGACAACAACGATGATGACGATGATGATGACGATGATGATGAAGATGGTGATGTTGATGCTGATGATGATGATGAAGATGGTGATGCTGATGCTGATGCTGATGATGAAGATGATGATGATGATGATGATGATGATGAATATGATGTTGATGATGATGATGATGATGAAGATGTTGATGATGATGATGATGATGACGATGAGGAAGAGGGTGATGACAATGATGATGATGATGATGATGATGATGATGATAATGACGATGATGATTATTATGATGATGATGATGATGACGATGATGATGATGGTGAGAGAGGGGGTTAGTAATGGTTAGGGGGAGAGAGAGAGAGAGGAGAGGGTGTTAGTTGTAGGGAGTGAGAAAGAGAGATGGTAGGTGTGGTTAGAGGTAGGTGGAGGTGAAGGAAGAGAAATAGAGACTGAGAGAGGGGGTTAGTAAGGGCTAGGGAGAGGAGGGGAGAGAGATAGAGAGGAGGGGGTTTTGGGATAGGGGAAGTAGCAGAGAGATAGAAAGAGTAGGATGGTTAGGGATGGGGGAGAGGTTAGGGAGAGGGAGAGGGGTTTTAGAGAGAGAGAGAGAGAGTTATAGAAGTAGGTAATAGAGAGTTCGAGAGGGGCGGTTAGATAGGGGTAAGGGGCTAGGAGGGGGGTTAGAGAGGGGGAGAGAGAGAGAGAGAGAGAGAGAGAGAGAGAGGGGGGGGGGGGTTAGTAATGGTTAAGGGAGAGAGAGAGAGAGAGAGAGAGAGAGAGGAGAGGGTGTTAGTTGTAGGGAGTGAGAAAGAGAGATGGGAAGTGTGGTTAGAGGTGTAGGGAAGAGAGAGAGACTGAGAGAGCTCGGGTTAGTAAGGGATAGGGAGAGGAGGGGAGAGAGATAGAGAGAAGGGGGTTTTGGGCTAGGGGGAGTAGCAGAGAGATACAAATAGTTGGATGGGGGAGATGTTATGGAGAGGGAGAGGGGGTTGAGAGAGAGAGAGAGAGAGTGGGAGAGAGAGGGTGCATAGAAGCACGGAAGAGAGAGTGAGAGAGGGGGGGTTAGTTAGGGGTAAGAGGCTAGGAGGGGGGTTAGTGAGGTGGAGATAGAGAGAGATATTGAGAGAGGGGTTTAGTAATGATTGGGGGGAGAGAGAGAGAGAGAGAGAGAGAGAGAGAGAGGTTGTTAGTTCTAGGGAGTGAGAAAGAGAGATGTGAGGTGTGGTTAGAGGTAGGTGGAGGTGTAGGGAAGAGAGAGAGACTGAGAGATCTTGGGTTAGTAAGGGTTAGGGATAGGAGGGGAGAGAGATAGAGAGGAAGTTTTTTAGGGATAGGGGGAGTAGGAGAGAGATAGAAAAAGTAGGATGGTTAGGGATGGGGGCGAGGTTATGGAGAGGGAGAGGGGGTTTAGAGAGAGAGAGAGAGAGGGTGTTAGTAATGGTTGGGGGGGGAGAGGAGAGAGAGAGAGAGGAGAGGGTGTTAGTTGTAGGGAGTAAGAAAGAGAGATGGGAGGTGTGTTTAGAGGTAGGTGCAGGTGTAGGAAAGAGAGAGAGACCGAGAGAGGGGGTTAGTAAGGGCTAGGGAGAGGAGGGGAAAGAGATGGAGAGGAGGGGGTTTAGGGATAGGGGGAGTAGGAGAGATATAGAAAGAGTAGGATGGTTAGCGATGGGGGAGATGTTAGGGAGAGGGAGAGGGGGTTAAGAGAGAGCGAGAGAGAGAGAGAGAGAGAGAGAGGTGTATAAGTAGGGACGTGAAAGTGAGAGAGGGGGTTTGTAAGGGTTATGAGGAGGAGGGGATAGAGAGAGGGGGTTTAGGGGTATGGGGATCATTAGGAGATACACTAAGAGAGGGGAGGTGGTTAGGTGTGGGTGGGGTGGGCTGGTTAAGGGGTTATAGAGAGATAGAGAAGGAGGAGGGTGTCACGGGGTTAGAATATAGAGAGGGGCGAGGGATAGGGGTTGGTGGAGGAGTACACAAGAGATAGAGAGAGAGGGGCTTAGTAAGGGTTAGGTGTAGGAGAGGAGAGAGTGAGCAAGGGTTAGGTGTAGAAGGGGAGAGAGTGAGAAAGGGTTACCAGTGATAGGATTATGAGAGAGATAAAGGGAGGGGGGTTTAAGAGTGGTGGGGATTAGGGAGAGGGAGAGGAGGGGTTAGGGAGTGGTCGGTATATAAATTTATTCAACACTTAAAAGCATAAATTTGTGAAGTTAATAACGTGTGCGCGTTATGTATATACAAAATGCTCGTGCGTTTTGAATGTACATAACGCGCATATGTTTTGTATGTTCATAACGTGTGTGCGTTTTGTATGTACATAACGCGCACACATTTTGAATGTTCATAACACACGTGCGTTTTGCGTGTACATAACACGCATGCGTTTTGCATATACAAAACGCACACCAATCAAAATATTTGAATTTAAACATAACGTGTGCGTGTTCCTAAGCGCCTAATCACCCACTCCTCCCACGCCTGCGTGTTAGCCACTATCCTATGTGGTTGGTTCAGACTTACCAAACCTGTGCTAGGAAATTTTTAGACCATAGCTAATTTGACATTTTCAACATTTTTCTGAGTATGTCTGTTTTTCACCGCTCTCTATAGCATAACATACCTGACCATTATTGACGAAATTTTAGGCATAGATAGAATTTTTTATGCAGATTCCAAATATGTAATTTTTTTAAAAAAATATTGAGATTTTCTATTTATTTCCTAATTTTCTTGTGTCATCACTCCATTGGTCAAAAAACATACTGTTAGTGTTTATTCCGTAACCTTTTCATTTCACAACCATTTTTAAAAAAACTTGTATGTTGCACTAGAGGACACTGACCTCTACATGCTGTAAAAAATTCAATTCAAAATAACTACATTAAGACCTTCAAAGGCTGCACCCACATTTGACGTGCCGTTCTCGAGGTTTGATCACTTACATAATTCAAAAAAATTAAAAATTAAACATTTAATTTTGGAAAAATAGCGTTGCACTAGTGCTACAGATTCTATACATGTCTACCGATTTTTGTA
The DNA here is from genome assembly GCA_027924585.1 of Larix kaempferi. Taxonomy (NCBI): domain Eukaryota; kingdom Viridiplantae; phylum Streptophyta; class Pinopsida; order Pinales; family Pinaceae; genus Larix; species Larix kaempferi. Next base: position 2,377,852 of record BSBM01001119.1, read on the forward strand.
TCCCAAAACCGTCATTTAGGCATTGAAAGGATGCACCGACAAAAACATATACCTTATCATTTGCCAAAAAATAAAAAGTGACTGTTAAAAAACATGAAATTTGACATAGTTATATAAATTTTCAATACTTAAAACTTATATATTCGGAAACGTGACTCAATTTCCTATGTTTCATCTTTTTTACTCGACGCAAGATATCTTGTGTAAGAATGCCAAAAAAATCAAGTAAGTTGAGGGATGCTTGATTTTTCAGTTTTCTATTGCATCTAATGTGCCAAAAGTGACCCTCATTAGCTTGCACATGCCCTTGAAGTATGATCATTCTAACATTATGCTAAATTTGATGAAAATATCTCCGCTTGCAAGTTTGATTTGACATTTGTGCCATATGTGTCCTACAAGCCCTATTGGGTGCTTGTACCATTTACTAGGCATAATAATTAACTTTCATATTCTAGAACACAAGTATGCTTATTTCTTCTATGTATATGCATGGAAATGAATCACTAATCTTGTTTGATTGATCCTATAGTTTATACTTCTATAATTTACCCCAATTGCAAAAAAGAAAATATAATCATGGAAATGAACACATAAAATTCAAGGTTATATGAACACATAAAATTCAAGGTTATATGGTCGTTTCCTTAACCAACTAATATTTTTAACTTCTTTGAAGACCTATTGCACAAATCTAGTGCTTCTTTAAGGGCCTATTGCACAAATCTAATGGATCCACTAGATCGTCACACAAGAAAACACCATTGTATTCATTGGTGTTTGTCCCTAAAGTTTCATCAAACAAAATTGAAAACCCAAAAAAAACCAATCTTGAAGTCATATGGAAACCAAAATTCCTTTATGTAAGTCTTAACTAAACTTGGATTCTCCATACTTCGGAGCTTCTTTTTGCAAATCAACTTTATCAAAAAAACATACTAAGGGACATTGCCACCTCGATCTTGTTATCAATAATCGTTCACGTAAAACAAAGTAAAACGAAATGATTGTTCATGATAATACTTGCCATCTTCATTATTCGTTAATGTGATTTTATTAATTCACTTTAACTAAGAAAAAATGAAAATATATTTATTATAATCCATGTAACATATATAGATATATATTTATTAAGTTGTAATTTATTAATTGGGATGTAATTCTACTATTTAATTAATTTAATTTTTAATCCTAAAACATTTATATATATTTAAGAGAAATTTTATATTTAAAATAATTTCTTTTATTTTGAAACATGATTAAATTATGTAGAGTTTACAATAAGATTGAGATAAAATTGGAATTTATAAAATAACATATAAAATTTTAAAATGATTCACAAACCATTCCAACAATTCATTTTAAAATAGTTCACAAACCATTCCAAAAAACTATTTACAAATCATTCTAACAATTTATTTTTGTTTTACCATTATAAATTATATAGAAATGTAAAATTAATCTATCCAACAATTCTTTTTTCACATAACTAACACCATAAAATTAACAAACATGTAAATAAATAACTTAAAATGATGACAAACATGTTTATATTTTTTATTTCAATCCATACACTCAATCTACCTAAATCTACCTATGTATCACAACTTCCACACTCCTAAGAATAAAAATAAATATGATGAAGATTTAATAACTTGCTCCTAATCAACCACCCAAAAAACATCAAAAATCAACATTGAGAATTAGTATTCAACCTAATTGAACCAACTTTCAATCTTTTTTTTTATAGGAAAATGAACACTATTTTGTGTTTATAAAAGAGTTACATACAATCTTAATTATTTTCTAAATTTTAATTTCACAACTTTAATAATCTACTAAAATTAATATTGACTAAAGGTTAGTTATCTTTGGAAGATAGAGTTTTTTGGGGGTCAAAAATACAAAACATTTGTCTTTAAAAAAGGAATTGGTTAATAGTTTTATTATTTGGATTTTTTAATCATTTTTGTTATAATCTAAGGAAATCTTTTATTGAATTTGTGGTTTTTCATTGTGTAAATTACATTTTTATTACAAAAATGAATTCAATACCGTCAAAAACCCCTTATACCTAAATTATGCAATTCCAACAATATATATATATATATATATATATATAATTTCAACAATTTCAACAAAATTATAACTATACAAAACCTAAAACACCTCTCAAAAACTGTTTTATTTGATTTTTCATTCCACAATAAGAAACTAAAAGAAATTGAAAATAAAACTAAAAGAAATTGAAAATTCTTATTTGTATATCAATCACGGTAAACACTTGTCCATACATAATTCATCAGTCACGCTAAAGACTTGTCCATACATGGGGTCGCATTGGCTATGGCCTAGTTGCTTTCGCAAAACCATGGTTGAAAGTATTACACTTCAGGTTGGATTTGCATTCAATAAAGAGTAAGCCCTCCAATGGTAATAAAATTGAATCACACTTCCTTTTGCAAACCAAATCCATTTCTATGAAATTTAAACAAGAAAATGATTTAAGATGAGATCATTCCAAATAAACAGCGTGGAACTTCAATCCTAAAACGAAATCCAAAACCTACCCATTTCGATGTTCTTTGCTAGATTAGCAATCAAATCCCTTGCAACATCCAAAGCAAGATTTTGTTTCTACTTACAAATGATTCAAGTATTGAAGAAATCAAATGTAGGGCTTTAGGCCAAACAGTAAAAGAGTGATTAATTACTTGGTTCTGAAGAACAAGTCAATCTGCAGATTTTCTATGACGAGTAACTCGGCTTTAATGAACAACTCAATTTGTGGATTCTCTATCACCGCCGAATGCTTATGTTACCAACCCAAACCACTACAATCGGTATAGGATGCGGGATGAAATAGAAAAGGGTAGAATGGTTATACCAAAGATAGGAATTTCTTCGAATGGAATTTCAACAATGGCAACAGGAATACAATGAAAATGGAAATTATGCATAACATTTAGAAACTAAACGGATAACATTATTACTCCTTTAATGAAATGGTTGGTAAATACATATGCCAATAACAAGGTAAGATCTAGAGGCCCGCTAAATTATCAGCTATACCGGACTCACCAAATTTTGGGACAAAATATAATTTAGAATGAAAACAAGTCCTAATACACTGCCAATGACTTGAATCAGATTGGACTCGTCAAACCCCGATATTCCATGACAAATCCAATTATGAAGACAACAAGAGTGTAAATACATCATATTCTATATGATTGTAAATAACTCCCGTACTCAGATTTTAATCATCTTAAAGTTAATAAACAAATAACAAACACTCAAAATATGTCCCTTCGATATCACTGTGTTATATAATTACAATAAAAACAATAACCTGCAAAATAATTCTAAAAATTACATCTTAGGACAACAAACCATTACATGTAAACCATTACATCTTAGGCAGACATATAAGAGGAGCATATAACCTAAACACTAGAGGAGCATATAACCTAAACACCTGGAAACTCCTGCATAATACATAACCTTGAAACTCCAGCAGATAACCTAAACACCTTGCTACATAATACATCCACCCTGTATTTAATTTGGAATCCAAGAGGCCTCCAATACATTTAATTCGGAAAATATCTAATACGAGAAAAGACTCTTCAAAACAAATTTAGAGACTTGAATAGTGAGTGACCTATGAAAACACATGTATCGAATTGAATAGTGGCCTACCAGTGGTATAAGCATGTCAAAGGCACGATCAGAGTTCTATCACTTTGATCTTGATTCCACGTTCTTTCAATTTTTGCCAATAGAAGCCGCCATTCCGGATGCCCTCTTCCCAAAGTTGACAGCCTACGACTTCCACTTCTTCAAGACTAGCCAGCCGGTTGGAGTTTTTTACTCTCAGCGGGTTGGACATTCTGAATCTGACCTTGCTTGATCGTCGTCGAAAGCGTAATGATCCTCGTTCATTGATATCTTTCAGGCGGTTGCAGTTTTTCACTCTCAAATACTTCAACATGGGCATTGCTCCCTCTTCTAAAGCTGGAAACTTTTCAAACTTGTCAAAATCTTCTATTATGAGCTTTTCCAGTTTGGAAAAAGAAACCGGTTTTCCAAACTCCTCTGGAAACTCAATGCACCTTTTGTTGCGTGAGAAGATTAACTTTACGAGATTAGGAATCCTCTCTATTCCTCTATAATCTGCGCTAGCGCTGTTATCGCCGTCTAATTTCAGCTCCATGAGGTTTTGAAGCTCAAAGATACATTTGGGAAGGAAACAATTACGAAGATGGAGGATTTCAAGCCCTTGCATGACGTCCATGTCGTTTGGAAGATGTAGAAGGGAGGAGTTGTCATGACCATCAGCCACCAAGAAGAGGGTCCTCATCTTTCTCATGCCACCAAAAGTTCCCTCCGCCAGATTTTTAATACCTTGGGATTCTGATTCCCATTCTAATTCCAATGGAGTATCAGATATGGTAAATGTTATTGATAGGTTTTCTAAAAGAGTCAAGCATTTGAGATCCGTCCATTGCAAGCTGCCTGTGTTTGCTTCTTTTAGTTCACTATCGGTTTTCAATATAACGCCTTTCAACGTCCGCAAAGAGACGAGCTTCGATATGGCTGGAGGAACTAGCTCCAGATTTCTGCAGTCCTCTAGATTCAGATGCACCATTAATTTATGCTTACCTACGGCCGAATGCAGTCTCTGTAGATTATTGCATCGACTCACATCGAGAAACTGGAGGTTTATGAGACCACTCAAGGATCCTGGAAACTTCTTGATCTTTGTCCCCGACAAATTCAGCAACTTCAAATGATGTAATTTTTCAATAGACTTGGGCAATGACTCGATGGGACTCTGACTAATATCTAACACGGTTAGATGTCTCACCTTATTTATAAAGGTTGTAGAGATTGATTTAAGTTGGATATTATTCCACAGCAATAGAGAGCGGAGCTTTGGAGACTCGATGTTCCCCTTGACTGTGGATATATTGGTTTTGATCATGGAAATTCTACGTGCGCCCCTGCATTCATCCACTGGAAACTCTTGTAATTCTTTGCCAGCCTTGAAAAAACATTTAGTGGCCTTAGATTCATAACGAGCCAACTCGTGCAATAAATCATGCATTTTACAATACATTTCACGCCCATCACCACCGACCTGTGAAACTTCAATGACACATCGTTCAATAAGAACTTTTAGGTAAGAGCGTGCAACATCGTATCTATCTCCTCCTCCTTCTTGATGACCAGAAACGAATCCTTCAGCAATCCAGGCATGCACTAAATATTCGCAATTTATCTGTGTGTTTCGAGGAAAAGCAGAGCAGTAAAGAAAACATGGCTTTAGATGATCCGGTAAAGCCTGGTAGCTAACCCTTAAAGTCGTCAGAACCTGATCGTACATATCTGCTTCGACATTGACACGGTGCAAGCCCGGCATAACCCGGTCGTTCATATGTGCTTCGACTTCCAGACGGTCCAAAGTCGATTTCCATTCATTACCAATCCTTTTTACATTTGCCATATAGGCTCCTATTGTTTTGACAGCCAATGGGAGTCGATAACATTTTTTAACAATTTGTTCGGCCAGCTCCTTCAGGTCATCTGGAGGTTTACACTCTTCACAGTCCGCGAAAGCGTACATGCAAAACAATTCCAAACTGTCATCTTCGCTTAAATAAGCCATCGGGAGGGTACGAGTTGCCCGCATTGTGTCCGCAACTCTGTGATCACGCGTTGTGACCAGAAACTTATTGTTGTCCCTGGGCAGATCAATCTTGTCTAAAGCATTTCTGTCCCAGACGTCATCAAGGACAAACAGAACACGTTTACCTCTTAGATGTATATGAATCCTGTCTCTCAACGCCTCGGGGCTCAAGTCCGCCAGCCTCATCTGATCGTCCGGAAGTTTTATCTGCGTCCCCATTTCAACAAGCAGCTGGTCAACGACGAATTTCTGAGACACTGCCAGCCAAACAAGATGGTCAAAACGTTCTTGCACCCTTTGGCTGTTGAACACATTTTGGAGCAAAAGAGTTTTGCCCATGCCTCCGATGCCCACAATGGCAATGACTGAAAATCCATCTTGCAATATCCAGTTTGTAATCTTTTTAATGCCGTTTGTCATCCCCACTTGAATAGATTGTTTAACAAGAGCACTTGATTTTTTCCTCCTGTCCTCTGAATATGCATTGAATGCGTCGGCTCTGGGATTGATGACATCGAAGGTTGCAACATAGTGGAGATATTTGGCACTCTCTAGTATCTTGGTCAATCTATCCTTTAACATCTTAATCTTAGAGGCCATCCGATGCCGATGCCGAGAAACAGGGTTCCTGAATTTGTGACCTTCGCAATCCTCCATTATATCCACAGCATCTTCTAGAAATTCCTGAAGCTTGAGCAGCCAATTGGTAAGTGATTTTGAATCGGAGTGCTTTCTCTTTTCTCTAGCATCGTCCAAAATGCTTTTAATGTTCTTAAGCTCATCACACATCAATTGAAAATCACGTCTGAAACCGGTAACCAGAGATAGCTCTTGGACTAGCTTTTGAGCCAAAATGGAAATCAGCTTATCTGTAAGCGGCCTAACAAAAGCTTCTGCCATGCTTTGTCTCCTTTGCTGCTCCCAACCTTTCCTACTTTTTTCCCATCTCATATTCGTGGACTCTCAAGTATATATAATTGAGCCAATATGGAAGACTTAAATATATATAAAATCATGATGTCAGGGAATCAAAGTCTTTACATACGCCAACTACGTAGATCCTAGCCTTCTCTACGGCGGTAGAACAATTGGTTCGATGTAAGTTAATTAATTTTGAAGTAAAGTTATTTAGTTTTAAATTTAGTAAGGAATTCACTAAACATGTTAGGAACGCTTAAGACTCGCCGACTTAAAAGTTTATTTATATAATATTATAACGAAAACAAAGTAGGGTTGACAGTTTCAGGTAATTAATAAAGCTCGCAAACTCGAATCCACTAATGATCGTTCCTGAGATGCCATGGAATCTTCTGCTCAATTTTCGGTTCTAAACTAATCCTTTAAATTAATCATTTAAAAATAGTTCACATATTTTCAAATCATTGAAATATTTAATTGAGGGAAAATAAACGAGTTGTAACTTTCCAAGAAAGTTAATGCACGGGTTGTAACTTTCCACGAAAGTTAATGCATTATATCATATTGCACGAGTTGTAACTTTACACAAATATTAGGTATTAGAAATGGTTGCATTTCGTGAAAGAAGGAAACAAGAAGTTACATCCTTTTCAATGTTTTTGAAAGGTTGAACTAAATGGCTCCATCCTCTTGTAAAATATTGCATTTTCTTAGTGACTTTTATGACCTATTTTTGGTGATGTAAGCAAGAGAAAATTTGAGTTTAAATTATTTTTACATGGGTGAGTTGTGATTAGATAAGATATTCAGATCAAAGTTTAATTCTATAATTTATAGCATTATAGCTTTATGCCTACTGTGAAATCCACACATACTAATTTTAATTTAGATGAATTAATTTATATCAACAATGATCCAATCAAGAAGGTCTGTGATAGTGTCCTCTTTGGAAGTCTATGTCAACACCAACGAAGTCTATGAGTGACGGAACTCTTGCGCTTATTATATACGGCAGCCATGTGATCGTTGAAGATGCTCGTCCCTGTCTTTATTTTCTTTGATATCCAAATCCAAATCCAGGATTGGATTGATATGTGGTACTCAAATATGTATAAATAATTTTTCAGGATGAGCTGCACATGCTCATCCCCGGACCCTATGGTTATTAAATTTTCTAATTCTTTCATGAAATTGCAGTCTTAGATCGCAAGTGGCACATCAGATTGGCGTGATATTTGGAGAATAGTTGTCCATGGCATGAGTACCGTGTTTTAGAATAATTTTGGAATATTATCTGTGGAAAATTTGTGGAATTTTCTCAGTTCAACACGGACAGTATGCGACAGTCATTCTAAAATATGGAAAGTTTGCGAAAATCATGCTGAACACGGAGAAAATTCCAAAAACTTTCCGTGTTTGCGAAAATCATGCTGAACACGGAGAAAATTCATAAAAGCTATTTTTCTTTTCAAAAGAGACAACCCAACAACTCTAACAACTCTTTTTGAAAAACGCAGGAGAATATTTTATCTTAAATATTGCCTAACATTTTACTGCCCAAAATACTATTAATTTACTATTTCCAACACGCTCTTGTTTAATAATTTAGATTCAGGATCATGACGGATCACGAATTTTATATATAGTGTTGTTCAAAGTCAATGCCACATGCGTAAAGATCTCGATTCCATAACATGACTTTGATATACACTTGAATTCATGTGAACTACCACCGAACAATATTACTTTATAAACATTTTTAAAGAAAAAAAAGTAGGGTGGACAGTTTCAGGTCATTAATAAAGGGTTGAACGCGTAAGGCTCGCAAACTCGAATCCACTAATGGTCGTTCTTGAAATGCCATGGAATCTTCTGCTCAAATCTCGATTCTAAACTAATCCTTTAAATTAATCATTTAAAAATAGTTCACACATATTTTCAGATTATTAAAATATTTAATTGAGGGAAAATAAACAAGTTGTAACTTTCCACGAAATTTAATGCATCATATTATATTTGGTAGATGTGGTTTAGGCATTTAAAATGCGAAGAGCCTACGAACTGAAACTCCCCCATTGAAGGAACGAAAGTTCTCCGTGGCCCTGCCATGCATTTCGTAAAAGAAGGAAACAAGAAGTTACATCCTCCTCTAAGTTGCTAGATCCTTTTCAATGTTTTTGAAATGTTGAACTAAATGGCAACATCCTCTTCTAAGTTGCTAGATCCTGGCAACGCTAATGCTTCCTTGCACCTAATGGTTGGCAACGCTAATGTTTCCTTGCACTTAATGCATATTGCTCAATGTACACCTAATGCTGGTTGTTCAATGTACATGTGTCGTTCATATTTTGATGTTGGTCATAACATCTAGCAATTCTAATTGTACACACTTCACACTCTCCCTTCCATCTAGCAAGCACGATGTAAGGCCGTGATCTATAACTATATCTTCATACCAAATAGTAAAAATAGGGGTTTAGTGATATGTACCTTATTTTATTATTAGTTAAATTGTTTTTCACTATGTTTAGACCACAACATAATGCAAAGCATTTTTAACAAAACAATTTTACAAATAAGCACATAGGCGGCCCTCGTGTAAAACTTTATTTTGATATTACATGTAGTGACTTTTTTTTAGGGGTTTACATGTAGTGACTTTATAGTCGTGTACAGAGGGGTTTATTGATATGTACCTTATTTTTTTAGTTAATTCTCTTTTATTATGTCAAAAACACAACATAATGCAAATCATTTTCAATAAAATAAGTATACAATTAAGTATATAGGCCTAAGGCCTTTCATGAAAACCTTGTTTTGATATTATATGGAAGAGTCATACTTAACTCATAAAATGTATTTTTCTTTTCAATATAAAGGCTAGCTCTATAAACAATCCAACAACTCTTTTTGAAAAACACAAGAGAATATTTTGTTTTAAGTATTGTCAAACATTTTATTGCCCAAAATACCATTAACTCACCATTTCCAACACAATCTTGTTTATACAAATAAGAATGTCAATAGTACTCAAACTTGAGTTTAAGCTCAAACAACAATTAATAGAAAAGAGAGCTCAGATAGAGCTACAACCACACCCATGTAGTGGCTTATTAAATGAATGTTAATTTGGTCTTTGATTTCCCCAAATATAACCATAAGCACCAATTGACTCAATAAGCAATTGATTTCTCATCATCATTGGAATCCAATTGGAAAAAATAATAGTTTCCCCCCTTCAATGCAAGGCTAACAAGGATGCTCGACATGATAAAATATGAAGTTTATGTAAAATGATATAATCCAACCAAGTCAAGGGGAGAGAAAGACCATAATGGAGATATCAACAATAAAATCGTTTTATTGCCCAACACTACCAATGATCAACAACCATTTGTGTTTATGGATCAAAATTTTCCTAGGTAATGCATTTATCCATAATATCATTCATTTAGCAATCAAGATATGGGAATACAAAGACAAAAACGAAGAAACATTTTTCTCTTAATTTCATTTGCATACTAACATGAAATTCAAATGAAGGAAGAAAAAATTTGGGTATCAAATAATCTACACATCAAGACATTAATCCCATAATAGCATAGATGACACATTTTAAAGGAAATGAATAATCATTTAATGGGTTGCAAATCATCTTTAATTAAATCATTGGAGAGACATTTTGTTTAATACTTTGAGGGAAACCTCAAACAAAGGTAAATGGAAGAGACATTTCTTCAAACACTTTTAGGGAAACTTAAATCAAAGGAAAATGGCTCCATTTAAGTGTGTACTTCACAAGAAGTTTTTCACACAATCATTGAAGTATCAATTGTCAACAAAGATGATAGAATAATTTAGAGTTTAAACAAATCAACAAAGTTTAAATAATTTGAAATGTATGGGTTGGCCAATGCTACAACCATATCAAGCATAGTGATTTGAATAATTGAAATGTATGGGCTATCTAGTGATACAACCATATCAAGAAAATATAATTTGGAAATTAAACCCATATGAGATGTCTGGTACATGCAATAATGAAACAAGCAACTATCAACATAATCTACTCAAGTAATCATGCTCATGGCAAGGCCAATGCTAATTAATTAAGCACATGTTTATTCTTTCCAATTCCCATTAAAATCAAGATACTCACAAGCCACAATGGAAATAGCACAACCACAATGTTGATTAACTGAAATTGAGTTTCTTACACTACTGACAACTCAATATTTTTGTTATTTTTAAAGCTACATGAGTTCTTTCACTTTGAACCACTAATTGAGGCCGAGTAATGCAATTTTGCGCATCTATAAATCCATTCCATAAAAAATCATTAAATTATTATAAGGTTTAGTTCATTTGTAGCACCCATTTATGAATCATAATGTGACAAGGAAACATTTCTCTTAATTCTTTTGTCAAACAATTGTCATGCAAGAAATGCAAATTTTGTATTAATACATATTTTGCACATGAATTCATCAAAACTCAACATACATCATCCACATGAAATTTTCATTTGGAATATCATGATAATAATTTCATTTACTCAGTATTCCACATTAATAAATTCACAAATAAAAAAATAAGAAAGAGTACACTTTATTTTCAAAGATGAAGCTCCAAGGAAACTGACTGTGGGGGTTTGATTTCCTCCCACCATAGGCTATTCCACTGTAGAATGTCACCTCCATGATGGGATATGAGACCACCATGGAAATAAGATTGGTAAGGTTTCTAAAACCCCTCTTCTTTCCACTAAAGTCTTCCATATTACCAACTAAGCAAGTCTCCATTGGTTCTTTGTTCAAACTTTTAGCTAGCAACCTTTATGGATTTGAAATGTTATCTTGTTGCTCTCCAATGGTCTCTAATATCACATAGAAACCTTGCTTTCATATTATCATCATTCATATGAAATTTGGGTTGAGTTTTCATCCTTCAAACCCTTCTTTTCTCTCCAAGAACTCTCTTTTTTCCATGCTTCCCTCTCCCCATTCGAATTTCCATCCATGAATGAGATAAAATGAGTGTGAGGGAGGATGATTTGCTCCAACCCATTCTTATTTCCCTAATGGTAAGAGGTAGTTATTACAAAATAGGAGTTGGCACTTTTGGCATATGATTATTAAGTTCTCATGTTTAGATTATCCCTTTCATTTAACTAGGGTCTCAATTCATGTTTGGTATAAAATTAAGGCTAAATGAAAATAAGTCAATCAAATCAGGGAGGTTTATGGATAAGTTAAAAGATCATCATATGGCATAGGTCATTCCCCCATTGGACCCCCTTACCTTTCCCTCTAGTGGACTCATAGCCCCATCAATCAACCTTGGAAACTTTCATCAATATTACAATGATCATGTTTGTTAGTGTTCATAATCACCATAGCATCTACCTCATAGTGTTAAGAAACACATAATAAATAAAAACATAAATAAAATTAATAAACAAGATCCGGTTGAAAGGGTCGAAATCAGGGTATTGCATATGACTGGAGATCTTGTTCTATGGTCATATTCCTGAATCCAAAACGCCCAGGATAATATCATCGGTGTAATGCTAAAGTGTCCATAGCCCATGACTAGAGCTCAACCCTAAAAAGTCATGGGTTTGAGTAGTGTGGAGTCGATTAAGCCTCGATGCTATTCAACTTGCCAACAATGCCATGGATGAGTTTATCATAGGTATATAGCATTGTAGTAGGATCAAATTAGATCCAAAAACCTCATCTATTAATGAAGTGTACCCGTTTTGGTGGAGGTTGAGGGCTTCATAGATTTATCCATGTAAATGATGTAATACTGTATGCAAACTTCATATTAACTTTCATCTAGTGATTATTGGATATATCCAGCGAAAACATAACAATCAACCAGCAAGGGGATGTCAAAGTTTGCAAACATGATGGTGAAATGTCGACGAAAATGGTCAAGATTTTTTTCCAAGGTATTTGGTACCCCAAAAAGTCATGGGTTTGTAGTGTTAAACATTAGACACCTTTCCAATGATTGGATTACTAAAACAGATGAAACCACAAAGAGATAACCTAAAATCATCTAAGTTTGGGGTACATAATGTTAGCATTTTCAAGAAATCTATTTATGTTGCTTCTGTCACCTTATGTATAATGCCTACAGTGAAGAAATTCCCTCGGTGTCATAGATTAACTTCTTCTAGAATCAGGGCATACCTTGCTTATTATTCTTTGAGTAGCCATTATTCCTCAACTCATTACGATCAAGTGAGTGTAATGTGTTGGGATGTAGGTGAAGTTTTCAATGTTTCCGAGAGATCATATATTATCAAATTTAGTAATGGATATAACTTTTAACCAGTTCAACAAGTTTCACTATTTCTAATTGATTACTTGAATATCAATTTATAAAAGTTTAATTATAACCAATGAGGAAATATAAAATTTGGAATGGCAATCTGTGATTTCATAACCATGATTACAAGGAGATATTTTGGCCAAGATAAATCTAACATTGAAACCTCAACTAATTCAAATTTGGCAAGTTTGGCTATAGCAAAACTAGAATTGGTTGAAAGTGATATCGATGAATAAATTTGATAATATATGACATCTCAACAATGGGAAGCTTATTAAGATTGCAAGCAAATCCATCATAATCTTAACATAAGTGGCACTCATATCCATAGTTAAACTTCTATACACAGTTTAGAATATTCCCTCCCATTATTTATAATTAGAAGTATCCAAATTTTATTATTTTTTTTAGTTTTAGTTTATATATATACACATATATAATTTTGAATTTTATTAAAATAAACATTTAAAATTTTTTATTTACTTAATATTTTATTATTTTTGTTATTTTTTTATTAACATGTCACATAAACTCAAACATTGAAAAAAAGTTAGACCCTCCACTCAATACATTTAAAAACATACACATTATTATTATAATAATAATATTACTTTTTCAAGAATCCGAGTAATTGGCCTCGATAATATCATGATCTTATATGTATTGGTAAGAATATCCTAAGCGCATGTGGAAAGGGTAGACGTAGATTCCGGATCACGACGGATCACGAATTTTATATATATAGTTTTGTTCAAAGTCAATGCCACATGCGTAAAGATCTCGACTTTGATATACACTTGACATCGTGTGAACTACCACCGAACACTATTACTTTATAAACATTTTTTTAAGAAAAACTTTGGATTTTAAAACGATTTTTTTTTCTTTTGTGTGTGTTCTAAGCATATTAGAAACATAGATACAAGTGCAGATTGCTTTGTTAATAATAAAATTATATAATTACTATATACGTGATTTCTTACTCCTTTCTTTTTTAATTTATCAACATATTTTAAACTATCAATTGCCTTGAGAAGGTGCAATAATAAGTCGTGGCTTGCGGTAGGGATGCTCTTTCTCGCTTTTACTTTTTCTTTGGGTGATTAAGGGCTTGAGTAGACTTATTCATAAGGCTAAAGCACTGGGGCCGATTACAGGCATTAAAACTTCAAGGCAACATCACATCACACATCTACTCTTTGAGGACGATGTACTGATCTTTGGAATTGGGAATATTGAGGAAAGGCGCCAATATAAGTTGATTATTGATATTTTCTGCTTGGCCATTGGTCTGTTCATTAGTTTAACAAAATCTTGTTTTTATCATTTAAAGCTTGATGCCAAGACCTGTGATCTTTTAAGTGGTATTTTCCCCTTTGAGTTTAAGGCTTTGGAGGTTGGATTCAAATATCTGGGCTATTTCCTTAAGGCCAATGCCTACAAAGTTTCGGATTGGCAATGGATTATTGGGAAGTTCGAGAAAAAAATTCAATTCTGGTATTATCGATGCTTGTCTTTGGGCGGACGGTTGACTTTGATTAACTCTATGTTAGCCAGTCTTCCTATTTATTGGCTCACCATTGCCAAGGTGGCATCCTCTGTTTTGCAACAGATCCGTAGGATCACCTTCAATTTTTTGTGGAATGCTATCAAGGATCAGGAGGGTATACATCTGTCGGCGTGGTATAACATTGCACTCCCTAAGGTTGATGGCAGATGAGGTATCAGGAATATTTTCTGGGTGTATCGTGCTCTTCACCTTAAAATCTTGTGGCGTGCTCTCAACAATGAGGTTCTGTGGGGTCTGGTTATCCATGATAAATATCTACGAGGCATGTTTGTTATTGAGTGGTTTAGGAGGCCAAACAAACAAATTAAAAATGCTTCTACTGTCTGGAATGGACTCCTCGAATCTTTCCCGATGCTTAATTCACACACCCACTGGTTGGTGGGGAACAATTATCAGGTTAGATTGGGGGTCGATCCAATCTATGGATGTTGTTCGTTTCTTGATCCAGTCACTATATAGGAGTTATGGTCACGGGACTTCCTCTTCCTCAATCAGGCAAAGAATCCTCATAACACTGGGATGAGTAATTACTGGCTCACGGCGGACGCTATTGGTCTCTCGAATCAGGTTGGCCGGGATTGGGATGCTTTCGTGGCAGGTCTTTCCAGCGATGGTATCACCCTCACTTTGCAGTTGGATCAACTTCTTTGGTCATGGCATGACAATGGTGGTGTGTTAAATGCCAAATGGGCATATAATGCTTATGCTGCTGAGCAGATTGTGGAACTGCGTCTTTGGTGGTTCAAGCCCTTATGGCATTGGAATGTTCCTTCCAAAATTATGTGCTTCCTTTGGCTCATTCTGAAGAATAAGGCCATGACGATGGACAATTAGATTCACCGGGGAGGTATGGGTCCGAACGTCTGCATGCTATGCTTACAAAGTGCAGAAACTGTTGAACATCTTTTCGTTAAGTGCCCTATCACCCTCCAACTTTGGTCCATTATTTCGCAGCAGAAAAGGCTGTATTTTTGCTAGAATAGGGATACCCTCGAAGAATTGCTGCACTACTGGCATAATATGTACAGGTCTTCCATTTCTCTCCCAATTTATTTTATCTGGGGTATATGGAAGTGGCGGGATCGAATACTTTTTGAAGGCATTGAACACCATTTTGCAAGGGCTCTCTTTTGCATCCTACAGGTTTTAAATGACTCTGTCCCAAAAAAGCCTAGCCTGAAATATCCAGTTATTAGTATGCCAATGCTGGCACACCCATACTCTACAGGTTTTTTCGATGGAGCGGCTCAGGATGGTAAGGTTGGCATTGGGGGATTATTGATTATTTCGGATAATCAGTATTTTGAACTCTCTCTTGGCGGGGGACTGGGTAGCAACACTCGAGCGCAACTATTGGCTTTGTGGACCATTTTGACCTTTGCTCGCTTAGAGGAGTTATCCAATCTTCAGATCTTCGGCAATTCTAGTGTGATTATTGGCTAGGCTATGGGCAAGAGCCTCCTCAATGTGCCTTCTCTTCATCATTGGAAGCAACATATAACTCTTCTTTTGGAACACTTTTAGGATTACACTTTTCAGCACATATCTCATTCTTTCAATCAACGGGCTGATTTTCTCTCTAAGAAGGGTTTACTGTTGGCTGAAGGTCTTCTCCAAGTCACTCCGATTACTGATCATCACCCGCGGGAGTTGATACACATGCGACTTTATTAATGTTGGCATGTTCTTTTGGTTCCTTTCATTGTAACATCGGCTGATAGCTATTGGGGGTTTTTGTTTTTTATAACCTTGTGTATCTTTGTTTATCTTTTGATTATTTCAACTTGGTAGGTATGGTACTTCGGTATGTGATATGTTCTAGTGGAATCTATGTTATAGTGTGCAGGATTGTAGCCATTGACTCTATCCATGGGATAGGTAATTACTGTAAGTTCCTTTGATTCACAAATGAATAGCAAGGTACTTTTTTTTTTCTTTTCCGTTGAAAAAAAAAAGTTGTTGTTGTTGACAAGGGTTTAAACATCATGTAGACCCAACTCTGTAGGGTTTGTTTTATAATTTTTTTGAAAATATATTGTTTTTATATCCAACCCATTGTTTACATTATCTTGAAAGTCAACGATTGAAAATGGTTAAAGCAAATTTCAAGATTCATGTATCTAAATTGAAAGTTATTTTTCTTGGTGGTAAATTTGGGGTATATATCCCAAGTGAAAATTAAAAACAATATAGCATATTTGTTGAAAAGATGGTAGTAAAGAGTTTTGGGTTTTTAAGCTAAAATACATATGCATATTTTATAAGAGACATCTTACTAGTGGAGCATATAGTTGTGTTGAAGTTAAATAAGTGTCAAGGTAGTATATGATGAGTTGAGAAAGTATGGGGATGTTGAGAATAAGTATGTGTAGGAAATTTGCATTGAAGAGATGGAATGAAAGGATTGGTGTGGATGAATGGTTACAAGTTCCTTTAGCAGAATGTTTATTTGTCATTGGCGACTCTGCAAGGTTTGTTGAAAGTATTGGCAAGCCTCCACTTCTAGCTTTGGCTCTGGTTGTAAAGAGAGAAAGAAAGTATTTAACCCAGCTTATGAATAAGCTTGAGAGGTCTGCCACAACCATGATTGTAACAAGATAAAACTATAGTGACTAGGTGCTTACTCCAAATTGAGCACATTTGAGTAAATGTGGAATTTTGAGCATTTGTGTCAGATAAAAACAGTCACTAGAATTCCAAATTCCAATATAAGCAACTTCTACTAAGTTGCTTTGTTAATATATTGTAAAGAAAAGCTTGTTTCTTAATAGAGAGTCTTTTTTTTTTAAATGTGAGATGAAGTACCAATATTAGATTGAATTTTTTTTGTCAATACTCAAGACAAATGAAAATTGAGAACAACAATTTTATGTTCTATGTATCAAAATTTGTGAGAATTTCATATTGCATATCTAATCTGTCAGTAGGTGTTGATCAATTTTATATTCTTCATATATAATTTCTCAAAATTTGTTGATCCTTGTCATTAGGTTTGATTCCCTCAAGTAGCATGCCTCTTTGGGCTTATCTTACCCATAAAAAAAGGCCACCTTATGGGATAGGGTCAAGTGAAAGTCCTGAAGCTGATTTCATGAAATAGATTCTCAGTTAGCAACATTTTTTCTTTCTCTAGTCCGCTTCCTCATGTTTACTGGAAGCATCTGTAAACTAGAAACCAGAAAATAGACCCCATCCATATTTTCCAATCCTGACAAATAAAATTGATTCAAATGGTATGAAAGTTAAAACAATGCATTAACACTACATAATCACTTTAGTTAAATTATTGGGGTATATGTATATGTAGAGAGAAAGAAGGGGGTATTTGTATGTTATCAATAGACTTAAAGAGTAAAAGATGTTCATATGATGTTCTTTTTAAAAACATAACCAAAAAAAGTTTCCACTGAGCTAGTTCTTTCATAAATAACCAGGCCTAAGAAAAAATTATCTAAATTGCTTCAACATAGAATTGAGACATACATGACATGGCCTTGGTTCAGACATGTACAACTCACCCACATGATCGACATAATTTATGCATAGTTTCCAGTAACAAAGTCTGAAGAGAAAAACGTCAAATGGGATACAAGCAAAATCTAATACCCACAAAAATTAAAATGAGGCATCCAAATTCAAATAATTGCATATTAATGCAAATCCAACCAGAATATGGCAAGTAATTTATGGAAAATACATTACATTCTCTCTAATAAATGCACAATTCCATAAAAAAAAATTATGGGTAAGCAATTACAATAAACCCATTCTATCAGATATTTGAAGGATAATGCACAACAACTCAGTTTAGTGACCATTAAAATTTGGAAATGAACATTTTCAATGGTAAAAACCAACATTGTCTAATCAAGCATGGAAATCAAGTTAAAGACCATAAAACGGTATTTAGCAAAAGAAAGTCACAAAAACCATTGAGAATGATCTTGAAATAAGTTACAAGACCCCATTCAGATAAAACAAATCTACCATTAAAATTCCAATAACCAATGGAAAATAAATCCCAACTAAAATCACGATTTTGAATGGCCAGCATCGCAATATAGTCAACTCACCAACTCAAAATGCCATCGTATGAAATATTTGTGTTGTTTGTTAGAACTGCATCTGATATGCTCCAAGTTTGGTATAATTATGTTCAGGTGTTTAGTATGTATATGTAAATATAGGTTCATACTATATAGGGACATCAGTGGTCTATTTTGAATCTGGTTAGTATGTTTAAATCCCAACGCACATCTATATATATATATATGTGTGTGGGTGTGTGTGTGTGTGTGTGTGTGTGTGTACATACACACACACACACACATATATATATGTATATGGACAACAACTGTAATCCCAATTTGGTCTAGAATGAAAACAATGAATGTACTGAAAGATCTCTCTCAGAGGACATGATATTTATATATAAAAGAACCGTTTTTCCTGATTAAAGAAATGAAATAACAAAAAAAATTGCCAAAGCACAACCTTTAAGAAACAAATGGCATGCAACTCAATTATTGGAAAATAGAATAGAAAACAATTGTAAATGAAAACATGATAAACTACAATAATAGAAATAAGGCATTTTGTATTGTTTCTAAATCACGGTCCTGTAAACACATTTGAACTATAATTCAATTAGTCTACAAGGAATGATGTTTGACATTAGTTACAAGTTACATTCCAACACTTTCAACAGGAATACAAAAGAGACATATAAATTTAAAAAGCATAAACATAAATGTAAAGTAAAAATATTAAAAACCATGTATATGTATGTATCCAATGTTGACATTTAAATTGACATATTTTGAACATGAATGGACATATTAACTAGCTCTTATTTGAAACCCAGAAATGAAGGAGATCATAAGTAGCCTATCTTAAAAGGCAATAAGTAGTTATTCAACATCTTAAAATGAAACAAACCATTAACATAAGTCCACTATTTGCTGGCAACAATCAATTAACTATGTATCTACAAAGACCAATAAAATATGCTGGAAAATGTTTAATGAGTGTACAAAAAGACCAATAGACTTTGGATTCTCCTATGGAGTAGTATGTCCTACATCTTTTGGATCCATGAATTGTTGCAAGTCACATCAATGTCTGCATGAAAGCAAGGATTACAATTGTTAACATGTGTGAAAAAACTCAAATCCAAAGTATGGACACATAATAAAAGCCACTATCCATGCATTCCTTTTTTAGAATTTTGATATTGGGACCAAACAACATTACAAGGTACAAACAATCAACCTCTAAACTCAACTTGTGATTTTTGCATAAATTATTTTCAGCCGAACATAAATAAATAATCATCTATAAAATGAAATCATATGCAAATTTATACCTTTGGTCTATGTCTAATACCTAATTTTTATTTAACAATTTCCTTTAACCAACTTAACACATTAAATCAGATGCAATGTAACAAAGTGCAAATGGAAATCTCATAACAAGAACTGTCACCTCAAATAATTTTGCAAGCTAGTTCAAAAATAGTTCTAGCAATAATACTAAGAACAACAAAACCATTGGTTTCATTTTTTGTGAAGGATACACAAACATCTTAGATTCATACATTTTCAATTCTCTCTCTGTACCTAATTTGACACACTCATATCTATTATAATTCACCCAGTCAATCCATATTGGATGGTGAATCCTGCAATCAAAGAGGGATCAATGATGGTATTTAGTCTAACATTCTTGGCACCAATTAAACTTTAGAGCTTCTTGGCAATTTCTACCAGATTTCGATTCTTGAGATATAAAACAGAAGTTGTCATTGACAACTATGTGTTAGTGAACTTATTATGGGCCATCTTGAACTCTTTGATAATGTCACAAATGATATCCATGCTTTTATTTTCAATGAGTTGAAAGAAATTCAAAGTGGAAGGTTGAAGCTCGGCATCATCTGCAATGACCTTGATAATGCACTAATTCTCCTCCTTGATTATTGGGTTAGTGAGCAAGTTATAATTCCTTTATTCCTTTGTACCTCTTGCTTTATTGCAAGTAACCAAGTTGAAAGAGAAGATAACATTCTAGTCTCTAGCATTCAAATCACTTATATGAATGATGAAAGAATGATTGTAAATGTTAGTTCTTTTTCAAGCAAATCCCGAGCCTATGGCATAATGGATGGGGCACTCTACTTCCTGCCACCAAAGGAGGATACCAAAAAATATAAAAAGATTCAAAACCATAAAACAAATTGACATGAAAGAGGACATATTAATCAAACCATACCACCAACAGTGTGCAGACCCTAGCAAGCTTGCGTGATTTAATATGTGATATCACTTCACATTACCTACAAATTTAAATGCCAAAATACTTTTGCAAACTAAAGGGGATATGACATAGTAGTTTTCTTATTAAGACCAAGCATTGGCACTACTCTGCGAGCCAGTTCTATAGTTCCATATAATGCATTTACATAGACCAATAAACTTACAAACAAAAGTACCATACATAAGTCGTAGGCATATTATTCCCCCGACTCATGTTTCTTTCACAAAATAAACTGTTATATTTTGGTGCAAAACCATCAAATGAAGCATACTAAAAGGCCCAACAAAGCAATTATCTTGGTAAAATTTATCCCAAGAATGCACAATACATCAACCATCATGATAATGGGAAACATGGAAATGAATACATCATATTTATCCCAAGAGTGCATGCTGGATACAACATATATGTTTAACAAACTATCAAAGACCCATCTAGACATGCACTTCAAATTTTGTGAAGATCAGGGACTACATATCAACCATTTGTACAAATTCAATATATCACTTAACAACCCTAGGTTGGATAGATCCAAATTTGGATGGAGTTGCTTCCAGGTCCATGCTAGAATACATATTCAATTCAGAGATAAGCATAAGGGGAGAGCAGTGCACATGCACAAAAAGAAACACATGTAGTCATAACGGATCCGCATACCAACACATTGAATCCTTTAATATATATCATGACTATTTTGTGCTCGTCTAAATATTCAACCAAGACACTGAAGAATAAAGAGAGAAAGAGAGGTGCATATAGAAATAGGCTCAATGATGGATCCCCTATTCCCAATCTTACAATTACAAGCATGAAAATCATGATTTCCAATTCTCAAGGTAAGTAACACTTGGGATATCTTTTTATTGCAATTTGTTTATTTTCTGTTCCACCACACCTATTTATAATGATTCTAATATTTAAGGTATTATATTGTGAATTTTAATAATTGGCTATCCATTCTAAACATCAAATTGCTATTAGAATACATAGTCTCTTCTTGTTATTTAAGAGAAGCATTATTTCCCTTTTATAGTGTGTCCATTCTTATGCTCCTTTATCACCAAAAGGGCACATAGCCTAAACAAAAAAGCATCTCTATGGAGATCAAGTTGAATTTTAAATCCAATTTAAATGTTTGCTACACCATATGGTCAGAATTTATTTTTGGAAAACAAATTGTAATCACTTTAAACTTAACAATTGTGCAACCAACATCTAAATGAGTACAAAAATCTTGAGCATTGACATATAGATAGTAGACACAATCACATCCTTCCAAATAGGGTATCCAGTAGTACACATTACAACTTGGAGGTCAACTGCACCTTTAAGATGCATTACAAAAGCTAGTGTGCAAGAACAAAAAGAGGCTTATTCTAGAGTGCTTGAGATTTTAATATCCAATAATAATGATAGCAAACAAAGTTTAAATGAATTAAGTAAATACGGAACTCCAAAAAGGATCTTTACATGATAAATCAAGCTGTTAAAACTACTAAAAGAGAACAATTCTATAAGTTTGGCCAGAAAGAACCATACTCTAGATAAACCCTTCCAACAAGTATATTAATTTTAGGGTCTATTAGAACCCCGATAGGGAGAATCTGTGGGAGACACTAACCGATAATGCCTTGGATATGGTGATGCTTCTCCATGCCTCCTATTGTAAGGGGATAGTGACTAATCCTTCCTATTGTAAGGAGATAGAGACCTATCCCTTCCACCATATGGAGAGAGAAACCTTTCCCTCCCACCATATGGAGAGAGAGACCCATCCCTCCTTCTGTAATAAGGAGACACCAACCTATCCCATCCATAACTTCTGTCATCATATGGGGAATTCCAAGGTGAGCCATATCAGCCTCCCCTATAAGTAGAATATCTTGGAGAACGACGTGAACTATGAAGATCACTAGATCTTCTATGTGTACGCCATCCGTCATAGTCATTCCCTACGTATACAAAAAATGATTGCAAGTGGATACTGAGGACATTATATAGTTTGAAAAGAGAAATCCCAAAATCAAAAGACAATTTTAAGGGAAACTGTGAAAACGAAGCATCAATACATTTTTGGAATTAATTACACTGCAAAAAAGGGGAATTTAAAACACTTCCTTGTTACCTCTTGTTGGCCTCACGCCTAGGTACTTTCCAGGTGTATGTGTCCTTCCCTGCTTCCTTTTTTCTTGTAGATGTATAATGGTGTCAACCAAAAATAATCATGAATATACTAACTAGAAAAAGATCTAGAATTTGGCTAAAAGCTAAAACACATAGCACATTGATGAAGGGAAACACCGAGAACACAAGATAGGGAAGTTAATGATCAATAAAAGCTATCAATTCTAGCGGCAGAAAAATCTCACATACTGCACAATAGAAAATACAGGGCTATAGCACTAATTTGCATACACTCTACAACATCTACAAAGCATGTAATCATATGCAAGGAAAAAGTCAGTTAATTACTTTGAAACAAAAATGCAGGGCATAAAACCCTTACATAGTCGAGAAGTTGCCACATTTGAATGTCATCATATTGAATTATTTTTGAAATATGATGTAGCTGATGGTGACATTGTCGATTGTATCAACACAAATTCCACTGCAAGTTGACGGGATATTCGTTATGCTAATAGGCTTAGGCTCTTAAGTTGAGAAAAAGATGAATCTATTTAAGTTGAAAAAGAGTCGATGAAGCTACACAACTGCCCTGTTACCAAAATAGAGGCAACATTTTTGAATGGTTAGGAAAGTAATACAATTAGTCAAAACAACTATTTTATTTCATAATCATTTGTAATGCATCCTTCCCAAACTCATAGGCTTAACTAACACTCCCCCATTATGCATACCTTCTCAACGGTAATAACACAACCTTCTAAAATAGATTGATTCAGATATTTAATACAAATCCCTACATCTTCCAAGGTGTCCATTGTAACAAATCCAAAACCACGTGAATCCTTGGTATGAGGATCAACAATGAGATGACATTTGACAAGCTGCAGATAATATATAAGATAACATGCAAACAATTAATCTGAGCTTCCTATAACATCACTAACAAGAAAAATGTGACAGAACAATAACAACTAGAATGCTATACAAAATAGAACATATCAACTATATCACATCCCCAATACCCCATTAACCTCCTATGTAGCTATCCACTGCTTCAAAAACAGGATTAACCTAAAAT
Source organism: Larix kaempferi (assembly GCA_027924585.1). NCBI lineage: Eukaryota > Viridiplantae > Streptophyta > Pinopsida > Pinales > Pinaceae > Larix > Larix kaempferi. The sequence goes on from BSBM01001119.1 coordinate 2,401,894, forward strand.
AACAGTATCGAACAAATAAAATATTTTTTTTATAATGATTGGAAAGATCAACCATTTCCCAGGTACATATTTTCAAGGAAATCTAGCTAGAATAACATAACATCAATACTAAGTTCTAACAAAAAAAATTAAGCTAAACATTGATTATAAAACATTCAAGAAAATAAAACCATACAACATAATACCACAAAAGCAATACTTACATTGATTATAAAACATGCAAGAAAATAAAACCATACAACATAATACCACAAAAGCAATAATTACCTTTCCTTCTCTAGATAAATGAAATTCAAGATCCCCTTTTCTAATTCGAGGGGATATGACACTAGCATAAAGGTTGTTTCCAATATTTGCAACATCATTCGAGTCCCAACTCCTAATTAAAGAAAGGCATGAAAAACATAGTAAATAATCTCAATTTTTCTTATGCATATTTTTTGGGGTGGAAGATTTTTTGACACCAGAGAATGTCACTGCATAAAAAAAATTCAATGCCCTTACCTGGAAAGAATCCCGAACCTTGAAATTGACCTTGATATAGAACGATTTCTCCTTGATGGTGAGTATGAATCATACCTTTAAAAGATGAAAATGATAAAATTCAAATATCTGCTATACATTGATGCAATAAGAATGCAACACAAGGAAAAAGAATTGCAAGAAGCTCAGTATTTTTTGTAGAACTCACCTCTCTCTCCTTATATGTGATTGTATGGAAAAAAAAATATAAAGCGTGTCAGCATAAAATATAAGGGCACCTGCACGAAAAAAAGCAGCAACAGTAGCGCGTGGGCAGAAAAAAAAGCAACGCACACGCACTTCCAAATGCGCGCATGCGTCGTGGCTTCAGAAATGCCGAACATTTATGTGGTTGAGCCCATGTGGACAAAAGGTGTGTGCACGCATTATTAACGTGTACACACAAAATGGCGTGCACGCGTTAATGACGCATGCGCGCACCTATTTTTTTATAAAAAAAATAGAGCTCATGGGTTTGTCATTTTCAACAAACCCGCGAGCACACAGAGGCCAAACAAGCACCCCCCGAACGCATCTTGGAGCACCCGTGAGCTCTGAATTTGCCACCAATTCGCACCTCCACCACCTTGCCAACGTTGTCTCCAAGTAGGTGTGCAACGAAGCATTCATTTGTTGTTGTTTTTGTTTTCCATTTCAATTTTAATTTAAAAAAAATTTACAATCCATTAAAAAAGAAAAAAAATTTCATTGCAGGCCATAAACACCTAACAAGATGACAAACACACCTAAACCATTAGATGAAACCCGACCTTCAGAAGACAACATTGGAATGGACAATGAATCGAATGAAAACCCCGAAGAACAATTACACCAAGATTTAAATGAATTAGGGGTATTGAGCAATGAATTGAAGAGCACCAAGGAACCCTCTCGGGTTTCCTTAGCTTCATCATTGCAAAACATTATCGAATCCATCAACATTGCACACAACGAGATCACAAATCTGAGCCAATACAAGGCTCGAATGAGGGAACACTACTCCACTGGGATGTCCAAAGAACAGACAAAAGACCTCAACATCACCAAAGCCCAATTGTATAGCAAATTCACATTTCCCTCAACAGGACAACGTCCATATGTGAGGAGGAGACGGGCTTGCATGGATTGGTGTATTTACCAACCATGGAGAGATAACTGGAGAAAGAGATGGTTCATAGTGTTTGACATGCCCCCGTGCAACAATTTGGAGGTCCCAGAGTATTTCCTTCCGAAATTATGGGTTGAGTTTTAGCTAGGATACCATGTCAACTATTTTGACATAACTGAGTTTTAGGGTGTCGGTCTTAGCTCTACCCAAGATCATCCTCAATCCCACCGCAACCCACTTAGAAGACCTCCTGCACACAGGAGAGAGCCAAACCCCCCTCCTCAGCCACCTGGGTTTTGTAGCGGCCTAGATGAGATTGATGACTCAGTTAGGCATGCCACACATCATTTTCTTAGACATACCACATTTGTGGCTATGTCTTCACAGATTTGGGAGGACATCGATCAGACAGACACAACTGCATCGTCTATGGGTGGTGTCCGGGACATGCCAGGTACAGGTGGAAACCAGGTGGGGCCTTCTAGTTCTACTGGAACAACAACACATCGTTGTTCTCACTGTGGTAATTCTTGCCATGGTCCTACACAGAACCATGCCACAAGGAGCTACATGGATCAGGTTAGCTATTTTTTTATTTAATGTTCAAGTATTTGTTGTATTTTATTTGATATCGTATTGTTTAATATATTTAACTTTGAATTACACATTGTTTACTTTATTTGTTTTAATTCACAGTTATTCAGGGCCGAGAATCCATCCTCCAGGTGGGAGGACATCAGTTCCTTTGACCTCGACCGAGCCATGGCAGCAGTAGAGGAGATTGCGGCACCATACACACAGTTAACTTATTTACTTTGAATAATTAGATCCTGTTATGAGTAATTTGTGTTCAGTAATTACAAATTAATTAGCACAAGGTAATTACCATATTATCATCGTATTTTATAGTTGTGTTTACCATATTGTCTAAATTATTTGAGAGCTATAAATTCATATAATCCAACCAAAAAAAAAATGAAACCTTATAAAACATGAAAACCTAAGAAAACTAGAAACATCTGTTCATGTTCACTTTAGGCATCCTAGACCTCTAATGATTATAGAAAAGGGAGAGAAATTTCCAAAATATGTCATTCTTACTTGACCAATGATGAGCCCGCAGCTGGGGTTTTGGTGATGCCCACAGTGTCCTTCATCCTCAGACTACCATCCAATGCTTGCTTGCTCTTCTTGTGCTTGACCAATGCCATGTGTGTTATCGGTGCTTTTCCATTTGTCACCATGTCATCCAAGTTATCTTTTCCATGTACTCTCCTTGTCCAAATCATCTTCAAATGACCACAGTATGGGTCATTTGACTCTTGGCTCAATAGGTGTGCCAATGGCTCCAATGCCCATCACTTTGTCGACCAAATCAACCTTTGTTGCCATGTGTTCTTGAAGCTTAAACGTTTCCATTAATGTTTTCATCAATGACAATAATAGATAAGCATATTCATCAAGCTCTCCTCAATCTCCCAAAATCTTCACACATTGCTTCCTTAAAAATGAAACTTGTCTTCTATGAAACTTGTCTTCTATTTATAGTTTTATCATTAAGATGATTAAATAAATCAAATATGATTTATTTAATTATGGCCATGCCATGTCACCTTCTTTAATTTTAATTTCATGCTATGTCACCTTCTATCCTTTCAGAATATTAAATGTGAGACACACATATTCCCTTAAGATGCCCGCAATGCACTCTTAAAAATTCCCGCAGTGGGCTCCACTTTGATGCCCGCAAGGGCCATCAATACATGCCTGTATTGGTCTTGGATTATGCATGCAATGGTCTCATGTAAATTCCCACAGGCCCTTATCAATATGCCCGCAATACACCACAAATGGCCGCAGTGGATGCCTCAAAGAATGCCCGCAGGGTCCTTTTGATTATGCCCGCAATGGTGCTTTGAAATGCCCGCAAGGGGCCTTCCAAATTCCCGCACATCTTCCTTTTCCACCTCATCATCTTGTCTTTGTTCTCTAATCTTATGTTTTCCAATTCATCATCCTCCATGTCACGAAGTTATCAATCCTTCTTGTCACCAAGCATGTCCTCCTTGTCATGTTCCATGTCATCAAACACCATGCTTGACAAGTCATCAAACTTGCTTGCTTGTCACTTGTATTTGTCCTGTCCTTAGCTTGACATGTCCTTCTTCCATGCTTGTCATAAACACTTGTCATGCTTTCCATGTTTGTCATACTTGTCACCTTTGCCATCCCTCAAGCCATGTCACCATCTCCATTGTGCTTGCCATAATGTGTATGCTCCATGTTCTTAACTCTTCCATGTCTTTGTCATTAATGTATTATCATCAATGTCATTATCAAGTCCTTGTCATCAATCCTTTGTCATGTCTCCACTTTGTCAAGTCTTCTACACTTGTCATGATTTCTTGCCACTTGTCAAGTCATCAAAGCTTGTCATGTTTACCATTTGTCCAGTCAAGTCTTTGCCATGTCATCACTTCCCCCTTTGTCCTTAACGTGTTGTCATCAATGAAAACTTTTGCCATCAAACACCTCAAGCATAAATTGTCAACCTTCTTTGCCAAATTATCATGGGCCCAATCCATTGTGGGTCAAAGGACACGATCCCCACAACCATGTTCTTTACCAAGTCTTGAACAAATGGACTACACCAATACAATAAAAACGTTATATAATATCCAAATCCCATCAAACCACTATCATCTAACTTGAATATAAATTAATTGCAGTCATTTTTTTTAAGTACCATTGTTGTCATTCTCATTGGCATTGTGTTTAATATTGTTTTTATAAATTCAGTCTGAAAATTGTAGTGTTCGCAGGCTCCAGTGACTAGCCATCACCACCGGGGATCAGCAGATCTCCACGTGCGCAGGTATCGTGTGTATTAAAGCATAAATTTAATTTCAAATATGATGACTTTTCCGTGTATATTTATATTTTTCTATATTAAACTATGAGGTTATAAATGTGTATGCAGGTGTGAGCACCTCGGCCGGGCAGTGCCGTTATTCCTCCCTCCTCGGCCTTTCGGCCACCTTATATGCCAATTGTATCCCGTGGCATACATGCCCCATTCCATGCATCCCTCCCCACCCCCTTCCATCCAGCCCCCCCCTCCTATACAACACCATAGTTCCATCCATCTCCCCCTTACGTTTCATATCCAGCTCCACCTCCGTATCAGTTTCCCATGTTCCCACCCTCCACCATCTGACAACGACACACCACCCATCCATAGTCACCCATCCCTCCACCGCAACACAAACCTCGTCCCCCCCACATTCCCCCACCACACTCGCTTCCCATTCCAGGGTGCCCCGACCCATACTACAGCCAATTGGGGTTTATAGCCCTAGACATCCACCTCCACTTTGCCCATCCCAGCCCATGCCTCCTTATGCCACCCCCCCTTATTCCACTATGCCCCCCAGTGGTGTAGTCACCGTCATTGTGGCTACATCCTCCCCTATATCATCCACCCTAGCATCGGAGCAGGTTGTCCAGCCGACTGCTCCATTCGCCAGCCCTGAAGACCAGCTGGTTGTGTTCACGGTGAGATTGACTAGTTTATGAAAATCTCGTTGAATTTTAACAAAAAATACTATATGCATCTAATTTCATCATTTATCTGATTGTTCTAAATGTTGCAGGGTGGCATTACTAAGAGACTAGGAGCACGGAGGAGGGAGACCCCCTCATGACTTACAGTCTTGCATGCAGTGAGTTATCTAATATTTGAAAACTATTTTTATTTTTAAATTATGTTTAATACTTGTATAATTGCCAAGAAAAGTTGACATATTATTGTTGTTGTTTCAGGGCTCAGGGGGACGTGGTCCAAGATGCCCGAAGGACCCAGCTTCCTCTAGCATGAAGAAGAGGAAGATCGATTTTGGATATGCACCTGGGAGCTTTGAGGGTGGGTAGGAGGATTGAGAGACCCTCTTGTGTACACTAGCCACTATGTGGCATTT
>BSBM01001119.1:4212500-4617500 GCA_027924585.1 Larix kaempferi
TACCCACAAGTGGTAGTGGTGCATTTGCTGGTATTTTCTCACCATTTTCTTCACAGTTATAACTTGCCAAATTTCTTGTGCTCTTGGGTCTCTTCTCATCCTCTGACTCAAATAATCGCTTTCTTTTCAAAACAGTGATCAAATAATTATGACGATTCCAAGCTTCCTCATCCCCATGTGATTTTTCGGTAGTGACTTTAGGGCTGAGGTGAGGTTGTGGATTTACTATCACTATTAGGGGATCCAAAAGATTGCTTTTGCCTGTGGCTAATAAGGTAGGGAGTAAAGGTAGCGAGGAGGCCGCCCCCTTAATTGGCTATATTATTCCTGCGATATGGAACTGTCCAGATTATCCAGTGATGGATGATCTAGGCAGCTCCATGCTAGCAAGAGTGACTTATCTTCTATCGATCCAAATATATAAGCCTGATTGATGTAAGGAGGTGAGTATCATTTCAACAACACATGTTTCTTTCTAGTCCCCAATTTCTTATTATATCTACCGAAGGCATGGCAGGTATATTGTATTCGATAGGCAGTCAACTACATATTAGTTTTCCTTTTGACAGTAAAAATTTTACTTTTTCATATAGTTTTACATTGTCCGGTTATTTTGTTTATTTTTTTTAAAATTTAAAACTGATTTAACAATCATATTATTGGTTCATCACTTGAAAGAGTTATTGCCGGAGACCTGCTCGGTTACCTAAGTCTTGGTTTATAGGGAGGCGGAAGTATTTACTTAATGCATTAAATGCATTGATAGCCACCGCCTCTGTCTTCACAGCCATCACCGCCATCTTCTCACCGCCTCCAGCGTCAACATCTACCGCCATTGGAACAGGATATGCCCTTATTGCCTCTTTAACGAGGTATGAAGAAAGGTTACAAGTTACTTATTGCAAGTGATCTTTATTTTGCAGTTTTGTTCTTCCTTGGACATATCCATCTTCTTGTCGTCCTGTTACTAACCGTAGGATGAAACAAAATTGCAGTGCTTCTTTCCACAATATCTGTTGCCCTACATACAGACACCACTATTTTTATTAAATGCGGGATATGATTCAGAATGACATTAATTTAGAACATTGTTCTATCATTAATTAGTAGTTTTTATTTGGTACCTTTACAGGTTTCAGGATTGAAATGCTTAACACATTGAAACTATTTCAGAAGTCCGCATCGGGAGGCATGTTTATCAAGTCATGCTATGCACATTGTCAATCTGAAATGCAAAAGACTGGGCTTGCAAATTACTCTCCCAAATTAAATGGATTGGTAAGTTCTATTCCTCTATGACCTGAATCACTTAACTTCTAGAAATCATTTTTTACACCATTTTAATATTTTAATTTTAATTTTACAACTGACAACAAGTCTGAGCCATGAAATCAAAGAAAAAATAACTCAGTTATGCAATCAAAAAAGAATTTGGGTGCCTCATAAACATGGGCTATGTTTCAGCCATGAAAATCGAATGAAAAAAGATAATAAAAAAAAACTACAAAATCATAAAAGTGATGATAACTATTTGTGTTTATCTGTTTAATGCTTACAAAATTAAAGCAAGGCTTGTTCGTGAGGTAGCTAAACCTTTTTCGTAACGCATTGCAGAGTCAGTAGGAAATTGGTACTCTGGCCAAGGTGTTCAGAAAATTGACTGTCCATATCCATGTGATTCCACTTGTCACAACCGTGTTTTCACACCAAAAGAATATTGATGGAAGGTGGTTATCTCTAATCTTTTCTAATAAAATTATATGATGCAATAAGATCATATATAGTTCAATGGTTAAAAATCAACCACAGATTATCTGTTATCCTACACCTGTTATATTATTTATGAGAATTTATGAAAATAAGCCTCTGGCAAGGCATTTAATGTTGTGAGAAAGTTTCATTAGTATATTTGCAATGAAGTACATAACCATTTTAAATTAATTCCTTTGTAACATTTTTTCTCAGACAATTTATCAGAATCGTATTCGCTTCATCTGGGTTCAAGTAACAAGGCATTTATAAGGGGTTTTGTGTACTGAACCATTATGCAGATTTCAATCATACAAAAATTGTTTCCCTGGTGGTCACGTATTTGAATTAGAATGTCATAACTTCCATTTCACTTGTGCATATCTTGAATTTACAACGAACATTCTGTCATAGTTTTCACTTTGCTTGGTGGTCACGTATCTTAAATTTTCAGTGAACATTCTGCCATGCTTTCTATTTTGCTTGGTGGTCCGAATATTTTTTATTTTTATTTTTGACTAATGGTATTTCATAATCTCCATTTTACTTGGTAGACACATATTTTGATTTTTGGTTAAGCTTTAGAGCGTTCCATTTAAATGAACAAATAAAATCCTTGTAATATATATAAAACCAATTCATATAATTAATAATTATAATTGCAAATACAAATAACAAAATTAGAAATTAAATTGCTTCTAAAACTGTGAAATTCAGTGATTGAAACATCTCTTTGTTTATAAATAATAAACATGACTACAATTGAAATAAATCTCAATCTTCAAAAAGAGAATGCACTAAATCTCTGCCTATGGACACTACTGTCAAAAGCTCTAGCTGCTCGGGAAATCTAGATTACTAACAATAACAATAAGCTAAACAAACCAACTCTTCTATCTACCACCAAACCTCGGCAGGTATCCGCTGCCATGCAGCCTTGTTAATCCCGCTGCCCACTGTCTATCTACCACCAAACCTCGGCAGGTATTCGCTGCCATGCAGCCTTGTTAATTTCGCTGCCCACTGTATACTATTATAGTGTTTGCTTTACTGATTAATCCGGCTGCCCGTTGTATACTATTATAGAGTTTGGTTTGCTGATTACGATAGGGATTGCCACCATGATTTCTCGGAAGTCAGAACTTTGTAGTAGACACCATGATTCCTCGGAAAACAACATAGACTATCAGATTTTTAAGTATAGATAGAATTTAAGTCTATCTTTTTATAGCTTTGTGTTTATTAAAAGGTTAGAGATGAATGTATGATCGCATAGTTAGATGAATTATCCATTCTACATACACTTAAATAACTATCCATATTTTTTAAAAAGCTACATTTTCTACGTTCCTCATTTTTTTATAATATTATTTATTTACATCAGGTGAGAGGTCTCGACTGCACCAAAGTTGACATCAGCTGAGATGTCTCGACTGCACCAAAGACGTAAAAGATGCACAGGTTTGAAAGGCCATGAGAAATGCCAAGTGTAGTTGGTTACCTTTTTATGGCCAAATGGCTCATGGCGTGAGACATCTGGTATTTTCACCTGCTGCTTGGGTTTTGACATGAAACATCTTACATGCACATTTGCATGAGACCAAGAACCAAATCCACTGCAATCAAACCAGGCCAGATCGATCTTTGAAGCTATACATGTTTTCAATTCATACCCAACAGAAGCCTGGGAGAGCTTCTTCATGGAAACAAAGGTGGGCATCTGCATTGGAATACCGGATACAAAATTGCACTCGAGGCTTCCAAGGGCTTATGCTATCTTCACCATGATTGCTGCCCACTTATTGTTCATCGCGACATGAAATCCAACAACATTCTTCTCGACTCAAACTTTGAAGCCCATGTTGCATATTTCGGCCTCGCTAAGTTCTTGCAGGATTCCGGTACCTCGGAATGCATGTCTACCATTGCAGGAACCTATGGCTACATTGCTCCAGGTAAATTGTTGTTTCATCGTTTCTCATTTCTGTGTTAATTTTTGGTTTATCTAGATTTTGTGTTTAATAAATTTGGGTAGCCAACCTATACATAGCAACATTATACGAACATCTAACATATAGGTAAGAACACTACATGAAAAGTCACTTACATCCTCATACCCATGACCCCACTAGTGCATCTCACCCCTTGGGAAATAATTCAATTGCACACAAACCCTGTTGAGAGCCAAACGAATGATTCCATAGCCCCAGGTTGTATTTCATGTTCACATTAAGGTACCATGCATCTTTCATAAAGCTGCTTCTAGGGTAGTGTTGGAAATAAATACCAATAGCCACATCATCACATTGGTATCCACCCGTATCAGTCGTGAATGTGTCCGATTGATATGCATTTATGCATAGATGGTTCGCCATGCCAGTTGGTAGTTGGCTGCTTAAATATTGATGTAACTTCTAGCTTCACCAAAAAGCCAAATTGGTAGATGTTTCTAGACCGATCGAGAGAGTTTCAAATATGTATAAAATCCTTATATTCTGTTAATGTAATAGAGAGTTTTCTGGGCAGTTCGGCCCTGTCGTGTTCTGTCTTGGGTTGTTTTGTCTGATGGGAGTTAATATTGTTCTGTTGATTGTTTCCCACTGTCCGCTGCGCCCATTTCCTACATTTGGTATCAGAGCGGGTTCTGTTCACCTGCCATTGTGTTGGTCTGAGAATTCTGAGAGGTCTAGTGTAGGCGTGAAGGGAGATCCTGCTGCTGCCAGATAGAAGCAGCTGCCGCTGGATTGAGGGTGAACTCCCACGTCTGGTTGATTCTGGAAGACCTATGAGGAACTGTCGTTGGTGAGATAAAGTCTCCTACCGCTGGTTGAGTGTATCCACTCCAGTGGTTTGAAGCAAAAGTTCAGCCTTGTCTGCCATCACTCTTGTGTGTCGTAATCTGCAAAAGGGAAAGAAAACTGCAAAGGGTAACCATGGTGGACATTGGATTTCTGGGTTGCAAATACTGCCTAGGTTTTCATTTGAAATAGGTGCCATTTGTATGGAAGAGTGCGCAGAAGCCTTGAAGAGGCCGTGTGGTGAAGAAGGCGCAAACCCCAACTTATCTGAAGAATCAGGCACTTACGTGCAACAGATGAGAGGAATTGATGGCTTCCTTGTTTTCAGAAATTGTGAGCTCCCATGGTTGGATGGTAGAGCAATGTGAAGCCATGTGCTGTGGATTATTTGCATAAGCCAAGGCGTCGAGCTTTTTTCTGCTCCATCTTAGAAGCCGCCAGCCTAAACGAAGGAGCCGGCTATTGTGTGAGAACTGTTGTGTGAGGTCTGTTCTGTGAAGGTGTTGAGTTTATCTCAACCATTCGTCCCCCTGGCAGAAGCTGTTAGAATTCGTGAAGCTTTCTTTTATTAGTGATTCTGTCGGTGCCAAGATTGCCCGCTACAGAATGAAGGTTGTCTAAAGTATCTAGTTGGAGTCTTTTTCTCTTAAAGGAATCTTAGTTCATGGGTTTGTTGCTGTAGCAGTGTTTCTTTGTCAAGTGCGGTTGAGCTGTGTGTCTCCTGCTGGTGAGAGAAAGAGGACCGGAATTCCCTCAGTCTGAGCGAGTTGTTCTCTCTCATGAATTTGTTTTTCGGTTTACAGAAAACCGAGGCTGCAGTAGATGTTTTGATGTTGGTCGGACTGTCAATCCTCGTGGGTGTTGGAGATCTCTTGTGTGCGGCTGGGACCTCGACCAGTGAGAAAGCTGGAGAGTTTTTGGAATTTGTGGAGGTCGCAATTTTCTAATGGGAGCTTCCCGTCTTGAAATGGAGAGTCCAACAACCGTTTACAGCTTGTGCTCCCATGGTTTGAGAAGTTGGGATTCCCCCATGTCCATTGAGGACTTGCCACGAACTGTATAAAGGGAAGAACCCGCGCACTTTTTGAGACCCCAACTGGTGTAGAGTGGAGGCTAGGCAAGTAATGGTGAAACCCAGTTTATGTCCATTTTACGTTCCTTCATATGTGTGCAACTGCGTGTAGCTACAGGTTGAAGAGGTCGAGTTATGCTTGAAGCCGAGATGTCCTCTGGTTGAGTTCTATCGCTGGTGGATTGGAAACCCCAACAGTGGCAAAGGTAAGAAGAAATTTATGTTTATGTTTCTGTTGCAAAAGTTATTGCTCCCATAGTGTATTGGTCGAGCAGGAAGGCCTGAGCTCCCATTTGTCGAGCTGTTGTGTTTCCCGTGTGCTGCTGCTAGATCTCCTCAAGTGAGTTGAGAGGCACATTTCCTGTGTGTGAAGCCGCGTATGAAAATTGTGAAGGTCGTAGCCTGAAGTTGAGCAAAAGCTCTATAATTGAGAGTTGTGGTTGTGTGTGTGAATCTCAAGGAGATTGTTCTGAAGAACCCTTAACGAGTTGAAGCTCTGAGTGTAAGTCTGAAGACTGTTTAAAGTTTTAATATTTTGAGTCTATTCCCTACAGTCAAGTATGAAGTCCAGCTAACCTCAGCTGTTGAAAGAATTGAAGTTAGAAGGGTGAAAGAAAACCTTGAAAAGGGTTTGTCGAGAAGGACTGAGTTTTAAAATGGAACATATGGATACGAGCCTGGCATCCAAACTCTGCCAGAAGAAATGCAGTTGTGAAAAGCCTACATATGTTGAGAGAAGCAACTCTGTAGCCACTGCAGTACAGTGTGAAGATGTAATTGAGATTGAACCAAGGTATGATGAAGATAACTTAACTCAGGAAGAGCTAATTGTACTTGAGATGGAAATAAAGGTGATAAATAGTTTGTTGACTAGTAGTGTTAATCTACATGGGCATGAAGAAGTGAATGAAATTCCAATTGTTGTTGCAATTGATGAAGAAGTTGTTGATAATGCTGGTTTTTTTGTTGCTGAAGATTGCACCCTTGTTGCAGTGGTTGAAGCATGTATGACAGTTGAAGATGAGAAGAACGCAACTAAGGAGGTTTCAAGTGCAGCAGTTCAAGCTGCTAGAGAGCAGAAAAATGACGAAAATGCTGGTTTATTTAACGTTTTAGTTCTCTGTGTTTGTGCAGGTGTTGATTACAGTACTAAAACTGCAAGAGCTAAGGTATTGAAGCTGCCATGCAGCATATACAAGAAGAAGAAATTTAAAATGAAGAATCCAGCACATAACTGGTTCAAAGTTGTGCACCGTTAGAAAATGAAAAAGATAATGACCTGGTGCTTTTAACAAAGAAAATGTTTTGAAGAATTTTTGTATGGTTTTTTGTTGTTTTACATATGCTGTAGCAATGTTGTTTTTGAAATGATGATGTTGGTTGAAGCCACTCTTGGATGAATTTCATGTTGTTTGCTATTGAAGTATGGATGTTGTTTGTTGAAAGGTTGTAGCCTTGTAATCTTTGTGTGATCCTCCGCCATTGATGAGTGGTTTGCTGAAGTCTGCCACCTGCGGGGAAGGAAGGGCGTAGAGTGTGCCTCCGCCTTCAGTATTCAGTATGCAGTTGAGAAAGCATCTGTAGCAGCAGATCCGCCTTAAGACTCTCCAAGACATGAGAGCAATGTGTGATGGAGATTCATGATCCAACAACAACATTGAAGAAATATTTGAAGTGTTTTGTGACTACATGTAAGAAGCCTAGCTGAGACTTTAGACCAACAGGCCATGATTTTTGTAAGCTCTGTGTTGTAATGTGGCTATTGAATTTAAGGGGGAGTGTTGGAAATAAATACCAATAGCCACATCATCACATTGGTATCCACCCATATCAGTCGTGAATGTGTCCGGTTGATACGCATTTATGCATAGATGGTTCGCCATGCCAGTTGGTAGTTGGCTGCTTAAATATTGATGTAACTTCTAGCTTCACCAAGAAGCCAAATCGGTAGATGTTTCTAGACCGATCGAGACAGTTTCAAATATGTATAAAATCCTTATATTCTGTTAATGTAATAGAGAGTTTTCTGGGCAGTTCAGCCCTATCGTGTTCTGTCTTGGGTTGTTTTGTCTAATGGGTGTTGATGGGTGTTGATGGGTGTTAATACTGTTCTGTTGATTGTTTCCCATTGTCTGCTGCGCCCATTTCCTACAGGTAGGTCGACAAAAGGATTTGAAAATACACTTCCATCATTTCAAGTAGCCCACGGTTCAGCCCCGACAAATTTAATATGAATAATCACTTTTGTTGTTCTGAAGATGGTCATCTTTGTTGTCTAACGTTCATTAAAATACTTCATTCTGAGTGTGGAATTTGACCATTTTTAAATCCGTGGAATTGTATTTTTTACCATCTCGATCCATTCAAAAATCCTTGTAACTTTTTAGACCATATATTACCCTTCCGATTTTTAGATTTTCATTTGTTGTAGTATCTGTAAACAAAGCTTTCTTACAATCTCAACCTTTTTTATGACAGGAATGAACTAGTCTGTCAAAATTCATCCGAAGCCATTGCCTTTATGAAACCTGCCTTAACCTATAAATTAACTTCCCAAATTCGAAATCATGATTGACAATAGCCAAGGTTTTGATATTAGGATCGCCGCTTTGCTTTATCGAACGGATAAGAGTGCGTTGTGAGTGGGAAAAGGAGATTATCAGAAAATCACGTGGATTTTAAGATCTCATAGTGGGCTCGGTCCTAATACAGCCCCACAATACAAACCAATAAAATATAGGTTACTACGAGTGGCTAATATAATTAGCCAAACTTCGCCATATGCTTTCTAGCACAGAAAGGTACCGTCCTGCCGATTCTTTTACAAGTAACGCCTCATTCTTTATTGGTTTAAAAAGAAAATAGAATCTAATTTGTTTAATTGAATTATTGAAGAATTTATAACATTTTAAATTTCTATTTATAACTTTAATGGTATTACAAAAGTTTCTCATTTGCAATATAATTTTTTATCTAATTATTCATATTATTTATATATTTTTCATATTTAATAAATTATTTAATTATTTAACTTTTCATGTTGATTTGAATATGTTTTTGTCTTTTACAAAATAATAAATTACATGTTAGATTTGTCTTCTTCATTTACAACAAAAGCATAGAAATTCTTCATTGTTTATACTTTTCTATCTAAAGTATTACCAGGGATAAAACCCTAACACCAATTACTTTAACCCTAACACCAATTACTTTAGATTCATATATCCGTTGGAGCTTAAACTCAAAAAGAGAAATAAGAATAGACAGTGCAGCTTTAATTCGCTTTATTTTATAAGGCATAAATATTTCGTACTATGCTTATTTTTTATGTATGATTTTGCAACTGCCATTTGAACTTAACATTTTAAATATTGAATTTACAGAGTACGCTTACACTTTGAAAGTGGACAGTCCTCACCTGAGGTAGGTGGTGCTCACCTGAGGTAGGCGGGCCTTCTGTCTGATGATGACGTTATAGCTGGGGTGGGAAACATGGAATTGTTCAGTCCTACAGCCTCTAGCCCTTGAGGGTATTTGGGATCACTGTTGTTTATACAATCATTGAGATACTGAAATGGAATAAACATAGTACTATTATATTGTTGAGGACAATAACTGTCAGGGTCGGAATTAAGGTGGGACACAGAGTTCATATTAAGGTCAAGTACTGCCTTGTAAGGGAAGGGTTTTCCAAGCAGCTGCCAATCCTGTCAGACTACATGTGCAGAGAAATTAGTAGGGTTCATGGATGAATATCCAAAGGGGGTTTTAGGAATATCCATAAAGCCTTGCACCATGGCCTTGAAATTCGAAGCGTTGGTGTTCAGCAGCATCGTCGGCGATCTCTTGGAGGCTCTGGATCGTTTTTTACCTACCTTATTGGTTCCTCCGCCATTCACAGACAGACTCGCTAAATTGCAGAGAGCTATCTAGAAGCTCAAGGAAGATAGACTCGCTAAATTGCAAAGAGCTATCTAAAAGCTCAGGACTCCCCGTGTTGTTAAATCCACGGCACCATCAACTTTCCATTCGCTCTATGAGAGAGGAATTTTAGAAGCTCAAGGAAGACAAACTCGCTAAATTGCAGAGAGCTATCTAGAAGCTCAAAACTCCCCGCGCTATTAAATCCATGGCACCATCAACTTTCCATTCGCTCTATGAGCGAGGAATCTAGCCAACCTGGATGGTTACGCTTCTCCTTGTGAAACACCTACAACGTAATAAAAGCGTTAAATTACATGTAATACTCAAATCACCCTACTTTTATATAATAAAAGCATTAAAATCATAATTAGTTAAAATCATAAACAAGAATTTGACAAATGTCACAAGTCACCAAACAAAAGACTTGTCCAGTCAACCAAAACACATTTTGAATCTCTCTTTTCAAGACACTACCAATTTTCTATTAATCTATTATTTACATATTGCCAAGAATCAATGCAAGTCTCATTAAAACTGATAATCATTTAAATATTGATACACAATATAGTGAAGTTATCTTTTAAAATAAAGTTTTTGAAAAAAAATAAAATGTACACGAGAAAAACATTTTAGATATGTATAATTATATAAGTAAATATGTATAAAAATGCATTCATTCCAGAGACATAAAGACAAGACATAACCATCTGCAGTAACATAATAAAAAAGAATTTCAAAATAAAATGTCCTAATGAGTCCTCCCAAGACTTGTACCACTAAAATGAAATGTAAGCAATACCAATTTTCTATTAATCTATTATTTGCATATTTCCAATAATCAATGCAAGTTTCATTAAAACTGATAATCATTTAGATATTGATACACAATATAGTGAAGTTATCTTTTAAGATAAAGTTCTTAAAAAAAAAATGTACACGAGAAAAACATTGTAGATACTTATAATTATATAAGTAGATATGTATAAAAATGTATTCATTCCAGAGACATAAAGACTAGACATAACCATCTACACTAACATAATAAAAAAGAATTTCAAAATAAAATATCCTAATGAGTCCTCCCAAGACTTACCACTAAAATGAATTGTAAGCAACAAGGGAAAAAAGTTTTTGGTCTTCATTCCAAAGACAACTTATATAAATAAATAAAAACTCAAATATGCAGAAAAATAAACTCTACCCCTACCTCCCATAAACATTACTCCACTGATGATATGTATCCATAATTATTATGTTAACACTAATCGTCCAAAACATATGTAGAAATAAATTGTTTAAAATACAATATCATAGATCTATCAATACATTTCTACTGCAAATGGTAAAGCTTTCCCCTTTGACATAACAGTAAAAACTAAATCCTCTTGACCTAAATTGTTAAATGTTATGAACAAGTTTTAAAAGAAGAGTTTCCCTGCCTTATAACATATAACATAGGAACAAAAATCAGAGTTTCCCTGCAGACTTTAAAGAAGATAATTAAGATGAAAATACATTTACCCTGATAAAAGAAAGCATTTTTTAATGTTATATTCAATAATGCGCAAGGGTTCAGTCATGTTCAAAAAATTCAATACCAACCTAAAGGAAATCAATGTAATGTCTATTGGGGACAAAAAGCAGGCCATTTATAATTCACACCATCCCCAATCTCTGCAAAATACAGGAAAACAGAGTAATTCGCATTGGGTTCAACCTTAAAATTATAATTCAAGACTTCCCCAACCGCATTGCCTATCAGTGATCAAATTTGAAGGGCTGGTCTTACTTTCAAACTGAAGGGCATATAATCATCCAACCCTTCAATGATGAAGGGTTATACAAATAGTTGTACTTCTATTGACAAGTATGAATTAAGTAAACCCATCTTAAAAAATAAAACTAAAATAAAATTGTCTTTTTACAATAAAAATACTAAACAATAATTATATAAAAAAAATTAATAAATAAACAAAATTTTCTTTCAAAATTGTGGTATCCACTAAATTATTATGTTTGTAAATTTTACATAATTGAACACATTCAAGTCAAAATAGTAAGCAAACATATTTCTTCTTCCATTCAGTTGATATTTTTCAAAAACATTTGAGGCTACATCATTGAAAGCATGAAACTATTTTCCCAATGGAAGAGGCTTTCTAGCTTTCATTTGTTTCCATACATCATAAATAGCATTCCAATCTACCTCATTCAGATCATGAGGTGCACTAAGAGAGAGAAACATTAACATATCCAATGTCTCCATTGAAAGTCTTGATCCATCATCATTTTTTATCCTGTTTAATTTTGAGAAACCTCTTTCACACACTAATGTACTTGCTGGAATAACAAGAATAACTTGCCATAATTGCATCAAAGAGGGAAAGCCTTCAAACCATTCAGGCTCATCTCCACATAGATCCCATGCTCCAAACATGTGTTTTTTTGGATATGCTTTATAGATAGTACAAACAAATTCATCCATTTCACCCAAACATTTGACAATATCCACAATAGGTGAGTCCCCAACACCAAATTTTTCACATAAAGATTCCAACCATCTTTTTGTTTGAGAGTCTCTATCATCCATCTCTTCATAATAATAACGAGGACTAAAAAACTTAGCAGCATTAAATATAGGTAAATCTGTGAACCTCCTATCTAGAGATTCAATCACCTTCATAATGAAGCATTTTCCCAAATTTATGCAATCATCTAGTGTCCCTGATGTTTGCATCTTTGGCAAATTTTCAAACCTTAGTCGATGTGAATGTACCATACCTGTGCTATCTACAAACTCAAGAGTTCCTCCTTGTGCTTTAATTAAAAAAGAGGATATGTGCATTGCACCTACCCCAAATATGCTTCCTAAAAACCGTTTACGAAGCATGCTAATAGTAACATCTAAAGTAGTGCCGATGGAGGTAATGTCAACATGATCCTCTTGGAATTTTTGGTTCAACTTATTTAATTCAATAAGCACATCTGCAAGTAAATGGATGCAAAATTGTACTTGAAATATTGTTGCCAACTCATACATTTTTTTTTCCCCTAACTCCCAATCTTTTAGCAGAGCAGGCGTGAGTTTAACAAGTCTTTCCATGACCTTTCCTCTAGAGAGCCACCTAATTTGATGGATTTGTAGCACCTCTAACTTGTTGATTTGAAATGATTCCATTAGCTCTTTCAATTCTCCATGTCTTTTAGCAGATTTTCCAAGCCATGAATAAACTTTGTTTGCAAATTTGTCAATATATTGCAACTCTAAAAAATGAGATGAAGCATCATTTGCTGCTAATGCTTCTCTATGAGCTATGCAATGGATATCTAATAGATGAGGAGCATCACGGCGAAGCTTGGTAGATAAACCTTCACGAATACCCCTCATGGAGGATGCCCCATCAGAACCAAATCCAACTAACTTCATCAAAGATAGATCCATCTCTACTAAAAGTGTTCTCACTGCATCATACATAGATTGAGCTGTTCCATCCTTTATTTGAAGCAAGCGTATGAATTTTGTTACACATTTGCCTCTTCCTTCATTTGTCAAATATGTAATATAAACAATCAAATGTTGGTCCATGGTTCGATCAGTGCTTTCATCAACTAAAATAGAATAAAATGGGCTATGGAAAATATCATCTTTTAACTTTTTCCAATATACCTCCTTAGCAGCTTGTAGAAACTCCTTCCCAGATGATGTATTTGTGTATGCAGAGTATTCATCTGTTAGAGGCATGTGTGGAGTGCATTTATACCTATTCAAGTCACAAATTGACTTATATGTTTCTAAAGGTAAATCATTTATAGCAACAAAATACATGTTTTCAATCACTGATATGATTCTCTCCTTCTCAGCATCTACCATTAGTTCTATATGCTTGGTAATTGGGAGATTACTTCTTTTGGTTTCTCCCTCCAAAAGTTGCAAAGAAAATTTATGAGCTTCTGAATTTGCATGGTCATTTAGACCACTAACTTGAAGAGTGGTACTTCCATCTTTAGCAAATGGAGTGTCTCTCTTAAATTTAACACACCATGAACATTTTATCCTTTCATTGCCATTACAATCTTTAATAACATAAGCCCATGGAAATCTTGTCTTCCATTTAGATTTGAATGTTCTTTTGCATTTCTTTGATGGTTGTTCTCCTTCAACAAGTTCTGTATTATCTAATTCATCATCTTCAGGTGGATGATCAATAACTTCATTTTGGAAATATGGTTGATTAGATTGCTGTGGGATACCAAATGCATCAACAATTGATAATTGTTTTTTATCCTTCTTAGGACGACCAATGGGAGCCATTTTCTCGATTTACACCTATTTAAACAATTCAAACATTAACATAAGTAAATGCACAAGCATATATATAAAGACATAGTTTTACAATAAAACAATTGAAATACTTAATATTATTTTCACATATTCATTAGTATTTAAACCACTGAAAATTTGCTTCTATAATTTCAACATTTCTTTATATATAAATGAAATAAAACTTAATTCAAGATAATTAATAATAAGTTGATATCTAAAATTTTATAATTCTTTATTGTTATTAAAATAAAAATAAAACATAATTAATTGGTTAAAAAAAAATTTAATAACTCTTATATTTTTTATCAACTTAGAAAAATGTAAAAACACTAATTTATGAAACATATCATTATTCAAAAACTATATTTTGAATATTGAATAAAAGTATATTAAAAAAAATTAAAAAATTATAACTTGGCTTTGAATGAAGTTGTTGACACTTTAATTGATGTGTTTTGAACATTAAATAAATAATTAGATTTATAATTTTAACCCAAATCATAATTCATAATATTAATAAAAATGAAGTACTAAAATATTATATAAATTTAGTATTACAAAATATAAAAAACATTATTGTAATTTTTTTAACTTAAAAATATGAGTTTAAATAAAATCTTTGAATATTACTGTATTGAATTAATGTACACAATTACCATTTGACATTGTTGTATCAATTTACATAAAAGCATATTACTAAAATTATTGTGTAATTGACAAACTTATATTATTACAGAAGTGGCAAACTTATGTATTGTGAAAATGAAATTTGAATTTGTTATATCAATTTACATAATTGATAAACTTTGAAATGCATATTTTTTATTGTATATAATTAGAAGACATTCAACAAATAATTAACATAAATTTAAACAAAATGTTTAACATAAATAAATTTGTACATCACAAATTTGTGTATTGAATTATTATATGAAAATTACAATTTTTTTATTTTATATCAATCTATTTAACTATAAAAACCTGGAAAATGCACTATATGAAAGTTAAGAAAAATTTACAATATAACCATACAAAATTTAAATAATTATTAAACTTATTTAGTGAAGAAATATATATTATAACGGTAAATATTCAAAGAATATTTACTGTATTGAATTTTTATACCCAAACGTAATAATTGGCAAACTTTGAAATGCATATTTTTGAAGGTGCATAACAGCATAACTTAAACTTAGAAAATGCATATTTGTTAACATATTAAAGTTAATTGAAATTTATAATATAATTCTAAATAATTTAGATAACCATTAAACTTTGAATTAATTCAGAGAATTACAATTTAACCATTATTTTAGCAGCCAAAAAATAAACCATTGAAAATTTGCAGAGAAAAGTTACCTTGCTAGCAGCAGCCAGCTGCCGATGTTGTGACAAGAAATCAGGGATTTAAAGCAACTATAACCTGTAATGCAATAACAATCATGATTTAATTTAAGTGAAAGCATGTAAAATCAATTGAAACCTGCATTGCAATTAAGAAAATGCACAAGAATGATGAAGAAGGCAAATGTACACTTACACATTTACTTCTCCTTTAAATTCGCAATTGTGAGTTCTCATTTTGTAATGTGATCCGTGCCTTATTCAAAGTCGGCCTCCCATTTCTTTTCTCAAGAGCAAGCCGGCCATTTGAGAGCTGTGAAGAAACTGCCACAAACACCCAATAGGGGCCAAGAGACCAACCCAAAAGGGTGATAATCACAAGAAACTGGAAACTCGGAGGACCAGTAAGCACAGCCCAGCAACAAACAAAAATCGCCTCCCCAAGGCAGCCAAAAAGACGAGACCAGAAGAAAGTAACAAAATTTGCAACCCGCCAAAGAAGAACAGCATAGGAGCAGTCAGACAGACACTCCAACAAGTTATTGAAGTTTTTCAAAAAACACTGAATACACACAAAATATAAGACAATCGCCGATTCGCCAGTGGCCACTTCTGTCTGCCGCACCAGACTTGCACGGCTTCGCCCCTCTACCACGGACCACCTATATGCTGGACAAGTACCAGCACCACGACGCTAAACTTGATTTCAACATGCCTGAATCCTGATACGAATAGGAATTACATACAGTGTTTATTAAATCATTTCATAGACAGCTCTTTTCAAATTAAACTCGTACAGGAATTACATACAGTGTTTGTTAAATCAATTCATAGACAGCTCTTTTCAAATAAAACTCATACAGGAATTACATACAGTGTTTAGTCTTCCTGGACTTTGTCAATCTATACCCTCAACTTGGCTCCCACATTGCCGATTACTGAACAACCTATACCCTTGAGTCTTGACAGTCGACCCTCGATCTATAACTCCAGTCTCCACCACGAGCCACGAGCTGAGATTACTACAGGTCTACGCTCACCCCTGGCTCTACCATGATAGAAAGAATAAAAAAGGATTCAGCGAATTAACACGTAGAGGCCTGATGGTTCAGCTGGTTTAAATAGAATATCAAGTGAGCAATTCAATGGCGGGAATGAGCTCAGATTAATTAAGATACAAATTTCACATGGCTCAAGACACAAGATTCCAGCCAAGAAGATCGATGATTAGATATTCTTAAGCCTTGAGCAGCGAGCCTCAGTAAATTTGGTGATGGCATCACGGCAGCTGAGCAGTGGATGGGTACTGGGTAGATATACGATCTACCTTTACATTTATATTGTAAGGGTGGGTGACGGGTCGCCGGTCTTTGTGATGAATGCTCAGAATCTCCCTTCGTCCAAATTTCCAATATATTTCTTTGTCATCGCCCGCCACTCGCCAGATCGTATTGCACAACACTCTATCTCGTAAATGTAAGGGTGGGTCGCCGTCACTCGCCGGTCTTTGTGATAAATGCTCGAAATCTCCCTTCGTCCAATATATCTCTTTGTCATCGCCCGCCAGATCGTATTGCACAACAGTTACACTCTATCTCGCATATTGCCCTTACAAGTTACACCGTGAATAAAAACCATGACGGGATATTATAAAAATTACCCTTCATTTGAAAGATTTTAATTTATTTTCCCCTTCTTATTTTGCAGGGTGAAATTAAGTTTTTAACTTTTTTTTTACGGGCATTTTTCATTTAGTACTTCAGGGACGGGTCAGAAGCCTTTGGAAGGGCTCTGACGGGTTCAATTTTGATCCCTGTTGCCTATTGAAGCAGACTGGTAAATTGCTTCCGGATAAAAATTGGGGGCCACCGAGGTCTTTTTGATGGGATTTGAACTCGTAAGCATGCGAGTCGAGCTCTTGTCCACAACATCCTGCTCATTATCCGAAAACCAAAAGCGATCGTCGCCCCATGGGTCGACATTATCGGACTTCCCGTACACGCCCTGGTCTGCTCCACAGTTGACCCTCTTAGCAGTCCTAAAAATGACAGTAACACCCCACGTGGTTTTTTTATTATTTTGTATTTGTTTGTTAGGTTCTATGTATATAATTTATCAAAATAACTGTTATGGGCTGTAAACTCTATTTTAAGTGTTTTCGATTTGATGTTTTTTTAATTGATGACTAAGATTGGACTTCGATTGCATGAGAGTTGTCAAAGTGCAGTGTATTTATAAGTAAAATAAACAATATAAATTAAATATATATAAGAGTAAAAATAAAAAATTATTTATATAAAAAGGAGGTTGATTTGATATGTAGATATCATATTTGATTTCTTTAGGATAGTGTTTTTGAAAACTTGAGAAAAATTTCTATTTCAAGGTATTTGATAGATTTAGAGTTGAGATTGATCTATATTGGTTTACATGTATGGATGACAACCCAAGTAAACCCATCAATGGTAGATTAACTAACCTTTCCCAAAAAGATTTGAAATTCAACACACCTAACTAAATGCCTAACAACATTGACAACACCTATGAAGCTATCTCTTGGACTGGTTTTCTTTCGTGGAGTGACTTTCACTCTATACACAAATTTGTGAATTAATTTATTATTATACTTATAAATGAAATAAACTTTATAATCTATTCCATATTAAATTATACAATATACTTTTTAAAAATAATTATATATATTTTTATAGTATTTAAAAAAAATATTAAAATTTTTATAATTATAAATGCACCTAATTACTCTAAATGCAATTATAATAAAATTTATTATATTATAAAAAGTTTGAGAAGCTGAAACATTATGCCGCTTATTTAACGGGTAGTTTCTATATTATAAAAAGTTTGAGAAGCTGAAGCATGGTCACTTATTTAACAAGTAGTTTCTATACTGTGAAGGACCTTAATACTAAAAATCTTATGTTAATTATTTTGTATTGTAATACTAAAAATATTATGTTAATTATTTTGTATAGAAAATTATGTGTTGATGACTAGAGATCTAGTATCATGTTGATTATGTTAGAAAGGAATTTTTTTAACTACGGAAAAAACTATATTTATATTCTAAAAAAACATAATTTAAATGCATTTTTGAGGATTCTCAAAAAGAAAGTCCAATGACTACACTGTAAAAGTTCATAAATTTAAGAAAAATAACTATACTTACAATAAGTTGTAAATGATTAAAATGAACAATCTTTAAAAATTTTGTAAAGTATATGTTTATAAAAAAACATGACCATATAACCATGTAGATAGACATATCCCAGATTGCAAACTGAGCACGGTTCTGTATAAACTATATGTTCCAAATATATAAAACCTCGTGTAGGTGTAGGTGATTGATAGATGCTTCCAAATGATCTTTTATAAATTGTAACATTGAAGAATAAAGCTTTCCTGTAAGCTTGTATCTTAATTACTAGAGTATGTGTGGATTTTTACTATATAGCATGGGAAGGAAATGAATAGTCCAAGTATCACGTGAATTACTTAATACGCGTTATTTGTGTATGTGCATCTGTGAAATTATAAGAAACATCAAAGAAGTGATAACTATACGGTGTTGAAGTGTAAACATCGTTTTTACATTAGATTTTTACCTGTACTCTGGACAAGAAGATGAATGTGTTATCGACTGTTTTATGAGCTAGTTTAGATTTCTCATGACCTGGGCAAGATGGCAACAAGCAATAGAAAATCCCTAGCAAGAACATAGAACATCGGACAGACTGACCATGCGAAGCAATAGCAAATGCATGGCAGGAGGAAAGAACAAAAAACACTTGCAATTCAGAATGAGCAAATGCATGGCAATAGGATAGAAAAGCGAACACGTGCAATTCAGAATGAGAAAATGCATTGCAAGTGGCCAGAACAATAGATACGCATAATAGCAATTAGCATTAAGGTAAGGTTAAAGTTAAAGGTTAGTTTATTTTTGTATTTTTTTTTTTTTTAATCTCGTCAATGATAAAAATGGTCAATTCAAGACCTTCCCACCAATACAATGTCAACAATATTTTTCAAAAAAACATTGATAAACTCTTGGATCTGGGTGACACATCAACCGCCAGCAGGACCACAGGAGTGGACACACCATCTCCCCCCTGCACCAGCTCCTAGGCTGGGCTTCTCCCAAGACGCCTGCATTTACTTTGGACATGACCACTCTCCAGCTGGCCTTCTCGCACGCTCCAGATCTCCTCGCCCACATGGCTTGGTGCGTGGCATTAATGTCGAACCAGTTTCCTACCTCCCCTCGCCCTCGCTGGTTTCACCTCACTATTACTCACTCTCGTGCGACGTCCCTCCCTCCTAGAGGCCCCCTCCGAGATATGAAGATCCATGTTCATCCTCCTGCGGTCATTACCCGTCTCCGTTATTCACTGTCTGCTTCCACTGCAGAAAGCTTGGCCCCTACGCAGTCCCCTATGAAGTCTCAAACGCTGCCATGAAGCGCACGCGAGGCACATCCAAGCGTGGCTTTGGCCATGGCACAGGCAAAATGGCGTCTGTGGAGAAGGAGATTCCTGCAAACATAGGATACAAGGAAAATGTTTCCATGCCGGTCCGTCGTCTAGTGGACGACTGGGAGTCGAAAAGCGTTGCGGAAATCCTTGCCTTCGACAGCCCAGGTACTCAGGTGAATCACTATTGGCTTCTTAAAAATATGATTGGTACATTGGTGGAAGAAATGCTCACCAACTGGAACTTGGAAAAGATGGCCATTATGGACATCAGGTCCAACATGGGCCATCTTAATGGAATTCTCGTTGCATTGGAAGCTAGCCTCACAGGTCGCTGATACTCCTTGTTCCTCATCCGACTCTGCCCATAGGATTTGGTTCGGAGGGTCCAGTTGCAGGCTCTAGGGAGGCGATTGTTGTTCATAACAAAGCCGCAGTCACAAAAGCGGTTGCGCAGGCTGTCGGCAGCTCGTTACATGATTCTATGGGCCTCACTGCTTCTAAGGATGTCGCTCCTACTCCCGGACACACCTTCGGTCCTGACTCTCCTGCAGCAATCGTGGTTCAAGGCGCTTCCCCAACTAGGACTTCTTTTCTGGTTCCCTCTACCATTGTTGTCACCTAGTTCAAGCGCATCCGTAAAGATGAGGCCGAAGCGATTCTCCCGCACAAAGCCGATCCTTTTCCCATCAAGCTCCCGGAGCAGCAGTGGACAAATGACTTCTTCGGCCCATGCCCCATCTCTGAGGACATTCATGACTCCAAAGGGGTGAAAGCTAGTTCTTGAAGCGGCTTGTTATGAGCACATCACTACTGATTTTGATGCTCTATATTTTTATTTTTGTTATCTCTGTCTAGTATAGAGTTACTCTTTGTTCTTGTCTTTCCTGATCGGTGGTTATCTAGTCCATATCTCTAGGCTTGTTTTACAGCACTTTTTTTGTAATATTGGCACCATGAGCAATGCTAGAATGCTATATTCAGCCTCTCTTGATGATTGTAACATTTTTTGTACTATAATATAATCTTACTATGCAGCTTACAAAAAAAAAACATTGATAAATACAAATTTTAACATAACTTTAATGTAACTTTATAAAAACTGAAATATTGATGTCAATTAATAGATAAACATGGAACATATAATCTCTGTCGTAAGCAGGGACTAATAAGAAATTGGAAGGTACTATGTAAGAAACAAGACACCCCAATTTTAAGCGACAATTAACTTTTGCTTAAGAAATAAGTAAAGAAGTACATGAATATGTCATACACATGATTTGAGTTATGGTGAGAAGTTAAATTAGCAACCATGTTTTGATACAAGGTAGGATGGTTGATGTTGAATGATTGAGGTGGAGCAATTGTAGGTCGATATCAAATTTGCTTTTGTCCAAAATTATTGTTAATTTGATTTTTTTTTTGTTTTCTTCCTTTTTACTAAGACAATATAGGCCATCTCCAAATATCTATGTGACTCATGGAAGGCCGCGACCAAATGAAAACAACATGAAATTATTCCTTTGTTTTTTAGATCTAGATTGAACAACCACAATTCCTTCATTCATGTGTTTGTGTTCGTGCATTCTGCGTTTCAATGCAACCCACATAGAGTTCACATTCAAGACCTTGGAAATGATTGGATCTACGAGATTGGCCTTCTATGTGTCTTTTTACATGGTAGAATTGTTCGTGCATTCTGCGTTTCAATGCAACCCACATAGAGTTCACATTCAAGACCTTGGAAATGATTGGATCTACGAGATTGGCCTTCTATGTGTCTTTTTACATGGTAGAATTGAGAAATTGAGTACTCTCTTTTGGTTAGATATTCTATACTAGTGGTGAATCCTATGCACAAAAGGAATTGGTGAGCATTTCATTCTATGCCGAAACTCCTAGCTGTTGTACTTACCTTATTTGATTGGTGGCTTACATGAATTGGCTTTAATTCAATATTGTTCGTTGTAGCTCGTTACATGAAACTCCTTGTAGTATAGCTCGGCCTACAACTTAATAGCGGCACTAAAGTAGCTTGTGTTGTAAGACCGCAACGATTTGAATCCGCTTCCTGCAATATATATTCACATGATTCAGTTTCAAAATATGGCATCTTTATATATGAAGGGGGCGATGCTAGTTAATCCGAAAAAAGAGTAACAAAAAAGAATAATTGTACCAGAGGTCTTGTCGAGCCAAATGGTTGTCCCAGATTCGTCACTGGAGACTTCTTGGTGCTGAGGACCCCATAGAACACTGAAGGCTTGATTAAACTTCACAGCAGAGAGATTGAGCTGAGAAGTCAGAGGATAAGTAGTGCCATGAGAGGAGTAAGGTCGACCTGTTGCTTCTGCTGATACTTGGATTTTACAAAGTAAAAGGACTAGTACGAATCCAAGGACTAGAAATGCAAGCTCCCTAATGAATGCCATGACCATTCTTGCTGATGAACAGCTGCAAGTTAATTGAAATGAATCTCTCTGTTGCAGAAAAGATGTGACATATGCCTTATGATTTTCAATTTTTCTTTATTGTTTCTATTTTGTTGGAGATGCATTGGGCACTACCTTTGCTTTTTATATTCATGTAATTTGGTTTTTTATGCAATTTCAGCTCAGCAAACACAATATAAATCTAAATGGAGAAATAAACATGAGAGAAGTACCTGGAACAATGATGAATAGATGATTATTGCATGAAAACTATTTTCCAAGTTCAAATGGTGAGCAATCATCCTTTTTCCTTAAGCATTTGAGCCATCCAGATGACCAAGTGTGCCCCTGCTACCTGCCACAAGAGAGGAAAATCAGAAATCTGAAGCAAATAGAGAGTTGGCACAGCACAATGAAAGACAAATGATGAAGAAATTGAAAGACAATAAGGAAATTCAACTCCCTTGTTAAATCCCTGAAGGAAAAGAGCAAATGTGGAGCTCCCACTCCAAGAGTTGCGCCCTCCTCCAAGTGGTCTCTCAACCTGCAAATCGAATCAGCTATATATGGTGGAAAATTACACTAAATCACTCAGCAATGCATTAGTAAATAGATATCAGACATGACAATGCTCATCCAAACACACAATGTCTCAAGAACTCTCAAAGAATCTCCTCTATTCAGTCCAAGTGTTTCCAATCCTATAGCCAATTTCTTGCCGCAAGTGATATCAATATCTAAATCAAATCATTGTAAGTCAATAAGCTTCTGTCATGAGCACCTGGACACGAGTAACAACTTTAATAATGCATCCCATTGGCACATAGGATAATAACAATAAATTCCAAAAAAGGAATTGCTATAAAATGGACAGAAATTCGTGTCCCGCGTTATTAATGATATCTGGTCTTATATGCTTTAAATTTACAGGCCTCTAAACCTAGGCGAGCAATGGCAGACAATGATAGCAAGGTTCCCTCATACTAAAACTAGACTCCGTGAAAAAACGCGGTTTCTGGACTTTAGGGCGTGAAAAATGCTAATTTGTGTTTGTAGGCTCGAATCTCGCAGAGTCATTCCATTTGTAGAGAAACGGAAAAGAATTTCAGCAATT
Source organism: Larix kaempferi (assembly GCA_027924585.1). Lineage (NCBI taxonomy): Eukaryota > Viridiplantae > Streptophyta > Pinopsida > Pinales > Pinaceae > Larix > Larix kaempferi. The sequence goes on from BSBM01001119.1 coordinate 4,235,748, forward strand.
TAACCCAAATGCAAGCAAGTAAATGGCAAATAAAGATAATTACATACGAGAGAGCACGGAAGCGATCCCTGAGCTGGCCATCGATGTCGCTCAAAGCAGGTCTGAGATCGATATCCGTGGCCATCTGGTGCGAAGGCGACGACACGTCATTGAATCACACGAAGCGCCCTACACCTCCCACCCGCAGTTTGGCGCGTAGGATAAAAGACAACTAAAACATCCGCTTTTCCGACGATTTTGGAATAAAAAATGGTTAAAATTCTGGCTGGAAATTTTTATTTTTGGATTTTTGTAATTTCAGTAATTGAGATTGCATGTTTTATACTAATTGCCCAATTTTAAAACTATTTAGATAATCGAAATTGCGATCTAAGCACTCCAAATTGTAATTTTGACAAAAATTGCTCTGTCTGATTCCAACGAATCTGAACGTTTTAGTTATCCCTTATACAACTCCCCAGTTTGGCATGGAATCCAAACCCTCCCCACTCAATTTGACCACTTCACAACGCAATCCACCTCGGATCTTATGAAATTATGTCAAATTACTCTCTGTGCTGATCCAAAAATAAGTATCTGATCAAGCCCTGATACCTTTCAGGTTTCTAAGCCAACATTAGTGTTAAGTAGGGTTAAGTAGGGAAATTGTAAAGATTAGTGTTATTATGAAAAAACAAAAAATTGAAGGAACGCGATTGTTATAAGTAGGGAAATTGTAAAGATTAGTGTTATTATGAAAAAACAAAAAATTGAAAGAACACGATTGTTATTGTGTCTGAATGGAGGAGACGTTTCGAATAGTTTTTTTTTTCCTGGAAGACGTTTCGAATAGTTACATAACCTAATCCACTGGTTTATAATCTCATTTCTATCTCTCGCAATTCTCTGAGGCAATTTTCTTTTGCAGACCTAAGTCGACTGAAACTGTTCTGCAGCAAAGTAATGATGGACAATCGTAAGGATTATTTTGAAGAAATTCCTGCGACAGAACCCGAGAACCCTGACTTCCCAGCCCTGGTAAGTGGGTGGGGTTTTTCTTCTCACAGGAGTCCATGCTTTTCTAACTCCCATTATATCATATTGAATTATTTAACGTTAATGTGTTTGTTTTAATTATCAAACGTTCGAAGGCATCGCAATTTTATTGATGAAGTTGATGCAGGACCATATAGCAGAACGAATGTTACGTCCAGAAATAGTAAGAAACTTTCTAGGAGAATATACCAATGATAAACTTGGTAATTATTATTATTAACTATACAAACGTCAATTTGGTTCCTGGTTTTCTCAATTTCATAGGATTTCATGCCATAGTTGAAGATTGTTGAAATCTGAATATGAAAATATTATATGTTGGCAAAACGCAGAGAACAATAGCGAAAAGTATTTCTCATTATTACCGAATGAGACACATTCTCAACTAATTAAGGTAACGTTCACTGTTATTCCACATGCTGAGGTTGAGGCTGTGAACAAGGTCCAGGCTGGGAGCAAGATTTCTGAGGAGGCTCCTCCAAAGGATCAGGGTATGTAGCTATGATTTGTCTTTAATTTTTTAGTTGTTATTTTGAAAATTAGTTGCTATTTTAAAAATGGAATCAAAATATACATTTATCAGTAAGGAAGTTTTGATCAAAATATACATTTATCAGTATGGAAATTTTTAAAAATTTCGTTGAGCATGAGAATATGACTATTATTGTTTTCTTCAGATCACGAAAGAACAAAAAGGACACAGGAGCAGCTTCCGATAACCAAGAGAAGCCCGCGGAAGCAGCTTCCGAAAACCAAGAGAAGCACGCCGGAGCAGCTTCCGAAAACCAAGAGAAGTAGGTGGAAATACTAAAAAGGAAATTATATTAACGACTGCGATGCTTGTTATGTAAATGAAAATTATTTGTTAATAAATATATTCTTAATTTTAATTTGATAACAATTTGATAACAATATTGTTAATTTTAATTTGATAACAATTTGTATAGTACTCACTATTTAGTGCTTTGTTCAAGAGATTTTAATTAAAGGATTGACAAATCTGGATAAATGACTTGGAAAATGGATTTGTAAGTCATTGGATCAGGTTGATCATAGAGCTTTTTTATATTCATTTTTGGATAATAAATATATTTATTATTAATTGATAAACTATGATAATTCTGATATAATATTTCTACCTATTTTTTAGTTTTTTTTATTAAAAAAGCATAGTCCATGATTATATGTACTTAAATGTGTAACTATGTATTAAATGTGTAACTATGTAGTGAAATGTTATATTATTATCAATCATCTTTTTTTAGTTGAAATTATCAATCATCTTTAGTTAAATGATTATGTCATTTTTCATATTTTGTATTGTATTCATTTATAAACTAATTTATCTATTTATTTTTCATATTTTACATTTCATTGCTATATAAATTAATTTATCTATTTATTTTAATATAAATGAATAAATTTATATAAATCCGGAAAATACATACCACTAATTTATCTATTTATTTTAATATAAATGAATAAATTTATATAAATCCGGAAAATACATACCACGGGTATATTTAAAGGATGAACTTATACAATTTTTCATACCAAGATTTTTGACCTTATATATATATATAAAGAAATGAAGTTTGAATATACATGTATATATATTTTTTAAAATTAAGTGTGAATATATATATATATATATATATATATATATATATTATAAAAAAAACAATGTTGTTTTTAAAATTTATCATTTTTTAAACTTATTAATTCATATTGTTTTGCAATCTAAATATGATTTTTATTTAAAAAAAATATTACATTACAATAATTTAGAATATTGATTTTGAAAAGTATAAGTTTTAATATATCTTAATCTCAACTATATGATAAATGTTTCTCTCATTAATTACTTGATTGTACGAAAGAGATACTTATATGATAATTATATTTTACTTATTGATAAATGTTTCTCTCATTAATTACTTGATTGTATGATAGAGATACTTATATGATAATTATATTTTACTTGGTGATAAATGTTTCTCTCATTCATTACTTGATTATATGATAGAGATACTTATATGATACTTATATTGTACTTATTACTTAATTACTTAAAGACAATGTAATAACAAAGGTATGATGGTTGATGTTGAATGATTGGGGTGGAGCAAATGTAGGTCGATATCAAACTTGCTTTTGTCCATTATGAACTTTGACTTCCAAATTAAGAGCATATTTGTATGGCAATGATTGCATTACTTTTGATTTGTTAATTTGATTTGTTAATTTGGTTTCTCTTCCTTTTTACTTTTTACTAAGATTGTATAGGCCATCTCCAAATTGCTATGTGACTCATCGAAGGCCATGACCAAATGAAAACCACTTGAAATACATAAATATGTCATTCCTTTGTTTTTGAGATTTAGATTGAACATCCACAATTCTTGCATTCATGTGTTTGTGTTCGTGCATTTCATGTTTCGATGCAACCCATGAGGATTTGTATTTAGGAGCTAAATTGAAGTGTGCTTAAGTTCAAATATGATCAGATGACATGTTGAAACTAGTCTTGAACAGTTATTTTGTAATGCACTAATTCTCATTACAATAAGTTTACAGCACCTTGGAAGTGATTGGATCTATAGACTGGCCTTCTACATGTCTTTTTACATGGTAGAATTGAGAAATTGAGTACACTTGTTTGGTTAGGTATTCTATACTAGTTGTGAAGCCTATGCACATAAGTAATTGGTCACATGCATACCTTAGCTAAGGAGAAAAGATAAAGAGAAAAAAAGCGTTTGGGAAATACAAGCCAAGAAAAACTAAAGAGTAGGCATGGGAAATCATGTTCACATTACAAGGCTAGTAATTATACTTTGATCTAGGCACCGCATTTTGTTTGTTGGCTAGGGTGTTTGGGCTTAGGCTAAGAACTGATTGTTGTAAAAAATAAAAAGAGAAATGCTCATAAAAAGGACAATGTCTATGATCTTTTAGTTTTTTTTAGCACAAGTCGTGTTTGAAATCATAAAAGAAAAGAACTTAACACAAGTGGCAAAGAACAACAAAAATGCATGGCATGCTTGCTTTTGAATTTTGATGGATAGGCTCAATAAGATCTTGTCGTCATTTACTCTTGCAATCGAGATCATAAAAGCTAATGAATCAATTGTGCAAATATGTGTAGTGATTCTACAAAAGAATAACATGTGATTAGACCTCGACAATTGTATCATTAATGATTGTTTACCTATCTATGTTAAGACTTTGGTTATATAAAAATGAAAAAAAAAAGTATCAAATGTTGACAGACCCTACAGCCCAAAAATATCATTAACAATTGAGTATTTTAAAGGTAAAGGACTATGGGTTAAGGTGATCATTCAAAAATATATAAAGCCTGTAACAGTTGAGGATTGGATTAGAAACCCTTTGAAATCCACTTAGAATGTTTCTGCTATTTGGAGGGCAGTAGTTCAAGCATTTTCTTTGATAGGGGATGGACTTTCTTGGAAAGTGGGGTCTGGATTGAAAGTCGAACTAGGGGTTGATCCCTAGATAGGAAGTGGGAACTCACACTTAATCTCTTTAGGAATGATTACTAAGCTTCAATATGAAGTATACAGGGTTTTAAATCATATAAAAATTACTATGGGAACTTCTATTCTTACTTAGGATTGGGTTTCAGCTGAACAATTAGACTTTGAAGGTGAGGATAAAAAGTGTTGGGAGGAGTACATTGGAAATCTAAAAGAGAATCATATTAAAATACTCGAGGTCAGTGATAAACTTGTCTGGATACCTGTTGCAAATGGTGTTTACACACCTAAGGTAGGGTACAAGGCCCTTTTGAATAAAGACCTACAAATTGAACCGAAAGGGTGGTGGAAGATTCTGTGGAAATCACAGTGCCCTATGAAAACAAAAAATTACTTTTGGATACTCCTTTTAGATAAGGATTTAACTTGGGACCATCTACAAAATAGAAGCTGGATAGGACCTGGAAGATGTTGTTTATGCAAGATAGCAAAGGAAACTAATGAACATTTGGTTGTAAGCTTTGCTTTTACCAAGTTGGTTTGGAAGGGGATTGAAAAAAAATAGGTTGTCACAATATTTGGCAAGGGGATTCATTGGAATTCTACTTTAAAAACTGGTGCAACAACCCTGCAGCGGACGACTAAAATGGACTTCTCGCCATTATAAAATGGAAAATCTAGAGGGTAAGAAATCAAATTTTATTTGAATATTCATATTTTCCTGTTTCATTTTGTGTCAACCAGAGCATATCTATGATAAAATATTTCCCCAACAAAAAGAAAAAGAAAAAGAAAAGGACAGAATAATTACGGAAGTGGACTTACACATATACCCAAGAGCATTTTTTGATGGAGCAGCACAAACTAGCATGGAAAAATTATGCGGAGTTGGAGGTGTTGGTTTTATTCCTAAAGATCTCTCAATTAGTTTTAGTGCAGGAATTGGATCTGGAACAAACAAATTTTTCAGAATTAAAGGCTCTCTGGCTCACTCTAAGATTGGCAAAAGACAATGGAGTCAACAAGATAGGCATTTTTGGGGAGTCCCAACTAATCATCAACTGGATGAAGGGGGAGGCTCATTGTCAGAGTCTTATTTTGCTAAATCTGTTGAAGGAGGCGTGTAGGATTAGTTCATTGTTTGAGGAAATCTCATATAAACACATTTATAGGGAACTAAATATAGAAGAAGATAAGTTATCCATGATTGGCCTAAATATGAGAAAAGGAGAGTGGAAGATACTGCAAAATGGTGGGCAGATAACAATTTTTTTTAGAATCCTTTTGCATCTACAGGAAAGTGACACTTTCTTGTTGCAAGACATGTTGAAGGCTGGAATGCTCCCTGAAGGAAATGCTTATATTCCTTGCAATGGACATACTGAAGCACTAATAGTCTTAATAGGAAGTATTTCTTTGAAAACTTTTTCCTGATATAATGATGAATGAATGAAGGTTGAACTGTTCAACTTAGTTTGAACAAAGAACTGCTTGCTTGTGAAGCACTTTTTTTGTTTTTTTATCTTTTTGAAGATTATTTTTTATGTAATGAATGAAACTTGATACAAGTATTGGAAGCCCAGATGGTTAATCATCAAACGGAATGTTGATCGGTATCTGAAAAATGTAATATTTTCAAATAATATTATGAGTTTTTTTTCAAAAAAAAAAAAAAAAACTTTGATATACAGGAATGAGAAAGCAAATTTTATCATAACCCAAGAATAAGACCTCAAAGTTTTCGACCAATAACTTATTGGATAAAATAAATTTATATATAATCAAAATTAATTATTCTATTTTTTTATGTACAACATTAAACTATAAAAAAAATTAATAATCAAAAGGTAAACATTAAACTATAAAAAAAATTAATAATCAAAAGGTAAACATTAAACTATAAAAAAAATTAATAGTCAAAAGGTAAACTAATAGTAAGTCAATGGTGAAATGATCAAAATAGTTCACGTCCTTCAGCAAGGACTAATATTAAAAAATTAAAAAAATATATTATAAGATAGATTGTTAGTTTCATTTGTTGTTATATATTCTTGGTAACATGGAATTTTATTACAAATTAGTGAAAATTGAATTTATGTTATTTTAATAATAATAATAATAATTTTCAACAATAAAAAGAATGAAAAAAAATGAATTTTTTCACAAATAATACATAATGCAATAAACCCTTTGGTCGCTTTTGTTGTGCAAGAGATTTTGAATCACATTTGAATTTGATGAAACATAAAATGAAAGCTTAACCCAATACAAGAGATTCTTGATCACTTTCACAATGCAACATATATTCATGGTAACGTATAATTTTATTACAAACCAATGAAAATTAAATTTATGTTGTTATATATATATATATATATTTATATTTATATTTATATTTATATTTTTATTTTTATTTTTATTTTTATTTTGCAAGAGACTTTGAATCACATTTGAATTTGATGAAACATAAAATGAAAGCTTAACACAATACAAGAGATTCTTGATCACTTTCACAATGCAACATATATTCGTGTAACGTGGAATTTTATTACAAACCAATGGAAGTTAAATTTATGTTGTTATATATTGGAATGGTTTATATTTTATATTATAAAGAATTTATGTTGTTATATATTGGAATGGTTTATATTTTATATTATAAAGATTTTTTATAATAAATAAAGAATTTTTTTTATTTCAATATTATTTTTTTAATTATCTAATATATTTTATAGAATTATATATAAAATGTTAGTGAAATTATCATCATTTTTTTTTATGTTGATGATATTGTTTTTTTGGAAAGATGTCTTTCTCATTTTTATAAGCAATTAAGACTTCTCAAGGATTTTTGTTTTCGTATGGGTATGACCATACATGTGACCATAAATATCAAGAAAACTAAAGTTATGTTGATAAAATCTAATAAGGTCACTTACGCTCATTTTTTGTATGATAGTAGACGCTTAGAGGAAGTGACTTCCTACAGATATCTTGGGACTAATATCCTTCACAATCTTAACTGGAACAACATCATCGAGAAAACGATCAATGGAGGGTGGAAAGCTTATTTTGGTCTTGAAAACAATTGTAAGTCAACAAACCTTGACGTGGGATAAAAATAAGTTCCTCTTTGAAACTCTCATCACTCCCATTCACCTATATGGTTGTGAAGTTTGGGGCTGCAACCTCTCTAGAGAATCTTGGAGATGGATTGAGAAAATCCATAAGCGTTTTATAATTTATAATCTTAAAATTAAAAGCAATATGTCATATCATGAAGTGTTGCTTTCCCCATTAAGAGCATAGTTATGACTAGGTACCTAATGTACAAGACAAAATTAAATAACTTGGGGCATCAGTGACTTCCAAAAATTGCTTTAAATTTTAGTCAAAATCACCTAAGGCTCAAGCGAAGTTGGCATAAAGATGCCATGTATTGGCTAAAGATGTGGGGGATTGAAGAAAACGTTACTTTGAAAAATCTAGATGATATTAAAAATATTATTACTACAAAGTTCAAAGGGAAGTTGTGATCTCATGAAAATTTAGAGGATAAAATAAATTTAAGATACTACAAGGAGGTCATTAACCCTAATCTTGAAGATCAAATATCGCTACGTTTTAACGAGTGTAAAGAACAAGATCCACATAGCTAAAATAAGAACGAACTCTCATGAGATGCATATTGAAACATGGTGTTGGATTTTTCCTAAAACTTCAGGGGCTAAAGGACTTGTCATCTTTGTGAGACTATGAGCGTTGAGGATGAAAAACACTTCCTATTAGATTGTGCCACATACACCCACATAAGATCTTAGTTTTAAAAAAGTTTGTTACAATATGAATCTGTCCAACCATCTATCTCATCAAAATTATAGTAATTTAGGAACACTACTCTCTAAGCTTTTTTAGCACATAAATAAAACTCTAAAGCAAACCAAGTAGTTTCTTACTTTTCTTTCTTAAAGTATTATAAACCAAAATCGGTCGAAGTAAACATTCACCACCACCACTCGCATCATCATCATTATCAATCATATATGATTTTGTAATAAATAGATGATATAAAATTGTTTACAATAAATTTACTTGTTTTTTTTTTCCACGGAAAAAAAGCGTAATTCCAATTCATCAAATGAAGAAATTACATTCTGAATATGCAATGAAGCATACAGTGGTCCACTTAAGGAGCAGAAAATTGTTCACAGAAATAGTAAAAAACCATACATTCAGTCTTCCTGCCAGGAAAGTAGTAGCCGATATCACTTGGCTCCCCGAGCCTCAATGAAAAAAAGAAAACAGTAACATTTTACAGCCATTATCATGACAAAAAAAACCATAAGCTCTCATGATCGAGAGTAACGCTTAAGATCCCAAAAAATAAGTGCCGTCGAGTAAAAACCACAAAGCTCCCCGAGCCTCCATGAAAAAAGATCCCATAAAAAACCAGTTTTTTGTAAACCATAAATAAAAAACTCATATGCAGTAGAAAATTAAAATATCATCCACAGGAACTTAGTGAAGATCCGATACCAAGTCCTGCCCCTGTAGTATAAATTCATCCATGAAAGGTCGATGGTAGTATGCATAGAAATATCCATCTCGGTATTCTGTCATTTGCCACACCCCCACTGCCAAGTCCCGGCCAATCTTAGAAGACGCGTCCGCCTCCTGGTTGTTCTCCCTATAAACATGTCTGCAAGAAAAATGTAAGAATGAAAGCTTCAGTTGCACAATGTCCTGTAGAATGTTTTCAAGTCTAATATCATTGCAAAGTTGAGTGCCACAAGTCCAGTTTGTAACATTCATAGAGTCACCAAACACATTTATCCGTTGACAGCCCCGGTCCTTTGCAAAGATAAGAAGCAGTTTCAGGCTCATGAACTCAGCAAAATTATTCCCACCCTCCCCCAGTCCCCAGGCAAGGTGATAAGAGTGGTTTGAAGAAAGATGCAGTACGGCCCCTCCCCCACAAGTAATTCCGGAAGCAGATCCATCATAAAATCCCCATGGTATTGACACATCAATGTCCAGTGCCAGAACCTCACGTTGTTTAGCCACCTTAATATGGTGTGGGAAAGCCTCCCGGTATCCACAAATCTGTACCGCAGTCACCACCGGGGTGCAGTATTTTTCATTAAAAACCATACCATTCCTAGCCATCCATATGCCCCACGCCACCATTAAAGGAAGATTCATGTAGGTTTTCCCAATAGGGTCCTGCACCCACTGTGTCCAAGCCGATAACACCGAATCCCCAGCCCAGTTAAAACACATCTTGTTAATTCTGGAGCATTCCGCCCACACCTGTACCGTGAAGGGACATTGGAGAAGTAGATGAAAACAGGATTCCAAACTGGCTTTGCATAAAATGCACCACCCCGGTCCAATTCTATTCCTCCGCTGTAGGAAATCCTAGGTGGGTACAGTGTTTTCCAGGACATTCCACATAAAGAGGCGATGTTTCAAAGGGCATTCGATCTTCCATATTTTGGACCACCACCCAACCAGAACACGAGGGTTCATGAAGTGACTCAGACAAATGTATCCATCCTTGGGTGTGTACAGACCATTTTGGGCACCTTCCCATACCAAAACATCCTCCCTGTCTCGAAGAAGTATGTTGGAACCAATAAGTGCTTCGACATATGCCCTCAGCTCCCCCCTTTCGGCCACTGAAAGTGCCAAAGAATCCACATCCACCCATGACTGGTTCCACAAGTGTCTCCTATCCGGAACGGCCAACTGAGCTGGTAAACTAATACCCAACTCCTGCAGAGAAGTGATTAGATCGCCGGATAAGAGATGACGACCAGCACTTCCAAACCAAGGGTCCTCCCCAATACATAAGGCCTGTCCATTACCAACATTCCACGCAAGATGATCCCCTACCACCATGAAAGAATGTATAACCGCTTTCCAGATAACAGAGCAGCCAGAATGAGATTTATCCCTCGACCGCACCCAATCCAAAATAGATGAAGGGGCAATATACTTCTGAAAGACCACTTTAGTCCATAAGCTCTCAGACTTTAACAGTCTCCACACCCCCTTAGCAGCCAGTGCCTTTGCAAAAAGGTGTATATTTTTAAGACCCCATCCCCCCAAAGCTTTTGGCATGGCGATCTTCTGCCACCGAACCCAAGGGGAAACGTAGTCTCCTTTGCCGCTCCAAATGAAGCGAAAGCATAATTTGCGAGCAATTTCTAACGTTCCTTTAGGTATCCAAGAAAGGGCCAGCCAATAGACCGGAATAGCCTCTAAAACCGATTTCACAAGGACCAATCTTCCTGCCCGTGACAACCACCTATGGCTCCATACCTTCAAACGCTTGTGAATTTTTTCAATGAGCCAATGCCAATCCTGTTTAGAATAGGCATTTGGTTTTAAATGGAATCCAAGGTAACTGAAACCATCAGCCAGCTGAAGGAAGTTAAATGGGAAAAGCCTACGTAAGGCCTCAATCTCACATTCCCTGAGCAAATGAGTCGATAGAGTAGATTTCCGCTCATTTATCTCCATTCCGGTAGCCTTAGAGAAAAGTAGAAAAATGTCCTTTAGGGTTTGCATGTCCTGTACCGATCCAGTACAAAAAATGAGGATATCATCAACAAACAGCAGGTGAGAGATGAAAAAATCAGGAGCCACCTGGATACCATGGAGAGTGCCATCCCTACAAGCTTTCTTCAAGGCTTTACTTAACCCCTCGGCAACCAGTAGGAAAAGTAAGGGGGATAGAGGACATCCCTGACGAAGGCCTCTTTCAGAGCGAAAAAAAGGAGAGGCAGCACCATTGATGAGCACCCCGAAGGATACCGATGTGAGACAACTCATAACCCACCTAATAAAATCCACAGCAAAACCCAGATGAGTGAGAAGTAAATGAATATAGAGCCAACTCACCTTATCATATGCTTTGGATAAGTCAATCTTAAGAATGGCCCCCTTGATTTTCCGAGCTTTCATACTGTGAATGCCCTCCTGTGCTACACCAATGGCCTCATGGATCTGTCTTCCTTCCAGAAACCCAAACTGTTCTTCCGAGATATGATTGGACAGAATACCCTTTAGCCACCCGGCAATGATCTTTGACACCACCTTATATACACAGTTGCACAGAGAGATGGGTCTGAAATCATTTAAAGAGGAGGAGTTGTCAGTTTTTGGTATAAGGGCAATGAATGTGGAATTCATAGCTGCTGGAATGCGCCCCGATCTACGAGTATCATCCACCATCCGTAACAGATCATTTCCAATAAGGTCAAAGAGTGCCAGGATAAATTCCACCGTCCATCCATCCGGACCCGGACTTTTGTCTTTACTGAAGCTCTGTAAAACACCTTTCAATTCATCGACAGTGACATCAGCCATCAAAGAGAGATTGTCCTCCTCTTCCACAAACCGAGGAAATAATTGGGCCATCTGGACCACCTCCAAAAGACTAGCCTGTGCCGGAGCTAAGAAAAGTGTTTTGAAATGATTAACCCCAACCCCTGCCATACCTTCAAAAGACTTCTGGGTATTCCCCAAAGAGTCTTCCAAGCTCCATATGGTATTAGCCGCCTTCCTGCCCTTAGCATATGCATGAAAAAACTTAGTGTTTTCATCCCCTGCCGAAAGCCAGATAGCTCTGCTCTTTAACCGCCAAGTCTCCTCTTTCTCCAAAAGCAGCTTGTTTCTCCTACCCTCCAGGGAAACCAAAAGACCTTTCTCTTCCGGTGTACCCAATCCACCAGATCCCGAATCATAAATGAGCTGCAACTCACTTTCAATAGCCAGTAGCTCTCCATTATCCCTCTTAGTCTTTTCATAAGCCCAGGCCTTCACTGGCCCTTTAATCCGTTTGATATTGTCCAAGAACTGATGTGAGGCAGAACAGCCCACCCGAGAGTTGAAAGGGACCCAGTGAGATTCAATAAGTCCATTAAAGGTCTCATCACTTAACCAAGTCTTATTAAACTTAAGGGGCCCCGCTGGTTTCACAGGACCTTCCCGCATCTCCATGAAAATAGGAAAGTGGTCAGAAGAACCCCCCGAGCCAACCCACTGCCTCATCAGAAAGTTCCTATCAGCAAAAAATTCTGACACAAGGAAACGATCCAGACGTTTCGCAACTCTGTAATCCCCAGTCCTGTTATTTCTCCAAGTAGATTTTAGTAGGGTTGGCTCTATATCAAGCAGATTTCGATTGACTAACTGGTGAGTGAAGTAATCCGTCAGTGGGTCAGTCCTCGCTCTGTCACCCCACACTTCAGCCGGCCCAAGAGAGAAATTCATATCCCCTCCGAGTAAGAGATTACCATCTTGTAGCAATGGATGGGAAAACAATGAATCCCAGAAGGGGACACGGTTTAAGTAGGGACCGTATATATTTACCACCGTGAGAGTATCACCAAGATCCTGCGAGGAGCAATTCATCCCCAAAACCCCATCCAAGCCCCACAGTGTATGACACTGCACAGAGCGATTATTCCATCCAAGAGCCAGCCCCCCCGACCTGCCACGAGCATCCAAAGTGGCAAAAGTCCATCCACCAAACCAGGATTCAAGTAAAAATTTGATAGTCTCACCAACACCCATAGTTTCCTGAAGCAGAATGATATCCGGGTGTTCAATAGATACCACTCTGCGAAGTGCTGATCTTTTATGGGGACCAGCAAGACCCCTGCAATTAAAAGACATCACCTTCATCAACGACCCCGTTTCTGGGCTCGCACCGCTCTAAGCGCCCGATCAATAGTCACTTGTTTGCCTTCCATAAGGTCCATCTTAGCCTTTGTTTGAGCCCGCGAGAGATGGGATATTCGACCCCGACCCCTACCAGATTTTCCAGTCTTGGTAATCCCAGGACCCAATCCACCCGGGGGAGTTTTCAAAAGGGAACGAAGGAAATATCCAGATCCAGATGGAGTATTCGGGGAGGAGGGGGAAAGGTCTTCCGAAGGACCAGGTTCAACCGCAGAGGGGAGGTCAATCATCAGAACCCCAGGGTTTGGTAGAGCAGGTGAGCTAGATGGGGTAACAGGGACAGTGCTAGAAGAAAAATCCATCTCCATAGCCGTAGATAAATTCAAATTTTTCAAAGCCTCTATCCAATCAGGATTTTCACAAGACAAATTCTTATAAACAAAATGAAAGGAGAAAGGTTTAATGGAATGAAAGATACCCGCGGACGAAGACCCAGGTTCCGTGAAAGCAGCCGGTTGAGTAGATACCATAGCCGAAGACCCCGGAGTCGCTTCCTCCGTAGATTGCACCACCACTCCCACATCCGGCTGTATGTCTGCAGCCCCATCCACCAGTGCATCAGTAGCCAGCAGAGCAGGGTTTGGGGACCGAGCGTCCACCCCAACCCTATGAGACCCATCCCCATCTTTCTCATTCAAAACCCCAGCAGTCGGATCTTCCGGCACAGGGATTTCCGCAGCAGGGTTTAAATTCACAGCAGTAGGGGCTTTTTGCGAGCCCGCAAAATTCCGGCGAAAAGGAAGATGACATTCAGCCGCCGGATGGCCGTAAGCATGGCAACGCCGACATCGGAAAGGAACATTCTCATAGTCCAATCTCTGCACATAAACATAGGGTCCCCAAGTAAGAGTAACGTCCGGTACCAGTCCATCTCTAAGATTCAGATTTACCAGGATACGGGCAACCTTCCTCTGTCGAGTTTGAAGAAAACTATAGTCACCATCAAGATATGTACCAATCATGTTGCCAATCCCCCTAAAATGACGCTCCGACCAGTAATGAAGGGGCAGACCAGGGAGACGAACCCACAGAGGAACATAATCCAGTCGTTCCCGGCTAGCGTCAAACATCGGGTGCCACGGTTTTATCATAACCGGACAATGATCCCAGCTCCAGTTGGAATTGAGAACCCATCTAGTATGCGCCTCCTCCAGGAAATTGAAAGCAAACCAGTTGCGTGTGAGCTCCACAACTTTCGGGGTATATCCCAAAACCCCAGCCCAATTTGCCCCTACCCAGGCTTCAATGGTACCAAGGGAAAAAGATCTGCCCAAAGCTTTACCCACCAACGTAATACTGGACATCGTGAGCAATTGATTCCACTCTAAATACAATATAAATGAAAATTAAACTAAAATATATTATATATACTATGTAATTATATATAATTTTAATAAATAAGAATTAATAAATTATATTAGTGTAGATCATCGTAATATTGATTCATTAACACATGCTAAGAAGTGCCAATATATTTGGATCTTGCCCATTTGTACTAACTTCTCCATCATAAATTTAATTGTATTAAGTACTTTGTATTCATGTTCAAGATTCCACTGTAATTAAGAATTTTCCTACTTTTATTAATTGCAACATTCTCTTAATTTAATGAGTTTGTCTACTATGCATTATAGGTTGTTAGTTCCCTCTTATGTGAACAAGTCCATTTGTATTGGAGTTAGGATATTCTACCCTACATTGTATTCTCATATATTTCTATTTCTATCCATGTTCTCCACCACTTGTTCTATAAATTAGAATTGTACTTTATTGTAAATCAAATTTAATGAAGAAAATATTACATTCGCTACTCTAAAACCCATCACCAAAAAACTCAAGGTATAAAAACTATTGTCTATGCATTATAAACATTTATATACTATTTTTTAGAAATAAAACTATATAATGTTTTTGATAGGGGAGACATTCTCGACCCGATTGTATTGACAATAAGAAAATATATACATATATTTCAATTTTCTTTCAAAAATGTGTCAAAAATAGATTCAAGAAATGTTGATGTAATCAAACGATCTTCATTTCCTGTGTTGAAGGGGGGCCTCCCTGGCCCTTTGTAGTTACCTTAACCAGCCTCGATTTCAGTTTACATGCCTCTTTTGCTAAAGTGTCAACCTTATGGTTATATTCCCTATAAGTGTGAGTGATATAAACATCTACACGCACACATTTTAGAATGTTGATCTTATCCAAGAGTGTCAATAAGTAGATATCATTGCATGTCCATGTTACCCGTATTTTGGAGTTTGTATAAATTGCTAGATTGGAGATTTGGTGCAAATGAGCCAAATAGAGGGATATATAGATGATATGCATCTATGCAAAGTTGTTGGTGTTTATTCCCAGATCCTATTGAAATGAAATTGTATTTCTCCCAAAAGTTATGAAACCCCCTAGTCCACTTAGAACGGGAATTCCACTTGAAGCTCCTTCACATAAATAATAAGGTCGATTGGGGTCAAGGCAAGGTGGACTTGAGTTCTGGCTTCTTTTTTCTTTCTCACTAGTCGATGCCATCACTAAGTATTTGACCCTGTATAATGTCGTGGCCAACTTTGGGGCTTTGTCCTTGAAAATTGTCTCATTCCTAATGAGCCACATACACCACATCACATTGAGGGGAGGGGTTGGGTACACTATGAATGTGGAATTGTCAAACCGATTTTTCTAAGCTTCTTGAAGAGTTGCACCCTGTCATTCTGGTCTCTAACCAAGGGAATCCAGTTTTGTCCATACCACTTTTGTAAAACTACAGTGTACAAAGATATGGTTGACCGATTCTGCTTGAGATATACACATGGGGCATCTATTTGGCCCAATTTTCCCTTTCTTCCAAATATTGTCCCAAGTCCGTATCTTGTTATTTATAGAAATCCAACCAAAGAATATAGATTTTGGTGGCACAATTAATCTCCATATGTACTTCCACCACCCTACTGGCACATGATTTAATTGGGCATGGGCTAAGACAACATAGCCAATTTTCACCTTGTAATATATGTCGTCATACTTTTTTATGCATACAAGGGAGTTTGGTTGATTCTTCAATGTGATAGAGGCATAGTTTAGATTTTTATGTAGGATTCCCAAGCCATGTTAGAAACCCATGCTAGGTCGATAAATGTTGTTGTGCACCATCCTTTACTGTCACCCAACGCCGCATCTGCCAAAGTCTTTATATTCAAGGATGTGAGGAGTGAGGCCAACTCATTTGTTAGTAAATCATCTTTATCAAATCCCACTATCAGATTTGTCCCTATATTGATGTATATGCCATTGCCAGAGTTCCAAGCCAAATTGCAGCATATTGGATTAAAATATTTGCACATTGCCATCTAGAAAAGGGAGCCTTCCACAAGAAGTGGATTTCCTCTATGTCCAGCTAATGGTGAATAGGGACTCACTATATTTCTTCTTAACATAGTCCTGCCATAAACCGTCAGTGGGAATGAGTCTCCATCGAATCTTTGTAGACATTGCTTGGGAGAACAAGGATAGGATTTGTATCCCCCAACCAACATATCGCTTTGGTTTGCACATTATATACCACTTGCATAGGGGGGAGTGTTGATCCTCCTTTTTCCTAGCCTAGATATTGTGGGAGAAAATCTTTCTGATAGATGTTATAATTGACTTCAGGATGAGAGAAAGAACCATCTAATAGACAGGTATTGCTTTGATTATACTTTTAACCAGAGCGACCCTGCCTACTAGGGAGATCCACCAATGGTACCATGAGCCGATTCTCTTTTTTATCTTGTTGATGAGCCACATCCAATCCTGAATTCAATAATAGTTTTCTTTCAACAAGAAACCCAAGTATTTAAAACATGAATCAGAGGGTTCTTCCATAGGAGGAATGAGGTGCAACAGAAACATCTTAAGGGAGGCAGGAACATGGAAGGAAACAATGGTAGATTTGTGGAAGTTAATATCCATTTTGGTGGAAGATGATAAAAGTTTTAGAATCATGTCCAAGGTCTATGCTTCTAAGATGGAAGCCCAACCAAAAATGTAGATGTCATCAACAAAAAGAATGTGGTTATGGATAAGTCCCTTTCCACCTTGAATCCTTTGAGATTTCCCAATTTTCCTCATGGATAATGCATCTGCTCAAAGCCTTAGCAACTATGAGGAAAAGTACGGGAGAGAGGGGACAACCCTGTCTGAGGAATCTCGACGGAAGGAAGAAAGGGGATGTTGAGCCGTTAATGAGGACCACGTAGGAGACACCTTGGGTACATGCTTCAATCCAATTTATGAAATGACATGGTAACCCCGCCTATGTAAGGATCCATCGAATGTAAAGCCAATTGACCTTGTCAAAATATTTGGTGAGGTTAATCTTTAGCATGAAAGCAAGAAGGGAGGATTTCTTGATGGAGTGAATGGTTTCTTGGGTAATACCAATGGCATCATGAATATTCCTCTGATCAAGGAAGCCAAATTGATAGGGAGAGATATTGTCTAAGAGAAAAGGTTTTAGCCTAGAAGAAATAATTTTTGTGATGACTTTGTATGTGAAGTTGCAAAGGGAAATGGAATAATAGTGATCAAATCCAAATGGGTTATCAGCTTTGGGTATGTTAGCGATAAAGGTGGAGTTTAAGGGGGGGATGGATCATACCTAAACTGTGTGATTCCTCCACAGCATTTGTGATGTCATCTCCAATTCGGTCCCAAAATCCTATATAGAATTTCAAGGTCTTGCCATCTAGTCTTGGATATTTCACATGCTGAAAGGAGAGAAGAATTTTTTGACTTCCTTCGTAACAAAGTCCAAATTTTCTAGATTAACCCATCTATTGAAGAAAGAGGAAATTGAAAATATGTCCCCAATATTCTCCTTCTTTGGATCAGTGAAGAGGCTCAAATAGTGATGGACCGCCGCTAAGGAAATGGATTTGAAATCCGTACATTCCTCTCCATATTAATTTAAACATTCCAGATGGTATTAGCATCTCTTCTTCCTTTTGCTTGCATATGGAAGAATGTTGTATTATTATCCCCTTCTGCTAGCCACAGTGCCCTGCTCTTAATCCTCCACTTTGCTTCTTGCCAGGCCAATATTATAGCTTTTTATTTTTCTAATGTGTCAATTTTAAGGATTCCATCCTCCCTTGAGTCATTGCTATAGTGAGAGCCAATATGTGGTTCCAATGGCTCAACTAGATCCATTTCCTCATTGCAGAACGTCCGCTTTGACTAAGCTTTAGTGAGCCTTTTTATCTTGGAGATATTTGCTTGTAGATTTTACATGACCTTCAAATCCCCATTTGGGTCAAAGACATTCCAATTTTGTGTCACCGGGTATCAAAAAGCATCATAGGTAAGCCAATGAGGGTTGAATTTAAAGGGGGGAGGGGGCTTGTCTATAGAGAGGGAGAGTTCCAAGATAATCAAAAGTTCATTTGATATTGCATCCTTTAGTATAGTGGAATGGAAAGCATTGAGGAAGAGTAGAAGGGAATATTTGATGATAAAGCGATCAAGGATTTTGGTAATGAGTTGAGATCCAGAGTGATTATTTGACCAAGTTTGTCCAGGGGAGGCGGGTTCAACATCAACAAGAAGGGATTCGACTAGATGGAGAGAGATAAATTCTGCTAATGGATCTTTCCTTGCATAGGTACCATAGGATTCCAATGTTTGAGGGGTGAAATTTAGGTCACTTACCATTATGAGGTGTGGGAGGGAAAGAGGGGAGGAGGAAAATAGATCTTCCCAAAACTCTTTTCGACCATGGGATGGGGCATAAACATTCAACAGATCAAAATTCCAATTTAAAGATTTCAAAAAGCAGGAGGACACTAATTAATGTGTAGAGATTACTAAGGGGGGGAGATTGAGGGAGGGGTACCATCCAACTGCCAGACCCCCTTGGGTGGTCATCTGAATCCGTGTTGGTTAAAAACCATTCAGGAGAACATTTATGTAATATCTTGATATTATATTCAACAATGCGCATTGTTTCTTGTATGTACAGTTAGGGCGATACTTATATACCAAGAGTTTCATATAATGTTGTTTCGAGACTGTCCCTATTCCTCTTAGATTGAATGAGAGAATGATCATTTCTTAACCTTCTTGGGGGTTTCTTTGGTAAGGACCTCATGTACTATTTGTTGCTGGCCTATTTGAACCTATCTTTTCACCTCTGTATTTGCTTGGTACATATCTTATCTTCATACTCTAGTGGCTATGTGTGCAGTGACATGAACAATGGATAATATTATTGCTTCTCCCGAAGATGCTTTTGTTTGTGAGTGCATTAGATATCTATTAGAGAATGAAGGCCACGAATATGCATGTTGGTTGTATCCCTACTTGAGTTGTCAATGACGGGATCTACATTTGTATCCTCATATTCCTTTTCTTGTAGATGCCAGCCACAGAGGATTCGTCTAGAAAAGGACATGAGTATGGGGCCGAAGAAAGGTTTGAGGGTCCCTCATTGGGGGAATGTATATAGGTTGTTTACCTTCGGCCTTATCCAAATCCTATAAGTCAGAGGGGGTAGAATTGAAACCCCATGAGGAGAGAATGTTCCCTTCCAGAATATTTATTTTCTCCATAAGAAGGGTTGTGACTTCTTTGAATTCCTTATTTAACCTAATATGGTATTCCTATAGCTTTGAACATAGAAGCATATAATTACTACCTTTAGGCCCAAGGGTTAACTCAAGTGTTTTTGAGCCACATGAGATCTCCCCCCACAAAGTTGGGGAGGTCATGCCGTTCAAATCTTTTGATCCCTTTAGGATTACCCTACTTACCATCAAAGAATCATGGGGAAGTACTCAAAGGGTTTTGTGTGAGGTTGTTCCTTACGAAAAAGAGATATTTATTGCCTTCATTTTACTCAACAATTATTTAAAGTTTACCTTCAATAATAATTGGTCAGTGCAATACGAAAAGTTGGACATGTTTTTTTCTTCATGTGGTTCACGACACCAAAGATCGATGCTTTCTACATCCACGAAAAATCCCCCTCGTATTCCATGAGGAATGTGGGCATGTCGGATAATGTCATTACAAAGGTGGCTCAACAAGAGCATCCAATGTGCCCATTTAAGAGCTTAACATGTCACTTAAAAGGATTGCACTTGGGTGGGGAGGATAACACTCATTCCTTCGAACCGCCCAAGCTACATTCAATGGACTGAAAGTTATACATATTATAATTGTAAAAGCTTTCAATTTAGAAAAGCACCCAAAGGAAGAAAAAAATAAAGGTACTTAGGCAAATAGTACTGGACTTTAGCTGGATGCCCACAACTTTTGAGATTAAATAACATGTTTGTAATTGATGAATCTTCGTACTAAGATTCACTTTAACTTAACCTCCTGAGGGAAGACTTTGCTTAACTTTCTACAATCCAGAATCTAATTATTATGACTCTACCCAACTCACTTGCAAAAGGACATGTATAAATATGAAGTAAATTGACTGACAAGAACAATGACTAAATATGGCCTATAGATTTTTATGTTAAAGGTAGATTTAGTAATCGTGTGTTAGATAACTAATCTACCAAACTAAGAAACATTCATTTACTCAAAACTCACATATCAATTTTTCCTATTAAGGAAGGTTATTCAAAGCAAAGTACTAATTTATGTGATTAACAAACCTTTTATATCAAGGACTCTCTCCAAGTACAATGGATTTACTTTTACTTCATTTTATTAGTTAGTAAAATATTCATACTTCAATAGTGATTTTGTTTATTGTGTTTATGATGCTGGTGTAACTTGTTGCCCATAACCTGGCCAAACTGTTTTTCTTTCCTCTCTTTTCATGTCGGCGTTCCTTTTGCCCCTCTTGGGGAAATTGCTAGTAATGATATAATTTGATGTCATATTGTAGTGAGATATCAAATTCGATGTATGAGATTTTTTTGTTTGTGAAAAAGTGACTTCCTTTCCTTAATGACTTTTTGACACCTAGAATTAAATATGTGTGGGGAGTATCACAACCTAACCTCCCAACCACCCAATATACACTATGTTGACTTTCTTTAATGACTTTATAAAAATGTACATACCTTATATTTTCTAATTTAAACCTATAACCTGTAAGAAAAAAACACATATTCTTAATGATTAAACCTCATAAAAATATACCATAACTTATTATGTCCCCAACATGGGACATGTATGAATTGCTCCAAGCGATTATTTTGACGTTACACATGGAAATTTTTGCATAAGTTAATATTTAAGATTAATCTTAAAAATAAAAACTAAACGATTTTTTTAAATTATAAATTTATCTTATATCTAATTGGCGTCGTAACGGTTGATATCTACCTATTGGAATGCGTCCCAAGCATGGGTGGCGGGGGTGATGTTAGCTACATTTAATGGTGGGGGTGATCTGATGCTCAATTGCTGAGTTCAGTACTCTGGTGTTTGATGTGGTTGATTGCAGGGTACGTATCGAAACTTGCGTAAGAGTCATTCCTTCTCTACACCGAATTCAACATTGTGTATTGAGTCGGTGGTCCATGCTCTATAATTTATACCAAATTCGGCATTGTGTATTGAGTTAATGATCCATTCTCTACATCTCATCTAGGTTTGGACAAGGGGTTTTGACCCTTCGTGCTTGATTTCTTCTTCTGGTTTTATGGATAAGTAGCAAATTCAAAGAGGTGGTGCAGTTTACTAGAGGATTTCTCCAATACCATTTCTTATTCTCTTAAGAATAAGGTTTCTCGTTTTTCTTCTCCTCTTTATTTAAGGAGGTGACCCATTTGGCCTCGTCTTTCATGGTCTGTTTTGTTACACTATTAAGGAGGTGGCACATTTGGCTATTAAGGAGGTGGTACATTTGGCCTCTATTACGCAATCAATTAAAATAACATAGTTGTATGTAATACGAGTGCTTACATATTATGAATAGTAGTCACAGGTCAATAGGAAATTGACAGGGTGGAGGCTTGGGTTAAGCAGGAACAAGAGTTGGTGGATGAGCATGAAATGGGAAAAGAAATGCAAATGTAGATCATAGAGTTGGGGAGCACTGTGAAAATCCTCATAGCAGATCTAAGAGATGATGTATAACTCACAAGAGTAATTATGATTAAGCAGGAAAATAGAAGAAGAGTGAACAATATAGTATAATGAGCAACAGAATAATATGGTGCAGTAGAACTCATATAGAAGCAATAATACTTCACACACACTAGTTAATTAATCACAATATGGACAAATAAATAGTACAATGGTAGAGAGGATTCGAATGCCTAAGGTGGAAATTCGAATTAGCCTCTCAGAGTGATCATAAGATCAATAGAGTGTCATCGGAGCACAACTAGGTGTCCTCATGATCATGATCATCAATGCTCAAGTAACTATCAACCATCAGTCAAACTAACTCTGGTAGGTGTAACTCAGTGTAACTGAGTGTAAACTGAAGACAACTGGACTGGTAGGTGAAGAAGGGCGAGTTGCTCCCTAAAATCAAGGAAGAAGGGCGCATTAAGCAACTGGAGGGATAAAACTGAATAGTGAGAAGCTCGTGGGGGCTGGCTAACTGAGGGCTAGGTGCTGGACTGATGACTAGGATGCATGCAAACCCTAGAATGCATGCAAACCCTAAAAGTGCATGCATGACTGAAAATGTAAATGATCAAAATACTGGTGGGACTAGGATGGAGTATAGGAATATCCTAACACCCCCCCTTAATCCATCCTGGGCCCTGGTAACTAAGACCAAAGGTCACCCAATACAATGAATAGTAACAATCAATAAACCAAGGAAGTGGGAAAATTTCATGGGAAACATACCCCCTCCTCAAAAAAACAGACTGTAAGGCACACACAAAAATAAATGCTCCAAACTCAAGCAGGTGTGATGCTTGGTCATATGTCTGGAGGTAGCTTCTTCTTGGGAAGAAGTGGATCATGCTCAAAAAGCATGTGCTTGTACTTGCTCTTCATATCGAATGTGATGAGAACAAATCCAACAGTATGAGAATGATCCTTGAACCTGTGATTCGAATCAGCTGAGGTAGGATCAAATCTGTGAAAGTGTATATAGTCTTTTGTCTTCTCCTTCGAACCACAATGGGTGAGATTATACCAAAAATAACTATTACATGTTTGCTTGAAATCAAAATTAGATTTAAGACTTAAAAGACAGTTTCTTGAGATCTCCTTTGAACCAGCAGGGGTGAGATCAAAACTATCATATGCATGAGAAATTTTCCCAAGCAGTAATTGCTTAGAACCCAAATTAGATACAAGACTTGAATCATGGTTTCTTGAGATCTCCTTTGAACCATGAGAGGTGAGATCAAAACCAATAGATGCATGAGAAATTATCCCAAGCGAATGGAAATGGCCATATTCTTCTTTGACCTTCTGAAAGCATGGAATTATGATCATATAGTAGTATAAAAGAGGAGATAGCTGGAGAGGAGCGAATGCATTACCTTCAAAAGTTGTTTTGACCTCCGAAATAATCATGTGATCATGATGAAAACCAACAAACTCTAGTGCAAGAGAGGATTTAGGACCTTCTGCAATATCTAGAGTGTGAGCTGGCACAGAAAGAGAAGAAAGTTTGAGCATGAGTGGAGAATCTGCAAGTTCTTTGTCAACAACTTCAATATGAGATGATATTGGTGCATGATCTGAGAGACCATCAAGGGGAGCGAATGGAACACTTTGCTTGCTTTCGAATGGATTTGGACCAATCCCTTCATTCTTTCTGCCAATTTTTTCATCCAGGTGAGCCCATAGCTCTTTTGGAGTCCATAACACTCTTGGAGTTTGAACACCATCACGGTATTTGAAAAAAAATCTCTAATATTTAGGCAAAGAAAGCATCATTGTTCCAAAGGCCATGTCACCTTTATTCAACCAATCAATATTCTCTTCAGAGGATTCCAACTCTCTTTCAAAATAACAATCAAAGAGATCATGGCTCTTCAAATATGCTATCATTTTTTGTTTCCATTCATCATAGTTGAATGGAGAAAGAAGAGGGATTCCTTCTAAATATGAATCCATTGAAGCTATAGAAGACCTGCAAAAACAATAGAGAATAACTGCAACTGCTACTGCTGCAAAAATGCAGAAACTGCTGCACTCGAAATCTTGGTAATAACCTGTAAAAAACTCTCAAGAATGGAGATAAACAATACTCTCAACATGCTCCGATACCATGTGAAAATCCTCATAGCAGATCTAAGAGATGATGTATAACTCACAAGAGTAATTATGATTAAGCAGGAAAATAGAAGAAGAGTGAACAATACAGTATAATGAGCAACAGAATAATATGGTACAGTAGAATTCAGCTAGAAGCAATAATACTTCACACACACTAGTTAATTAATCACAATATGGACAAATAAATAGTACAATGGTAGAGAGGATTCGAATGCCTAAGGTGGCATTTCGAATTAGCCTCTTTGAGTGATCATAAGATCAATAGTGTCATCGGAGCACAACTAGGTGTCATCATGGTCATCGGAGCACAACTGGAAGTCTTCATCATCATCAGTGGAGTCATCAATGCTCAAGTAACTGTCAATCATCAGTCAAACTAACTCTGGTAGGTGTATTGAGTGTAACTCAGTGTAACTAAGTGTAACGGAGTGTAGCTGAGTGTAGCTGAGTGTAACTAAGTGTAACTGAGTGTAAACTGAAGACAACTGGACTGGTAGGTGAAGAAGGGCGAGTTGCTCCCTAAAATCAAGGAAGAAGGGCGCATTAAGCAACTGGAGGGCTAAAACTGAATAGTGAGAAGCTCCTGGGGGCTGGCTAACTGAGGGCTAGGTGTTGGACTGATGATTGGGATGCATGCAAACCCTAAAAGTGCATGCATGACTGAAAATGTAAATGATCAAAATACTAATGGGACTAGGATGGAGTATAGGAATATCCTAACAAGCACAGGTAAACGAAAGAAAAGCAGTAGGTAAATGAACTTGTAGAATATAGTAGAGCTGTAATGGTTGTACATTGTGACTTTTGCGGGATTAACCCCCAGTATACAGAGTATTGTTAAACATTATATGTGTTGGTTGAGTGATTTGTTAAGATTTTTCACAAGGGAAAAAGTGCCGTATTGGGGGATTTTTTTGTCTCTCTACAAGTGGGGGATCGAGCTGGGGCTGTTTAGTAATTCTTCCATTGAAATAGTTTGGATGATGCTATGGTAAGGATTGAAATTGTCCCACCATGTTCCATTGTTCAAAAGTACCGGCAATGGGTGTTGGTGTTGCCAAAGATTTCAGTGTTTTGCTCAATGAGACAAACTGGCAAGTGTCTCTGTCCCCGAGCACTGAAACCCATTTTCAAATAATATAGAGACTTCAACTTCACTATTTTGAATGTGGTTGTCAACACATGGTTTACATCAGATTGATACCTCGCGTGAAACCTAACAGGTTTGATAAGGCCTTGTGGCCCGCCCATTGTGCATTTATCACATTGAAATCAATCTTTTCAATTCATTTCTCAATTATTCGATAGCTTTAAGCGGCATTCGAGAAGCATGTCATATCAATAAAGGTTTATATTGATGGAGTTGTTGCATGATGGTGATAAACAAAGATAAATTGTTAATTTTCTCATTTGATAACAAGCTGGGACTTAATAAGGTAAACAACAACTAGTGTGCATCTGCCTTAATTTTGCCACTAAAAAATTATGAGATGGGAAGGAGGCTACACTTGATCCTACTATTGACCATTTTTTTGAACCAAGAGCATCCCTGGGTTGCACGGCAAGAATCCTCTGAGGTGTAGGCAATACTACATTTCATATATCGAGAATCAAGATACCCTTCCTTGTTTGTCCGACCTGATTGGATCGACCTCACCAGTTGCTTCGACCCGATGGCCCAACATTTGCTTGTAGCAACATATTTGTATGGCTTAGATAGGCTCAGGTTGTTGTTAGAAGCGAAGTTATATGATGAAATTAACATAGACACGGTTGCAACTACTTTAGCACTAGCAGAGCAGCATTGATGCTTCCAGCTTAAGCCTGGGCGCTTGAAAGGTGAGTGTTCGAGTCAATATGGTAATTTCTTATTGTGTTTGACACATGAATTTAGGTGCACATGAATTTGGTTGTTTTTTAGTCAGTTTGAATTCATTCTCTCATCTTTTTCCTTCACTTCCAGCTGTCATACAATCCGAGGGATTTGATTACTTGAATGAAAGTTGCTCGTCTGTTCTATCTCATCTTTTGGAAAGCTTTGCAAGAGTTGAGAAACATTCAAGCATGGCTACACAATGATATGAAGATGGGAGTGATTCCAATGGAAGACAGGTTAGGCATAGAACATAGTTTATATTTTGTCGTTGGTTGAGGCACTTAATCTCATATTTTGCTGAGACAAATTTTGTATTGAGCCTTTGATCACTCTTGACACTTGGATTTGATGCTTTATTAAAAGTTAATTCATGTTTCTTTATTAAAAGTTAAATTCATGTTTGCTCTGGTTTGGCAGTTAGTTCTCTTTATGTTTTGGGCCATTGTCCTTGTTTGGTCCTAAAGCCATAAACACTAGATCCATTTTGTTGCATTTTCATAAATGTCACTATGAATAGTGCAGTTTATGGCAAAGGCTATGATTCTAAACAATTTCAGATGCACACTTCTGCAGTTTTATGTGCCATTGTTATAGTAGAATCTTTGTTTTCTTGCATAACATTTGCACAAACTATAATATTGGCTAGGTGCTTCTGGTTGTTCGGACATACATTCTATCCAACAATTGCTTTTTAGGAAATATAATTGTTAGTCATGCTGAAATCATGTGAGTGATGGGAGAGTAGGCATTCACACGTGTATCTATTTATTATTTTAAGTGTTCTTGCTTTTACAGTTAAGTAGGCCTATTTTTGTAAATGGTACCATACATAACTCTGATAATTGCAAGATTTTGAGATCTGATATTTGCAAGATATTGATGTGATTTTATTAACATAAATTAAGACCGGGTTAATGAGATTACAATTCATAGTGGACTGAGAATCACAACTTACAAGTGCGTATTAAATATAATTACTACTTATTCTGATCTGGAGAAAACTGGGCCCTCAGGCATTTGCATTTTCAAATTTTGTTCTTCAATGTGTCAAGGTTGATTTCCTATAATAGAAATTTCTAGCTCTTGCATATTTTTACAATAATTTTTTTAGCTAATACATTCAAAGAGGTGAAACATATATGCAAATTCACGAGGAGACATTGTAAAATAGTTTGGACAAGCCAAGGAGGCGAGAGAAAGACCAAATATTTTCTATTCAAGGAAGCTCACACAAGGACACAAATATGTGAAAGTGGAGGTCTCAACATTCAAGTTCTTGATTGTGATTTGCAAGTTCAGAAAAAAGATAGATTGGGTAGAAAGAACTTCAGGTCTAGAAGAAGACAAATTGACAAATTGAGGAGAAAGAATATTTTGGTGAAGGACTATAATTTTTATAGTATTGGTAAAATGTATCTATTTATTCTATTTGAAATGTGGAATATTAGTAAAATACATTTATTTATTCTATTTGGAATGTGGAAGAGGTTTCTTAATCAACCACATTGATTGACTAAATGCACACAGACAATCTTATATTAATAAAATGCATCTATTTATTCTATTTGGAATGTGGAATTATTTGTAAAATGCATCTATTTATTCAATTTGGAATGTGGAAGAGGTTTCTTAATTAGCCATATTAATTGACTAAATGCACACATACAATCTAAGTAAATTGAACCAAAAATCAGATTTAGTAATTGATTTTTCTAATTTATTATCTTGAAATATATAATATCTGATTAAATGGAAATTCTTCATTATTGAAAATGCATTTTTGAATCTATTTACAGATTAATTAATAAGATCATTAATTAACTTACCTTCAAAATTAATGGAATGAAATAAATAGACTAATTGTTAAGCTCACTTGCTTTTCTTTTACGTTTTTTTTATAACTTTAACTTTAGTTAAAGACATTACCACCTCGTGGCTCTTGTATTACATACATGAAAACATTACATTCAAAACGGTCCTTTCACCTTGAAGTAAAACTAAAACTATGGAAACTATACACCATACATACCTTGGGAGCGGGGAGATAATTAAGAAGATATCGACCTAGTCCCTACCCATGGAACGGTGACATAATTAAGAAGATATCCACCCACCCATGGAGTATCCTTGTTAAGCTGCAGTTAGGTTGACTAGAGTATACCTACGTTGAATATGATGGTATGACAATCTGCGGTCATTCATTGAATCATCTCCCCTCTTAAAACCCTGACCCTGGGTGTCTCCATCTCCCCTCTTAAAACCCTAACCCTGGGTGTCTCCATCTCCCCTCACGAAACCCTAATAGCCCCCGCCCCCTCACCACCTTTTTATTCTAACGGTTTTGTGTTTGCCGCCGCCTGTGATCTGCATTTCACTGTGCTCTTCCATCAACCTTATTGTGTCAGAGTCAGAGAGAGCCTTCACTTCAGTGCTTCAATGTTTGGCGACTCGAGTCAGGGCTTCTTTGATGAAGGTAAGTTATTATGAATTCTTATTGCTAGGTAACAGATTTTGCGATTTTAGCTTTTGTGATCTCAGTTGGCTTTGATTATACTAGACATTGTCTGGATTGGCCTGCGATTACCATATAATTCCCTCGAAATCTGAATGGGCTGGCAGCGGAATTCTTGTCTGTATTCTGCATAAGGATTTATGTTTTAATACCTTTATAGCTGTTTAATTCTGAGTTTGACCCCATGAATTAATGGCTTTCCTCTCGAAAATAAGACAATTGCTCCCTTGCCATGGAATTAAACATAACTATTGTTATTCTTTTGCAGAATGGTCCAGAGAAATCGGTAGAAGAGTTGTGTGGAATGGGTAGAACTGAAAAGAAAAGAGTCCGTGAAAAGAGCTATGCGGTAGTGGTACGTCCTGCAATCTTTACATCTCATATATTTTACTTGAGTTCATAGTTCATTTCACAGTGAATTGTTATGCTGTGCTAAACTTATAAGTTTTGGGCAATAATCAGTCCAATGCAGCATTACATTGCTAGAATGCCATTTTTAAACGTGGAATGCCATTTTGCTAGAATGCAGTGTAATTGCATTTTAGTCCATTTAAACTTTACTACTTTAGTATTTTGAGCAAACTCGCTATCTGAGCACGAGTCCGTTCGTGGACCAACTGACTCCGGGACGGTCATTCTCGAGTTGGGCGAGTATGATTTTGGAGAAAAATATAAGTGGGGCATGATGGTTTCTGGCTAATTGTGGGGAGGACAGTTTCTGGCATCAATATTAACATTCTTAGGTTGTTGACTGAGTGTGACTTGCCAGTACCGCCCTGCATATGGATGTCCAGAAACTGTCGTGCCCTAATTTTGTTTTTTGTACTTGCCGTGGTTGTCCGTAGCCAAGTCGAACTCTCGACTCTTTTGCCTTGTCAAGTTCTCTCGATTCTTTTGCCTGGTCGAGTGTTTTTCTGAGCCGAGTCTGGTAATGTTCGTTTTGTTAGCAAATATACAAGAACATAGTTCCTCAAATGCTGGATGTGCGACTTGATCTCGCTATGGCTGTGGCTGAAATTTGGATCTAGGATGTGCGACTAGGTCTAGACCGAAGAAATTTTGCCAGTCCTCTATACGATAAGAAGGGGAAGGGTAGGCTCGAGAAAACAGCAAAATTAATATTTGTTTTATGATCTGTCTTAGCAATATTTATTTCTTTAATAATCTTTCAATTAACTTATCACAAAAGGACAGTAAGGAAGCATTTAGAAAGCTTGCTTAGGCTACTCTTTAGAGATCAACTAAGCATATTTAGTTTGCTATATATATTGCACTTGGAGTTTATAAATAGTTGTGCCAGGGGGGTTCGAAGAAAAACAACAGAATTCTTTTCTTTGTTGGATGATCTCATTACTCTAGAAATATCAACTAGTCTACTCTAGAAATACAATTAGGCATATTTAGAAATATCAACTAGACATTTAGGACAAAGCCTACTCAAGGTACTTCAAATAAATTAGGCTTTTCTAGAAATACAATTAGGCATATTTAGAAATATCAACTAGACATTGGGATAGAGCATATATAGATATCCTTTTATATGCTATCTTTAGAACATATCTCCCCATATCATTTTTTTTATAGGAGTTAAGAATCATTCCATTACAATTTTTGTGGTAATAGGCATTAGCTTCAATACAGAATATAATGAATGACCAAGTGCTAGTTTATGAATGAGTATACCCAAGGGGATAATGTAGAGGCAAGATTAACTAGTTAAAAGACCTCTTAGTTATGTTTGTCTAATGGACCATTTTACATTAACTCATTTGTGAAAACTATCAAAATGTTGTTATAGGTAGAAACCTGTACATGATACCTTGGTTGCATATGGATTTGTTAGTTTATGTTTTGAGTTCATTTTGTTGTGCTAGGTAGAAACCACTACAAGATACCTTTCTTGTATATTTATATGTTAGTTTGTGTTTTGAGTTCATCCTATTGTGATAGGTAGAAACCTCTACAAGATATGCCTTCTTTGCATATATATTTGTTAGTTTGTGTTTTGAGTTCATTCTATTGCTATGTTGCACGGGGACCTGTCCCCCCAAAAATTTAACCCGTTACTTGTGTTTTCGTGTTATTGGGACTTTGGATCTCCTTGGAAACGTCCCCAAATCGTCAAGGACTCCATCGGGGACTTTCTGGATGTCCCCTAAACGTACCCGACCAAATCGAGGGATTTTTAGGGACGTCCCCTAAGTCCCTCGACCAATAGGGGACTCCTAGCTGTCCCTCGATCTTCACATGAAAAAAACAAAAATTTAAAAATGAATTAAAATTAAAAAATTAAAAACCTAAAAGTAAATTCTAACCTAGCGTTGCCCCTATTTCCCTAATCGGCGGCCCTCTTTGCTAGCTATCCACTCTACCATACTCCGATGGATCACTCTAAACATGTTGATTTCTATGATTTATCTCAATTAAAGGTTGCAAACATGTTTTGATGTTTTTTGATAAAGTTTACAAGGAAGCTATTTTAATATTTTGCTGGAAACATGTTCTGATTTTTATGATTTCTCTCAATCAAAGGGTGTTCTGATTTTTAAGTCAATTTGTTTACTTTTTAATTATATATATATAATTGTTGTCCCCAACCTGTCGTCCCTTGAAAATTGGGGGTGCGCTCTAGCCGTCCCGGAAACTCATCCCCACGTACCCTATATATATATATATATATAGATAATTGCTGTCCCCAACCTGTCATCCCCTGTAAATTGGGGGTGCACTCTAGCCGTCTCGGAAACTCATCCCCACGTACCCCTTGTCCCCGAGACTAGTGCAACATAGTTCTATTGTGATAGGTCGAAACCACTATAGTATACCATATTTGCATATGGATTTGTTGGTTATGTTTTAAGGTTGTTCTTTATACTTTTAGAGCATTAGTAATGTGATTATTCTAATATTGGTTGGAAGCCAAATAATGAACTCATGAGCATATTAAATGTATAATTGTTGGTTGCCCTTTCCTCATAGTTGCATTATCATTGGCAAACTCCTTGTTCACATCCTTTAATTGAGTTAATGTTTATATGTTTTGATGGACTAAGCACCATGTATATGGGTTCAATACACAATCAATGATGTTGTATATGGAGTGAAATATAATGGTTTGTCAAAGGAAATTGGCATTGGCATGTCCTTTTTATGTTTAACAATTGATTACACTAATTATTTGCTACAATTAGTCCCTTTATCCTCTCCTTGTGTCATTTCCTTTGGATTGGATCCCATCCACATCAAATGTTTTTGAAATATGAGTGAAGTTGCATGAACAACTTGCACATCACTTGTGTTTTTTGTCATTTCATGGATCAAATGCAAAGGTATTTGAATCATAAAGTTATATTAACAACTTGCACATTAAATTTACCACCAACCAATCTATAAGCACGTGAAGTCCAAGCTGCAGGGAAAAAAACTTTTTAAACTTGTAGTAAGAAGGATCACTTTTAGCTCTGGGCTTTGAACTTTATAATATTGAGCTTGCCCTTCATCTTTATGTGCATGCTTTTCCATTATTGGCTTTGCAACGCGTCACTTCTAATTTATTTCAATTGTAAACCACAATCGATGAAGATGGTGGTTTTGTATTTTTGAGTTTGCATTAATTGACTTCTTATGCATTAGGATGATATCAAGCATGTTCCTCTATCATGGAGCATTAGGGTGATATCAAGCATGTTCCCTCTTACTAGTATTTTACATTCAAGGAAAAAGCATTTTATGATTTGAATATAAAGTGTCAATTGAAATGAAAACTTAAAGCATGATTAAAAACTATTTAAGAATTGTTTAGATACAATTATTAAAAAATACAAGGTTGATAAAATATCAAACTTGTTTTAAAACATTAAGAAGTGCTAGGTGCAATTATTAAAGATATAAAGCTAAACATTAGGCACTTTTTGTGATGGGTTTTAAAGCTTCAATTCGAGGGAATGAAGACTTTTTAAATATTGATTTTTTCCTTTCAAAAAATTGTATTTTTTATCCTAGAGAGAGAAGATTACATATTGTAAATGCATTTATCATTTGTGCATCAACATTTAAGCTTAATGCATGGTCTTTGAGAGACCTGCCCCTCTAAATTTCAAAAAGAAATAATCAATATAGGTTGTCATAAAAGTACACAGACTAAATGCATCTATTCTATTTTATTTATATTAAGTCGTTGAACTTGAATAGGTTTGATGGTTTCTTGTCTTCTTTTTCAATTTGTAGAAGGATTATAAGATGGTTAGATTCTCCTCTTGATTCAACCCATGTTTCAATTATTTTCTAATTTGACAAAATAGTCTTAGATACAAGGAACCTATCCAATCTTTTGGATATTGATTTAATTCCAATCTTATTATTCCTCCATGTAGGGATATGTTTGAGAGGCTCAATATTTTCCAGCCTCGATGCTTCTATCGTATGAGTGAAAAAATATCCTTGTGGCTCTATGCTTGCAATTGATCCCCAAATCTCAATTATTTCATTTGTAAAGTTTAAGTTCCCACCATGAATTAATCTCTCATGCTACAAGAAGTTATTGGAGAGCAATGTCTTTCAATATTGATTCCTATCTTTGCATAGACCATATACATTAATCACTAAATATGCCTTTCCCATCTCCAAAGACAAAAGTTCAACGCCTATTCTTGAAACAAGTTAAATATAGTTTAGTAATTTGGAATTTGAAGGCCCACTTGTTCCAATCCATAAGTATTCCTCTAGATATCCCCTCTTAAGTCCATAGTAAGAAAATCCCAATTAGGAGGAATTTTGGAGAGTTCCCTATTAGCACTTTTCACTATGCCCATTCCATTGTCTCTTGGATCATCATGATGTTGAGTTTTTGAACATGAAACATGCTAAAGAGGGTTTTTTTTTCTAGGCAACCTTGCCCCCCCACCCCCCTACCTCTTAATAGGAAAATGATCATGGTGTAACCTCTTGAAGGGCTTGGCTTGTTCTAAGTGCCCCAAAGATAGTTTGTTGTTTCCCATTTACACTCTCATATGTTGCTTCGTTTTGTGCATAACTAAGGTAGGATTTCCTACTTGTTGCAAATCCCCTCTTTCCCTATGTTTAGACATAAGGCATCCTCAATTTTTGCCACTTCCACTTTTGGGATTGCATTCTTTGATACG
Source organism: Larix kaempferi (assembly GCA_027924585.1). Lineage (NCBI taxonomy): Eukaryota > Viridiplantae > Streptophyta > Pinopsida > Pinales > Pinaceae > Larix > Larix kaempferi. Next base: position 4,269,765 of record BSBM01001119.1, read on the forward strand.
AGTGTAGAAATATTTCCATTTACAATGAGAGCCTTCCTTTATAATAGAGGAGGTAGGGATTGGGATGTAAAACTAGATAGATATTTTAGGAACTTTTATATGGGAAGGTGAAGGGTTTTGTATATTCTCTTTTGGAACAAACCTCTTGAAGACATCGAGCTTGAGACTTCATTTTGGACTTTTGGACTTAGGGCCCCCACCTTTAAGATAGGGTTTAGAGAAATCTGTGTTCCTTTGCCATAAATTGGCCATTGTTCTTTAAGAGGTATGGTTTTACTACACAATTGTGAAAATAAGGTGGATTTATTGGCTTATGTGAGTTAGTCTTGTGTCATTTGGATAGGTTTGACATCTCTTATCATTGCATCCTATGTCATCTTCTCCCTTGTTGACAAGGATGACCTCAACTTCTGGTGTTTCTCTTTAATATATTCCATTGGATTTATATTGAATTTAGGGTTGAGAGATTATCGAATTGGTTTCTTGGAGGCTATGAATTGATTGACCTTCCAACCTTCCTTAGTAGAGTCATTTTTTAGTTGGAATCTTCTTGGCTAATTCAACGTTTTGCACTAATGGACTTTTTCACTTAGGTGGTTTTCTCCTCCATTTTGAATTTGAGAATTTTATTTAGCAATCCTCAACTACATGATCATAGATGACATCAAGCACAATGGAATGGAACTTGGGCATAGGTCCCCTACTAGTGACCTATTGCCATCTTTACATTATTTGGCCATATCTACAAAAGGAGGCCTAGAATGTTGACCCATATAGGTTGTTTCGAGTGTGATTCTTTCCATGGATCAAAATATGATAACCTTTTTTAAGAGTTCTTTTTCATCGATTCTAAATTGGAGAATTTTATTGATTGGTCCTCTACTCAATTCCAATGGAATTAGGTAGCCCTTCCTTGAGCTCGAATTCTACTAAAATCTTTGCCATAGTTCCATACTATTGTTGCTCTCAAAATTAACAATAGTTCTATACTTTGTTTGACCATAACTCTAATAAAGGGAGGCTTAGGATGTTGACCCATTTAGACTATTTTGAGTTTGATTCACTTTGTGGATAAAAACTTGACGACCTTTTTTAAGAGTTAGCATCTTTGGATCCTAGTACCATCTATATTTGGTTATCATGTCTGAATCTTTTGATGATGTTAAAGTAAATGCTAACCATCCTCTTACCAGATAGTGACGTTGAGGGGATATGTCCTAACAATAGTGTCCTAACCTCCTCAAGTCATTGGCCCATAGGTTTCGTTGTTCATAGTTTGTCGAAGAACTTCCCTAGAAGTGTTGTGCTCTCTATCGCCCGTCACCTAATCCATAACTTAGCCACATTCACTACATCGCTTAGCCCTAATTGTTCTCCCTAGATCGATATTACTACTCATTAGACCACTTTGTTTGCTAAGTCAAATCTCTCTAGATAATGGACAAGGATGAAATTTCTCTTAGCCTAGTTTCCAAAAAATTAAAAGGTTTTTGGTTTGGTTGTAGAGTTTACCTTCACAAAATGATGAGAAGACTTTGCTTGGGCTACAACCTTGCCTTCCTTAATTTGATCCTCTACCTACAATTTGTCATCTTTGTAGCCATTATTTTTTATAGCCAAAAAGTCATGGTTGACAATTGAGCATTCGTTGACATTTGCCTTTTGTTGACCTAGATTTGTTTATGTCTAGGTTATAGTCATAGGAAATGTTGCCAAACATTTTACCACCAAGATGTGCCTCTGTAGGACAGGCCTCAATTTTTGGTGTCTAGGAATGATGCAAGGCTTTGATCTTTGTAGAGAGAGAAGAGGGATAAATTGGTTTAGACTCATTCCAACCCCCTTTAATGCTTCTAGTGGATTTGAGGTACATTCCACTAATTCTTCATCTTCTTCTTTCACCACTTTTCCTCCATTATTCCCTTCCCCTTAGCCTTCCTTCATCAATGCGACATTCTACTATTTAACATCTCTTTGCTTAACCTATTACACAATAAATATTGATTCTATTTCCACTCAAATCACATTAATATTTTTTATTTTATTAAAATCTCGGGGACTTCTTATAAGCAGTGTTATCGGAACCGGACCGGAACCGGAAAAACCGGCCGGTCTGACCGGTTTACAGAGGTAACCGGTCCGGTCATGGACAAAAACCGGTTGAACCGGATTTTTGTCTGAACCGGGTACTGAACCGGTCGGAACCGGTCAAAACCGGCCGAACCGGCCGGAACCGGTCAAAACCGGCCGGTCCGTACAGTGGACCCATGAAACTGATTTTTTTTTTTTTAAACACAAAAAAAAGTTTTCTATGCTTCTATGATTAGTTTATTGTTATTCATTAGTACTATGGTTGCCATTTCAAGCCTCTTTGTTGATGTATTTTGGTTCAGAACCTCAGAGATGTATTGCACTGGGTGTTGTTTTGGTTATTTGCACCCATACTTGCTATATATATATGAGAAACTTTGCATATTTGTGTATTAATGGTTTGGATTCATATGTATGCACATGAATATATATGTTTTTTACAAAATATGAATATTTTCTGTATTTTTTAGTCGACCGGTTTTTTTCCGGTTCCGGTCCGGTTTCCGGTCCGGTTCACATTTTGGGCTTCACCGGTTCGATGACCGGTCCGGTTCCGATAACATTGCTTATAAGTCCTATACTTAAATTTCCAAATCTTTACAATTTACTAGTCTAATACATTGCTTCCAAATATTGAGGTCTTCTTAAAAGTCTCATACATAATTTCAAATATCAATCAACTTGAAGGTAATAATTACAAGTATCTACACAATACTAGAAATATGATATAGATTTAGTTAAATTATAGCCATATGAAGAGAATGAAAGTACGTCCTTCACAAGGAGGAATTAATTGAAAACAATCTAAATTGAAAATTCAAAAGAGAGTTTGGTAAAGCAAGAGGTTAGGGATGCAAGAGAAGTATCTCTTTAATAAGAATGAACTAGTTGGAAACAAATCTAAGAAGGCATATTTGAATTGAAATATATCACTTTGCTAACTAAAATTGATAATTTGAAGGAGGGTTTGGTTATGGATGCAAGTATTTTGGCTTAAATTGGGTAGTTGGATTACTTCCTTTTGCATTTTTGATTTCTTTTGCCAAGAAAGAATTAGTTGAAAATAGTCGAAGGATGCATTTTTGGATTGAAATATATAACTTCGCTAGCTAAATTGGCAATTTTGAGGAGATGATAAGAAGGAATTGGTTGAAAAAAGTTGAACTAGGCATATTTTGATTGAACTATATGACTTTGCTAACTAAATTGACAATTTGGAGATGAAGAGGTTAGGGATGCAAGTTTGATGCCTTTGATAAGAAGGAATTAGATGAAAAATTGAAGAAGGCATGTTTGGATTGAAACATATGACTGCTATCTAAATTCAATTTGGAGGAGTTTGGCAGACTAGGAGGTTAGGAATGCAAGTTTTTTTGGGGGGGGCGTTGGCTAGTTACAAAACTTCCCTCGTGTTTTTTTGTCTTTTCTATGTTACAATTTTAAAAGCATTTCTTTAGTGGCATTAGGAAACTCGCAAGCTTTGATTTCATAAAATTGGTGTGGTGTTTCAATGGTGGTATTGATATATGTATCTATTGCTCGTGGCTAAACTCTCACCTGAAAGTCTCTGCTTCTACCCTGGTGTCTGGAGTAAGGTCTTCATCCTCTTGAGTCATTGCTTCTGGTTGTCTGTTCTTGCTGTTCTGAATTGCTGGATTGTGAAGGCTTACAGCCTCCTTTCTGTTGTCCTCTGCCTCTGGACACCACGATTCAAGGCAAGCTGATACACCTCCTCAACAGTTTTTGTTGAGAGAAGACCCATCTCGTCTTGGATTTCAAATGTGAGCCCATTTATATATCTAGCTACTCTTTCAGAGGCATCTTCTATATGCCCTGCTCTAATATTCAGTTTGTAAAATTCTTCCATATATTGCTTGAAAGTCATTAGCTTTTTATTTCAGATTTTGCATTTTCTTAAATAAAGACAACTGATAATCCTTGGGTAGAAATTTACCTTTAAGTTTAGATGTCATTCTGCTCCAGCTTCTCCTCAACTGATAATCCTCTCTTTTCCTTTGCTTCTCCTATCTTCCTTCACTCCATCCCACCAGAGAGATGCGTGTCCCCTCAACTTCGTGACAGTGAATTTCACTTGCTTTCCTTCATCTACTTTGTCATAGTCAAAATATTTGTATAAAGCACTTGATCAAATCAATCAATTTTCTGCATCCAGGCTACCCTTGTATGTCCGCACCTCTGTTCTTGGCCTCAAACTGGCTCCCAAGACTGATCACAACAGTGATTTACACAGCTTCTTCAGTGTGTTCTTCTCCTTCTGCTGGAGAATCTTCCTCTCATTCACTGAAATCTCCTGTCTCATTCACTAAAATCTCCCGTCTCATTGTCATCTTTCATGCTGTCTGGCGTTTTCAATGGCTCTTACCCTTGCTTGCAGATTTTTCATCTCCTCCATAACTCTTGCATTTGCAATAGGTCATCCTCCTCGACCTCAACCTCTTCCCCGAATTCTGAATGCCATGGTTTGACAAAACAGTTCTTTACTCCTGACAGGAACTCTTTCTTGCTCTGATACCAAAAATGGTGCAAGGGAGAGGTAGATATTTCCCTTCATACAGTTATTCCTTCTTCTACAAATCCAGATCCATGCTCAAAATCTTGAGCTTATATGGGAGAATGAAATCATTACAAGGTAGCCTGTCATTGATTTTCTTGAATTGTTGTTTTTACATTATGCACACTATTCAGTAATCAAAACAAAGAAGAACCCTGCACCCATAGAAACTGAGATCGACCCCCTTGAAGAGAAATAACTTCTACAGGATCTGCCCTATTTCTCAATCACGATTTCCTTCCTCAATAGACATATGGGCGACTTGTACTCCTGATCTCTCTCCTCAACAAATCTGCAGGACGAAATGGTGGATTGCTTCATTAGGGAGTGGGCTAAAGTCTAGACGATTTGTACCTGCTATCCGGCAAAATTTCTGGCCAAAATCTGGTGAGAATTGTTGAAATTGCAGTATCCAGTTGTTGGAATTGCATAATTGGGGTGCCCCCAGGGGTAATCGAGGGGGCTGAATCCATTTCTGCAATCAAAACTGCAATTTCAGCAACGGAAATTGTAATTTCAGCAACAAATAGTGTTGCCGGATTCTGGCCAAACTCGCCGGAAAAGGTGCAAATCGTCTAGAATTTAGCCCACTCCGCTTCATTAGTATCTAATGCCAGAGCATCAACACCCCATATCTCCGTCAATTAACGGAGATTTCACCAGTTGTCAAAATCGCAGAGAAGATCAATTAAATGGAACTTCTCATGATTCAGTTTACAAAACAAGTCTACTGTCTGTATAGAACCAAAATCGATCCAAAAGGGATTCTGAAAATAATTATCAACAGAGTAATTTCCAGGAACAACTACTCTTAATGCTCACTTCTGCGATCATACCATCAGGCATTCCACACACAGATAGTGTAATCACAAGAATTTTTGGGAAGAGGAGGATAGCTTTGAACAGGAACTCAATTCTTTAGTCATACTTGGAAACCGATTCCAGTTTTCATCTTCCACAATGCTCAGATTTTGTTTAAATACAAAATGAAGTTGATTGATCTAGATCTGTTAAGGATGGAACAAATCTATTATTTTAAGAAAAGGTCAAATAAAACTCTAAAAAACTGCCACCTACACTATCGAACTGCTCAAAAACAGTGATTACAAATTAAGTGGACACAAAATCCCTCACTCTTTGAACTAATTCTGTTGGTTTGATCTTCTAGTGCTCAGAATTTGACTTTCAAGAAATGCTCCTGCATCACCTACATAAGACAAAATACTACCCACTGTTGCAGTTGAACCTCTTGCCCAAGAGGGAAATGGATGATTTGTTTAGATATAATGTAACATAAAGTCTAAATACCATAATAATTAAGAAATTCCTTAAGCCTAGTGGGAAGCACTTGGGAAGGAACCATGGTTTTTGAGAGAATATATAAGTTAGAAGGTTCGACTTGAAAGCTGCAAATTGATAACATTTTTAATGGATAATATAATAATCATAAGATACACCACACCTAATACCCCTTAGTCTCTTATAGATTGTGGATTTAGTTACTAAAGGTGGTATGTGAAGCATCATAAATACTTCGATATCTATTCACCATCCTACAAGGTTATATTAAGGTTTGAAGCATCTGTCCTTGTAAGTTCTCTCCAAACGAATATGTATTTTTTTTTATATCAGTGCAATCTTTAATTTTTCTATGTTTTTGACCTTTCTTGGTAGGCCCCTTCCTTTGATCCTGGAGAGTATCCCTCCATCAAACCATCTCGTCTGTTGGTCTGTCCTTGTAAGTTCTCTCCAAAACAATATGTATTTTTTTTATATCAGTGCAATCTTTAATTTTTCTATATTTTTGACCTTTCTTGGTAGGCCCCTTCCTTTGATCCTGGAGAGGATCCCTCCATCAAACCATCTTGTCTGTTGGTCTGTCTTCTTTATGCTCCATTAGTCCTTCAGCACAGACCCACTGCGAGTTCATCAACCGTTAGGAGATCTGGCTGATGTTGCAAGGTCAATTGCTTGGTCAATAAATCATGCCTAGCTAACTGGTTTATCAATTTGTGCTTTTAAGTTTTAAGTCTTTTTATACAATTGCCGTTGAACCCTGAATCTACTAGAGTTGGCACATGTGCTGGTAGTGTTTGAATTTGTCTTCTCCTTCCTCTTTTCCTTTCGTAATTATGTCCATTGAATTTGTGTTGCCTTCCTGTGTTCAAAGTGTTTTCAACGTCCAAGGAATCTTGAATTTATACAGTTTCTTTCTTTGTTTCTTATGATCGTTGTTCTATTTCATATTTTGGTGTTGCTTTGTTTGTCTTCACTATTTAAAGTCTATTTATCTCTTTAGCAAAAATACCCTTTCCATTTTTCAAATTTGAAAGATATTGTTGCATTATGAATCTTGTGTTAACATACCTTTTTGGTTGTATTCTGATGTGGCTTGTGGTTTTCCGTCCCACATCTCCTTTTTAACCAATCCCACAGTTGAAGGGTATCTTTTCATAATCCATTGTGTATCACCAAATGCAATCAAAGGTTCGAAATCAAGGACCAGCAATCTTTTTCCAAAGTGAAATCAACACACATTTTATTATGCTATGCATTCTTGTTTGTGATGTAGGAGATTTTTTTATTTTTATTTTATTTTTAATTTTATTAAAATGTGGTTCATGGTCCCGGATATTGGTTGCTCGTTACATCCCCACAGAAAACCCCCCAAAATCCAGAGGACATGGGGAACACAAGAATTTCTATGGGGTAAACTGTCGGCTCTGATTTTGGAGCCTAACCCAGTGGGGACATTGAGTGAGGCCCTAATACCATCTATACATAGCCACCCGGGGATTTGACCCCGAGACCTCCTGCTTGCAAGAAACAGCTCTCAACCACTTGAGCTAACCCACTGGGCTATTGTTGTGATGTAGGAGAATTGAATAGTTTGCCTAGTCTATTACCGATGGCTTCTAGTTTTGAATAATACCAAAACTTCCAGGGTTAATATTGACAAGTTCTTCAATTTGAACCCTCCTGATGTGGTTGAAATCGATTGTCTGATATTTCATGAACAATTTGTCTCTTCCACTGAACCAGAGTGCTCCATCAAAGACATTGTGACTAAAATTTTTATGATCGAAAAGGTCTTGAATCTCATCTTCTTAGACCTCTTGGTGTGGAAAATATTCTGATCAAGGTAATAGAACTTTGTGGAGGTTGACAAAGGTAAAAGTGCAGAAAAGTTTGGATGAAAGGCAATAGAACTTTGTAGAGGTTGACAGAGGTAACTTTTACTATCTTGCCAGGTAATAGACCTTTGGGAGTGGAAAATATTCTGATCAAGGTAATAGAACTTTGTGGAGGAAGGTAAAACTGCAGAAAAGTTTGGATGAATGGTAATAGAACTTTATAGAGGTTGACAGAGGTAACTTTTACTAAACTGCCAAGGTATTAGACCTTTGGGAGTGGAAAATATTCTGATCAAGGTAATAGAACTTTGTGGAGGTTGACAAAGATAAAAGTGCAGAAAATTTTTGATGAAAGGCAATAGAACTTTGTAGAGTTTGACAGAGGTAACTTTTACTATCTTGCCAAGGTAATGTTGACAGAGGTAACTTTTACTATCCTGCCAAGGTATTAGACCTTTGGGAGTGGAAAATATTATGATCAAGGTAATAGAACTTTGTGGAGGTTGACAAAGATAAAAGTGCAGAAAAGTTCGGATGACAGGCAATAGAACTTTGTGGAGTTTGACAGTGGTAACTTTTACTATCTTGCCAAGGTAATAGACCTTTGTGAGTGGAAAATATTCTGATCAAGGTAATAGTACTTTGTGGAGGAAGGTAAAACTGCAGAAAAGTTTGGATGAAAGGTAATAGAACTTTATAGAGGTTGACAGAGGTAACATTTACTATCCTGCCAAGGTATTAGACCTTTGGGAGTGTAAAATATTCTGATCAAGGTAACAGAACTTTGTGGAGGTTGACAAAGGTAAAAGTGCGGAAAAGTTTGGATTAAAGATAATAGAATTTTGCATAGAGGTTGACAGAGGTAACTTTTACTATCCTGCCAAAAGTTTTCTTTCGATTTGAATCCCAGAAGTTTAAGGTAGCTTGCATTTGGATGTTCCTCCATGCTGGTTGAATTTTTGTCTAGTTGCTTGGGTTGCCCACCATCTTTATTTGCTACCACCAAAATTTTCCCAATTAAACATGGAATAGGATTCCCAAACAGAGCAGTTTCACAACAACAATCTATTGTCTTACGCACTTGGTATCAGAGTTCCCTTGTTATCAGTTCCTCACATGACCCAATTTAGCCAAGATTCTAGAGAATGATGCCTGTAATAATTTTACCATTGTGATATATGTTAGGCCTGATAACAGATTTGAGCTTAATATTGCCCTCAAAGTCAGCCATGCAACACTGCAAATAATTTGAAATAGTCTTTACAAAGTATAAAAATCTGAAGCATAACTGATTAATTGTTCCTATATTCCTACTCTTTTGAATCTATATACAGAGTCTTCTTACCTGAATAAATCACTATCTAGAGATTGAGAGAAATCACTGTAATAAAGGTACAGCTAAGGTAGTTTGCATTCAAATATTCCTCCATGCTGGTTGGATTTTTGTCTAGTTGCTTGGGTTGCCCACCATCCTTATTTGCCACCATCAAAAATTTTCCAATTAAACGTAGGATTTGATTCCCAAACAGAGCAGTTTCACCACTGCAATCTATTGTGTTAAGCACCAAGGTATCTGAGTTTGTTTATCATATATAGTTGTAGTTTCTCACTTGACCTAATTTGGCCAAAGATGCTAGAGAACAATGCTTGTAACAATTTTACCATTGTGAGGAAGTTAGGCCTGATAATGGATTTGCGCTTAGCATTTCCCTGCAATGCTCATAGTTCACTCTGCTATATCAATGCCAGCCATCCATGCAACACTGCAAATGATTGGAAATAGTCTTAGTATAATATTTGTTGTCAACCTTTACTCAATCATTACCAATGAATTATTCCTACCCTTCTAATTCTGCATACAGTGTCTTCTTATTAGTCCCTGCCCAGCAGGGACCTATCCCTATCGGTCGATACTTAACTTGGGCTGACTTCATTTTACTTTGTAAGCAAAGTGTTAAAAAATAAATCTTAAATTGAATATTTGAATATTTTTTGTAATTTTTAAAATAGGACTTTTGATTTTGATTGGCAGAAAAGGTTCCAGATTTGACATGCAGGAACATTTTGAATTGTCAGAAATTAAAATATATTAAAAAACAAATAAAAACAATTTTTTTGTGATGCTGCCACGTTACTTTATACATTTATATCTCACCTATCTACTTACTGTGCAATGAACATCTCTATGCATATCTACTGCCACAAATCAAATATAACTTATATAATATTGCGTTATCTCACTTCAAAAATGAACAGCTGTACTACACAACACAACCCCACTTTAGATATATAGTTAGTGCAATGGAGGTACGAACACGGTGATATAATTCCATTAATGGAACACAATTCTCCTCGTAACAATCTTAAAAAATAAAATAATTAAATTTTTTAAACTGCCACATGGTCTTAATCTAAGAATGATGTGTCCTCCACAATCTTTGTGATATTTATGATAATAACTTCATATCTTATTTTTAGATATGCGATATGACATAGAGGATAGATAGTAAATGTTATTTAAATTGTGTTCACGAGATTCTAAATATCTGTGGTGCTGTAAATTCATTTGATGAAGGAAATGGCATGGCCGGTTGGATATGAAACTCAAGCACTAAGTAGCATTATTCTTATCCTTGATATTTTCTGGCAAGAAAAACACAGTAACATTTAATAAAAAATATAAAAGAACAATTAGTTTTTTTTCATAAATATCATCATGACCATCATCTAATCTATATTATTTTTGATGAGACTCATCTAATATCTTTAGAGAGAATCAAATGCATACTTGTTCTGCCCTTTGGATTTCCACTCCTTGCTTTCTTTGTCAAAAATATTTAAAGGAAAACCCAAATCATTCCGGAAGAGAGAAAAACACTGAGAATTACTCTTTTTTTTTCAAATTCAAAGAAGAAACACATGCAATGTAAATTCGTAGGTTCCATCATCGATATACATCTTGAAACTATCATCTGGCATGCTTGATTTGCACTTTGTATATCCACTCTTTGCTTTCTTGGTAAAAAATATTTAAAGAAAAACCCAAATCTTTGGGTAAGAGAGAAAAATACTGAGAATTACTCACAAGTATCTTAAGAGATAGTGTAATGAATTCATGATAGCTAGGCTGGACAGAGGTGCAATTACCCTTTCTTAAGAATTGCAAGAAACCAGACAAACGTCTGGTAACATTTGATTTTGTAGTATTACAACTGGATAATAGACATGAAAGAATTGCAAGATTACAATTCTTTTTTTAAACTTCTAATCGTACCTTACTCGGCCCATTACACTGCTTTTGTTTGTTTTTGTTTTGGGTCAAGATTTTCCATGGAGTGGTGATTATAAAAATAAAATAAAAAATATTTTACTTCTAATTATACCTTACTCCGCCCATTCCACTGCCATTTTTTTGGTTTTGGCCCAAGATTTTCCTTGGCTTACCACTCCCTTTGGAAGCTTTTCTTTTAATTGTGTTGATCTCTGTCAAACCTGAGTCGAGCAACTTCTGAAAGGAAAAAATAAGCCTTTCACCCGACCATAGGGAGGAGGACGAGGAGGCCTACAGATTTTTTTCATCTCTGTAACTGGTGCAAGCAAGTCTGATAGACCCACAGATTTTTCATCTCCGTAAAAGGTGTAGGCGAGTCTCATTGCTGCCTCACCTGAGAGGGTTGAGAGCCATTTAAATCCCGGCAAGAAAAACTATGGTTGTGAGGTTGATGGACTGGACTTAAATTGGAGAAAGAGAGCAACGTATCTAATGCAACATAAATGAAACACAAGAAGATTATTATCCAGTGGCTTTTACTGTTTCGCACTATTCAGTTTAGTTTTAACTTCATGAGACTACATATTTTTAAAGTGGCTCCGTTTAGATATTCATAAGATTGCGTAAAACTAGGTTCCTGCCATTCCCTCTCAGTTTGTATGGTAAAAAAACAAAAGGCATTCACTTTTCTTTGATTTAAACCAGCATAGAATTATCTTGGCCATAGATTTTTACATAGCTAGCAATTTGTACCATTTACTTATCATTTTTCCTATTGTCTTTTTATACAGTAAAAATCCAAGTTAAAATCAAGCTATATTAGAATATTCCCATAAATAACATTGAAGTTTAAGATGAGGTTTATGAGAAGATGTGGATGGACAAATTTTATGTGACTTTTTTTGTCTTTTAAGAGTGGATTGAAATGGTAATCATTTGCCCCATTTTCACTTTGACCCCCATTTGTTTCTCAACCTTCTCTGGTTAAAATGTTATACTTAATTCCCATGTGTTGAGGTTGGAAGAAATTGTTAACTTGTTAACTAGTTAGAAGTGACAGGATTCAATTTTTCTATCATGATATGTTTTAGAGAAGTTATCCTGTGATTCACAATGGAATGTTCAAAGTAGTGAACATTCAAATAAAAAAAAATCTTGTTACAGAAGTAGAGATTCAAAGAATATTTATGTGTATCTCCAAACCTTATTTAACTGTCTGCTCTATAATTTTGACTTGTTCGAATAAACCATCAAAATTAGGACTAAGAAGATTTTCTCATAGCTATATTGCACTTGAAGTAGATTTAAGCAGTCACATATATTTTTGCAAAAAATTGATCCCTTCTGCAAGAAGTTAATACATCAGCAATCCGTTAACAAGCATCTTACTGCCTTTGTTGTTTTCAGGTAAGCATTGATGAAATATCTTTTTGCAATTGATTCTTTTGCATCAACATACCAGTCTTCATATTAGAACTCCGCTGCATCTTTGTGTGGTAAATGTGTTAGTTCTCTCTTCACATTAGAGCTTCGATGCATCTCCGTGCGGTAACTGTGTTAGTTCTCTGATGAATTCAGTCGGCACGCTAAGTATTAGTTCTCCGATGAGATTGGGATGCTAAGTGTTAGTTCTCCGATGAGGTGGATCGGTGGTCAACTTTGCATTAAGTGTTACTTTTCTGATGAAATTAGTTGGCGCACCAATACAGTAGGGTCCAACATGACTGCCTCTGTAATGCAGGATCAACATCAATGTGAAAGTCTAGGCCAACAAAGCTCTCAACTTTTATTTTATGATCAATTTCAATGTGAAAGTCTAGGCCAACAAAGCTCTCAACTTTTATTTCAGGGTCAACATCCATTTGAAAGTCTAGGCCAACAAAGCTCTCAACTTTTGTTTAGGTCGCCAATAAGTCCATCTGATATTTCTCTTATGCAAAATCAGACAATGCACTCAAGCTCAGCGGGTGAAATCAGACAAAACAGGCTTCATGATGGCGTTGTATACTTGGTAGACCCCTCAGCAAAAGCGTTACCATCCATTTCAATTACTTCATTTTAAGTTTTTTTTTTAAACTAAATGTTACAAATTTCAGAAGTGCTGGTATTTTTTTTTGTCTTTTCTTAACTATACATAAGCAAACATTATCTTATTTTCATAATTCAAGAACACTATAATCCTATCATTAATCTTGTACCTGTAACACTTTATTGGACTTCTAAAGAGTACCACTAAAATCCCATTGCAAATTGCGGATGGTTGACAGAACGCGACATTCACCATTCATTTGCCTTCCTGGTATTGAACCACAATAATGTGGAGGAAGGCAGTTTTAAGAAAACGAAGAATGTGGGTCAAAACAGTCTTAAAAGCATTCTCTAATGCTATTTAATGCTATTATTTGTTACATTTATAGCAGAAAATCCCGGAAGGTATTGGTGATGAGCCCAGCTGGTAAGAAATTCAAAGCTTTGGAGAACCTGTGCAACCAAAACTCGCTGGTGCAAAGGAAAAATGAACGAGGCGTTGTGATTAAAAGTATTGAAAATGGTTTCTTATTCCTCCATTTCTGTACTATGTTTTAAGTTTCCTCCATTTGTGTACTATGTTTTAAGTCTATGGTGATGAAATCTTACAATGTGCATTTGACAAGTGTGTGTTACACTTTGAATTAAGTCATTTAATTTTAGACTGTTTCCATTTTATTTTATTTTTCGTATGTAAAAAAATTACAGGTGTAAAAAATATTAATAAACTTATGTACTTTTTTATTACATTACAGAATTATTTTGATAAGGAAAAAAATGATGTGTGTTGTAGACCATGTGCTATTGACTAATTCTTTTGACAATAAAGATATAAACTAGTTTTACTCTTTTTTATTCACTTTTTTCACAAATACAAACTATAAAAATATCTTTTGCATCTATTTCCTGATTAAATCGATCTCCAGTGTTTAAGAAGCAACTGCTATAAAACAAAGCTACATTTCTTGACCATGAATTAAATGCACTCCAATGTCATGGAATTAATGCTTTTACATGTGGCATGTGCTTTCCTAGAGTCTCGGCAGTTCTCTAATTTAAAGTTGTTCTAGTTGCATTACATGTATTAAAATTGTAGGCTCAATCATATTTTTCCTTTGAAATCAACTTTTTGTTTGCTTTTTTCTTGTTTTAAAAATAACAAAGCTACATTTCTTGACCATGAATTAAATGCACTCTAATGTCATGGAATTAATGCTTTTACATGTGGCATGTGCTTTCCTAGAGTCTCGGCAGTTATCTAATTTAAAGTTGTTCTAGTTGCATTACATGTATTAAAATTGTAGGCTCAATCATATTTTTCCTTTGAAATCAACTTTTTGTTTGCTTTTTTCTTGTTTTTTTTAAAACAGAAATAGAAAATAGGATTTGAATTAAGAAGGGTGAGCATAGCTGTTCTTTACATAATATCTACAAAACATTGAGCTTCAACAGTCTAGTCTAGTCGTCTAGTCTATCCGCTATAGACAAAACCCCAACTACATATAATTTTGCATAGTTCCAAAATTTACCAACCAAATTACCGTCATCTTCTAGAGCATGGGTACTATAGCCCTTTGATGAATTGTTTACAAAGTAACACAAAAAAACATACAAAATAGCTGGAAGGTCTATCTTTCTATTCACGCTTGCCTGCGATTCCATGAGTTGGCTGTTGCACATAAACTTCATCAATGGGCTTGATTTCATTCCAAGGTGACTCTTGACAGTGGTTGCAATGATTCATCTTGACCAATTGGCTAAGCTCCTTCCTAACTTAATCCATTGATGCAATAAGTTACCTCGTGTTGCCTTTAAGATCATTTTGATACAAGACACCATGCAGGCTAGATGAACAATATTGTGCTTTGTATCTTTGGATGGAGACATAATGAATTGAAGAGCTCTGTTGGTGGTTTTAAAGATCGATTTGAGATCTTAGATCCTTTTTGAAGTCTTCTAGGTTTCCCTACAATTCACAATTTTTTTTTCCATGAGGCTATATTTCCTTCGGCCATAATGTTGGTAGAGCTAAGACAAAATAAATGTTAACCCTGTTGCTCCCCACTCACCGAGCAGAGAAGACCTTAGGAACTAGAGCAGATTCCGAGAGGGGGAGAGGAATTCCTTTGATAAAGAGAGCTTCTTGAGACTAAAGCACTATTCATTAAGCTTTGACGTAACAATTCCATTCCTTTTATCCTTTTGGAATTTTATCATTGAACAATTGCCCTTTTGAACGAGATTTAAATCCATTATCCCTCCCTTGTCACAATAATTGTTGGTCAGAGCGAATGTGTGAGCCTGCACGGAGATATAGAGAAAATGCCTTGTGCCTTAAATGCAACAAATACATAGATCACGCCTGACTACCATGCAGTGCTTGCCATTAGTCTTGGGATCATGCACCTTGCCAATTGGTTGCATGTTAGGATTCCTCTCAAGGGGACTACCAAGGCCTTGGGTTGTGACATTAACCTTTTTGTTTCTTTTATGTCCATATAGCACAAAACCTTCGATCTTGAACCCATTTCCTAACCTTGGTTTGATTCATATAATCAATAACTCCTTACTCACTCGCAATGCCTTGAGTGGCTAGCTTATCAGCTATGTTATTATTTTTTCTTCTAATATGGTAAAAATTCACATTTTCAAGCTTGATTAGGTTTAGAATATGCTTTTGTATCCTCCCACCGCTTGTAGTGCTTTCCTTAAAAGGGTTTTGCATCTTAGATATCACCTGCTTGGAATCACCAAGAACATGAATATTTGTGATGTTTAACTGAGAAACGATTTCAATATCTTGATAAAGGGCTAACCATTTTCCATCATTATTGGTTTTTGTTCCCCTTCGCATCCGCAAGATGTAGAACAGTCGATGGTGGGTGATGGTTAAAACACCCCTAAGCGGAAAGGTCATCGCTTCGAAACCCCGCGGATACTAAAATCTAACCACTCTAAGGGTTTGTGTGGTCCAGGTCGGGTGCGATCTGCAGGTGATTTTGACGGCTTAGATGCCCTTGGTTCGTGGTCTCTTAGCCAATAGCGAACCCTGCTAGTTAGTGGTACTACCACTTGCCAAAAAAAAAATGATGATCCCCCTCGCACCTGCCACCTGTGGATTACCTTTGGAAGCATCATAAAAAAATAGAGTGAAACACGATTGTTTCCTCCATTCTTTAAATTCTTCTTTATTCATATTTATTTCCCAATTTGAGGAAGACTTAGATTATTGGTCTAGATTTTGGATTGAAGAGTGCTCTTAGGAAGAATGTGACGAATCTAACAATTTTCCAAGGGCAATAGGGGCTCAGAGTCCAGAAACTTTATGCCTTCTAACCTTGTAATTTCCAACATAATATTTAGTGTTTTGTATGCTAATCTATTCGGTCTAGCAACCTTTCCTTCAAATATCATCTTGTTGCAAGCTAACCATACCTGCCAACAAATGTTTTAAGGGAGGGTGTTCCCTATTTTTTGAAGGGTCGGTTTCTTTTGAACGGTGCCAAGAAAGAAAACTTTCCATCTTTTCTAAAGCTTCGAAATTTGTCTTGGCAGGGCAAGGACCGAACTTAAATTTCTTGTTGCATTTTCCCACACTGCTTGGGTGAACTCGCAATCTAGGAATAGGTGTTTGGAGTCTTCTTCAACATTTTTGCATAGAACATCGAGAAGGCCTTTAATCCCTCTTTTCCTTAAATTATCTGTTGCAAGAATTTGATTGTGAACCAAGAGCTAAACAAAGGCATTGGTTTTCGGAAGGCAATCATGTTTCCAAATATTTTTCCATGTTTTGGAAGAGGGGGGTTGGGGCAAACTGTCCATCAACTTTTTGTATACCTCTTTAACGTTTTATTCTCCCTTAGCGCCCCAACCTCTATGGCCTTTTCCCTTTTGTGAGAATGCCCTTTTCCTTGGAGAGAATTTAATAAGAGATCAAAATCTTGCTGAAGATTATGTGGAACTTTCACTTTTTTTCTAGTCTTTCCACGCCTTGTTGTCAACCCATTTCGATATGTCAAATAGAGAGATAAAACCAATCATCGAAAGTCATTCTTTTATCCTTACTAGGGCTGGAATTGACTCTAATGGAGGTTGCCCAAGACCACTATTTGACCACATATGGATTTGCTTGCCATTACCTGGAATCTAGTGAAGATGATTTCTTACAAGACTAACAACAGAGTTACAAAGTCTCTAGATGGTTGAGCCATTGCCCGAGAAGTCGCTATCAAAACATCTTAATCTTGGTTTCCTTATATATTTTTTCCATAACGCTTCCTTCCACCATTCTTTCCTTGAAATCATTCTCCACAATTTTTTTGCTCCCATTGCAATGTTCATTAGCCTTGGTTCTGTTATTCCTAAGCATCCCTTTTCCCTTGATCCTTTGAATGTTTCCCACTTCACTAGGTGGAACATTTTTGTGGTAGTCTTCCCTCCTTTTCAGAGGAACCTTCTTAGCTCTTTGCTTATATTGTTCATTACACCTTTGGGAGCAAGAAATAGAGTTAACAAATAAAGGAAAGGAGGAGAGCACATATTTGACAAGGGTAACTTTACCAACTAAATTCAACCATATGATATCCCAAGATTGAATTCTTTCTTTGATCTTCTAAATAATGGTTTGCCAATCAACAGACTTTAGCCCTCTTATGGATATGGGAACTCCTAAATATTTGAAGGTGGCTTGGTTAATTTATACTCATTACCATCCCTTCTCCATTTGCTCAAATTTTGCTAACCAGTTTTTTGCTTTCCTCCCCATTCATTTGTGTCTCATAGATAAAAAAGACGAAGTCGTGTTGGTTTTTCGGCATATTCTTAACTGCTTTTATTTTTTGCTTACCACTAGCCCTCTACAATTCCAGGAGACTATTTTCATTATTTCTTCTGATTTTGGAGGCTTGGTCTTTCCTTTTTTTCCTCCCTTGTTCCTTGGCCTTGTTTTCCTGATGAAAATATTTTGATGTGTCGATCTAGACTGGTTTGCTTACCCTTCGTCTTATCTCGAGCTATTTCTATCTCTCTATGCATTTTATTTTCCTTCCTTTCTTTGTTTGTTGGAGGCTCTATTTTTTCTTCCCCACTTTTTGATGTTTCTTCTTGGTGTGTTTTCGCTCTAGATCTAGTTAGTGATCCTCATGAGTTGAGGGACGATTTTGATCTGACTTCCATGAATTCCTTCTCTGAAGAGTTGGAACATATCTGTCTTCATGCCCAATCTGAAAGAGAATTGGTCCAGGTTCCTTCTCCTTATTTTCCTTATCTAACATAGCTTTTGGCCTTTCTTGTTCCTCCTCGTTCTCTGGGTTTGAGAAAGCCTGAAATATGTTTGTTGTACTATTTTCCTTAGGGTTCACCTGTTGCAAACTGCTACTCGCTTTCCTCTCCTTTTTGGTGAATTGATTCCATTCTCCTTCCTGAACTTCTTTTGAATATTGTTGCTTTTTCTTTGGACAATGTCGGGCAAAGTGGCTGTATTCATGACATATCTTACACTTGAAGGAGATTTGTTCATAATCCACTATTTGTAGGTAGTTCCAACCATCCATTGTCAAATTAATTGCTTATGGGAGTCATTTTTGGGAGTCATTTTTCCAAATCCACTTCCACGCAAATTCTTGCATAAGAAAACATGGGGGGTTTTGTTACAGATTTGTCAATGTGTCTTCCCAAATAGTTCCCAATGACTTTAAGGTCTTCGTCACTCTAGTAATGAAGAGGGAGATGGGGGAGCTTGACCTAGATATGGACAACCGAGGGAATATCTTTTTCAAGATCAAAGGAAACGTCCCATTGATTTAAATACATTCCTCTTGAATCCATAAAATATGACCCATTTAGAAATATTAATTTCGATCTTCCTTTTTCTCAAATAAGAACATAAAAAAGCCCCTACCGCCAAAATATTTTGCTGCACTCCACCTTGGATTAGAGGCTATTAGTTCTTATTAATCCAAATTTCTATGGCCCTTGGGGAAGGCCATAGCTCAATGAAATGCCCAACAAACCCGCTCTCATTTCGACAAGACAACGACTTTGTGCTTCGATGCTAAAGAGGTTAGCTTCACTTCTGGTACTGCTATTCGTTTGATGAATTTGGAGTCAGAAATGGACTTGCTAGAAGAGGGAGGAATTGCCTTACGATTCTCCTAAAATCATCATCGAGGAGACACCTCCTCCTTCGGCTTTAGGTCTGGAGGAGGAGGATCCATAGCTGAACCATAAACCCTACTTGATTAGAGCAAAAACCCTAGTAAAAAAGAGCTTGCTATTTTTTTCTTATTCATGTTATGTCAACCAGATCAAGCTATTATTACTACAGGGTCCAACACATCAAAGCATTAAATCGAGGGATTCAAAGTAAAATGATGTATATGGGAGGACTACAAACAATGAAGCATGTTATATGGTTGGTCTTGCTTTTGTTGATGGGATAAAAGAAGTGAAAATATATGGTGTTTAACATATTGTAGCCTTACCATATGAAAGGCATCTTATCAAGTTTGAAGAGACAAATCCACAACTCCATAGAAAAACAAGAATAATTTTTGGGTAAAGAATCATTCAATAAATGGAGTTTCATCATAGTAGTTGGTTGTGGTGAAGCAATCTTTATCGTCAAAGATGATTAGATATAATGCAAAATATACTTGTAATGACAATGTACAATTCAAAAGTTGTGAAGGAATAAAAGGCAGTTGACCTTGTATTGGTTACAAGACTTGCAATCTCAAGAATTACAGAATGATGCAAAAGGACATTATACATTGAAGTGTCCTATTATCCCAACATAAGCCATGTTATTATTACATGTCTTGTACAACAAAGGCACTAAATCAAGGGATCCAAAGTAAGGGGATGTTGATGACATTATGGTCCTTACCAATATGTAACTAGAAAAAATGTGTTGGAAAATACAATAAAAAACAACTTAATAGAGAAGCAATAATCATATTGCTAGGTTAAGAATCATGCCATTAGTGTGATGGAGTTTGTTGTCACAATAGTTATTGGTGGCGAGTCAATGTTTATCATCATATAAATGTAAATGTATATGTAATAATAACAATGTCAATTTAGAAGTTGTCAGAGAATAAGAAGGCATTTTGTTGTTTACAATGTTTTTTTAGCTATATTCATTTTGGGTATTGTATGTTGCTAATTTTTTCCGATATCAAGTTAAGAAATTGAAGACTTATGTTATGTTAATGCTGCATATCATAATGCTTAAAACATCAAAAAACTATTTGAGTTTCAAGTTGGATGCCACACTAGAAATTTAACCTGTTTGTTGTAATTTAGTTGTGATATGCATCTTGGAAAGTAGATGCATGCCTCATACTTGAAGGTTTTGATATTTAAAATTCATTACATGAAGAGATGTCAATGATGTGTAATTATTTTATGTCACTCAAAATATGATTATAATTTATGTATATGTCTAAAAAGTATAAACAAGTGATTGCATTAAGAGATTAGCTAGCACTATTTCCATATTCAACTGTTCATGTAATATTATAGTTTAGAAGCACAAAAAGAACACAATAAGAATGGATTTACATATGTTTGATAAAAAATATTTATAGAATTTCTTTATATGAAGCTAAGTAAATTAAAATGAGCATTTGAAGAGAGCAAAGTAGTATTGCTAAAACAGATTTATTGGGGAGTCAAATTACATTCTAATCTTACACATTATTGAAAAGGTTTACAGTTTGATTCTTATGCAAATAAATGTTACAAAATATATTGCTGCACCAAGAGAATTAAGGTAATATCAGTAATCATATAAAGAAGAGAAATATGAGGCAATTTTGTTTGGCACCCTTTTTAATTGTTTTTATCAAAACACATAATGTACACACACATATATAAAACAACACTGGTGTAGACCCATTTTAATTTTGATTTTTTTAGGCAAAGAGATTTGTAAGTCAATTGTTTTTGGATCCCCATTAGTGCTTAATAAATATGGAGTTATGATGAGTATTTGTTGGTACTTAGTCCAAAACAATTGGCAATGGTCAATTTTGAATCTTCAAAATTGAAAAGAAAATGAGTACAGAACTTGTTGGTAAGTTGGAATGAATCTACAAACCAAATCAGTAGGTGTTCACTAGGTGTTTGGTCACAATGTCGAGGGCATGGCTTGAACTTTGAAGTGCTTGTATTCAACACTTATTGTTTGATAAAAACTACATTCTTTCTTTGTCAAGATTAAAAACTTACAAACATATACACAAAGGGAGGAAAACTAAAACTAAAAATGGAAATCTCTTTAGTTAAAAAACTCTTTACTTCTATGTTCTGCCAAATATATTCCAAAGTTGGCATCTCCATAGACAATCAAGAAGTTTATTGGCAACACAATCTAATCTTACAAATTTTCCAAGTGAATGCAAGCTTTGACTTCTATCATCTTCTTTTTGCACCAAAGTTATTGGAAAGACTAGGTAGAATGGAAATTTATATTATATTGAGATTTAGTGGATATAGAATTGCACTATTTTGGAAATGCCCTTTGGTTCCTTTCTGAATAATTCAGTGTTATCATCAAAAGTAAAGGAGAGTCGATAAGGCCCGTGCTTCTACTTCATGTTCAGTGGTAGTTTTAGACTCTTAGTTGCAAGCATTGCAACCAAAGAAGGAACACATTCAATGTCTCTAAGCATATCTTCTTATTCTCCATTGAAGTACCAAGTTCATTTGTAGCAACAATTGTTATTTGTTGCATAGTTGGAATTCCACTTTTTGAAGCATTGTCCAGTGGAAGAATAAAACCAATGGAGATGTGAACAATCCAATTTTTCCTACAATTAGAAAGGTTTTTTATTGCTCTGCTTGCAATTTCTTATGTTGTAGGATTTGAATCTCTATCTTCTATGTTCTACAAAACATATTCAAAACGTGGCCTCTTTGCAAACAATCAAGAATTTTCTTGGCACCTCATTAAAATTCCACTATAGGAATTGAATCTCTATCTTCTATGTTCTATAAAACATATTCAAAACGTTTGCAGACAATCAAGAAATTTCTTGGCACCACAACCTAATTCTGCTAGTTTTTTGAAGTGAATGTAGGCTACATCATGAATTCCACCTTTAGCAATCAATGTCCTAAGATAATCTATCATCATTAGATGAAACGTTTTGCAGACAATCCACTTGATGTTATGAAGCAAGGGTAGGTAGCAGTACCTAAAGTACCTAGTCTTGTTAAAATAAGAAGGGCATTCTCATTGATCCCAACATCCTTCCATCCTTCATTATTTCCACGTGGGTCACTTATACAAAGCTAAAACCACAGAGGTATTTAGTAAAGCTCGCTACACACTCGATATTGGGTAGAATAATATCACCTCGAAGCTCGGTCAAATAGGAACCGAGTAGTGGATTAGTTTATTCCCTAGGTAATTTCTAAAATTGGTGAAACTATGGAGGTAAATTCTTGACTATTGACCTTCTCACTAAGCATACATGGAGTTCAAGAGTGAGTTAGCTATTTTTGTTTGCTCATTCAAACTAGCATTGCATGGAGAAGGGGCAAGGACAATATTTGTGGCAAATCTTGCACCAATAAGTTGCTTCCCTTATTTATGATTGAACACCCTTATAATCATTATGTTGTGGATAGTTACATATGTATGCTCTCATACAACAATGCATTGGTGGATTAAGATCCAAATCCTAGGCTCTATCAAGCGCCGAGAGGGATCAAATCTCTTGAGGTGCAAACCTCTTCTCAGGTATTGCACTCAATGGCGGACAAAATATTTATTACTTTTTACTTTTTATTACATTTTATTAATGAGCGACAAAAATATGGACAAACATGAACAAATGTTACAATATCTCCCTCATATTATTACTTTTTACTTTTTATTATTACATTTTATTAATGAGCGACAAAAATATGGACAAACATGGACAAATGTTACAAGATCTCCCTCATATTATTACTTTTTATTTTTTATTATTACATTTTATTAATGGCCGACAATAATATGGACAAACGTTAAAATATCTCCCTCATATTATTACTTTTTACTTTTTATTATTACATTTTATTAATGGCCGACAATAATATGGACAAACATGGACAAACGTTACAACATCTTCATCATATTATTACTTTTTACTTTTAATTATTACATTTGATCAATGACCGACAATAATATGGACAAACATTACAAGATCTCCCTCATATTATTACTTTTTACTTTTTATTATTACATTTTATTAATGGCAGACAATAATATGGACAAATATGGACAAACGTTACAAGATCTCTCCCTCATATTGGGCTGTAGAGTGCCTCTCGGCGCAATAATAGCATACTTAGGGAGAAGCCTGAAGAAACTCGAAAGGTCATACCAAATGCATCTATTATATATCTTAACATGATTTGTCTAAAGTCTTAATTACTACTATTCATAGTTCCTCAGTGATTGAAAGGACCAGTCCCTCTTGAATTGTGTGGATGATAGCTGATAAAATCTTGCAAGTTGATTGAGAGGTTAATAGATAAGGACAATGAAGGAAAATATAGATAGTCAACAAATACATTGATAAAATATAATTGAAGCAAAGTTATGACACATAGATGAAAACATGAGTAGAGAGTTGTTTACCAACCGAGTTGTTCCAAAGGAGGAAGATCCCCAAGAGAAGCTCGTGTCTCTATAATATACGTATGTAATTCTTATCCTATCCCATATTGACATGTAAAGTAATTACACACATCTAAACTTTGATTACATCAAATGTCCCCGTCATGGTAGGAAAAGCATAATGGCACTATATTTGTTTATGTCCTCATTTGAAGCCATGATTGTTGCACATCTATAAAAATCTGCACTACAAATTAAAAATGGTGATGTCTAAACAAGCTAAGCTCCTTACTAGCAAACTTCTTTGGGAACATAAGGGTTGCATTGTTTTGTCAAATAAACTCATAACACGCAAAAGGAAGACACGAGAAGATGGAGGAATAATTGCATTATTGATGTTCATCAAAGTACATAAGATGGTGTTGTATATATCTCTATCAAGTTCCGTTATGCAAGTTAGGTGCCATCCACAACTAATTTCTTAATTAATCACAAATAATTTATTTACGTATTATTCATGACTTTACTTATTATATTAATGTCATTTATAACTTATGACATTGTTGCATAGTACATATTTAGAAAATAAAGATTACAATCTATAACACCTACTCTTAATGTTTGTTTCATTTTCAAAGACTCCTAACATGTCTTGAAAAGTTTCAAACCTGTCCTTGCTGAGTGCTTTGGTGAAGATATCTGCCACTTGATACTCAAACCTACATTAGAGTAGTTCTATCTCTTTATTTTGTACTTTTTCTATGATACAAACATGATGAATCTCAACATGCTTTGTCTTTGAATGATAAATAGGATTCTTGGTCATTTTTTTTGCACTTTGATTATCACAATACAAAATTGTAGGCTACATTTGAGGAAGGTTCAAATCACTTAGAATTCAACATAACCATATTGCTTCACATGTTGCTCCGATGGTTTCTTTGTATTATGCTTTTGTTGTTGAAAGTGCTATGGAAACATAAAATTATCAATTTTCTCCAAGACCACACCAAACTGTGTGTTGTGCCCTTGATGTACCTAAGTACTCTCTTTGTTGCATTCCAATGTGTTACTCTAGGACAATTTAAAAAACATGAGAGCATGCCAACTACAAACATTATGTATTTCCTAGTATTGGTAAGATAGATCAACCCTCCTACAAGTTGACGATAAATCAACTCATCATATACATCAGACTTATCATCTTTGGAAAGTTTTAGGTATGTCTCCATTGGTGTTTACTAGGTTTACATTCTTCAATTTTGAATTTCTGTAACAATTTTGAAGCATACTTTGATTGCAAGATAAACAAATTGTTTGATTGCTTCGAAACTTCTATGCTCAATAGTAATGTAGTAAGCTTAAATCAATCATTTCAAATGTTTTACAAAGACTGTATTTTTCTTCTTATATCAAATCAATATTGCTACCTGTAATGATCAAATCATTTAAATAGACAACCATAATAACAATGCCTTCACCTTATTCTTTGTTATATAGATTAGAGTCAGACTCACTTCGCTTGAAACCTCATGACTGAAGATACTTTTTGATCTTGTCATACCATGCTCGAGGGGCTTGTTTCAATTGATATACTGTCTTTACTAGTTTACATACCATCTTTTCTTCTCTTTTAACCACAAATCCTTTTGTTTGCTCCATATACACTTTTTGCAGATCTCTATTTAAGAATGTACTCTTTATATCCATTTAATATATTTTCCAACCAAATTGTGCTACAAGGGATAATAACATTATGATTGTGATGAGTTTAGCAGTATGAGCAAATGTTTCTTCATAATCAATGCCTTCTTTTTATGCATATCCTTTGGCCACTAATATGGATTTATATTTGTCAATAGTACCATCTGATTTAAACTTTGTACGATATACCCACTTACAACCCATTGGTTTCTTGTTTGGAGGTAACTCAACTAACGCTCATTTGTTATTTTTCATCAATTCATCATACTCTACTTGCATGACATCTCTCTATTCTTGTTTTCTATTTGCATCATTAAAATAAATGGGATCATAAGTTCAACATCAATGATTAAGGAAATATTTACTTGTGGTGATTTAGACCTTGTTCTCCTCTCACCTTACTGCATCTCATATGGCTTCGCATCTCGAAGAGTGATAGAACCATTTTGGTCTTTTCTGAGATTGACTTCCATCTTTCTGAGACCAATTTCTATCTCGTTCTTCCAATTTCAACTCTACTTGTTCTCCCTCTTCTTTGTTGTCATCATTCTTTTCGATGTCGCCTATATGTAATAGGAGTTTTGAGTTCAAGTTCATCATTGTTAGCTTGCAAAAATGCACCTTTGCATTTGGATGTATGCACATGTGGAGGTCTTTCATAAAAAAATGACATCTCTACTTATAACAACCTTTCTATTGACTGGATCATATAACTTATATGCATTTGATTTAGTTCTATACCCAATAAATGTGCATTTCTGACTCTTAGCTTCCAACTTATGTCTATCTGTATCGGGAACATGTGCATAGGCCAAACAACCAAAAAATTTGAAGTTTGTTACCTCTCGTTTTCTGCATGACCAAGCTTCACATTGCGTCTTATTGCGAACTTCCTTCGTTGGATTGCAATTTAATAAAAATACGGTTGTCTAAACTCCGTCAACTCAAAAATGATAATTGAGATGACTCCCTTTCATCATGCACCTAGCCATCTTCATAATGGATCAATTCTTCCTTTCTGCTACACCATTTTTCTATGGGGTTTTGGCAATAGATGTTCGTCTTTGAATGCCATTCTGATAGCAAAAATCATGAAATTCATTGGTTTCATACTCACCTCCTCGATCCCTTCTCAACACCTTAATTCGTCGACCACTTTCATTTTGAGCCATAGCCTTGAATTGCTTAAAGATTGCAAAAACATCATATTGAAATTTAAAAAATACACCCATATCTTTCTCAAAAAATCATCAATAAATGATACAAAGTACTTAGCTCCTCCCGATATTGAGTTCTCACTGGTCCACAAATACCACTGTGAATTAATTCCAATACCTGAGTTGCTCTAGTTTTGTTGTCAAATTTAAAACAATGTTGCTTTTCTACCAAACATGCTTCATAGACACCTTTATCTTCCTCAATGTTAGCAAACCATTCACCAAGTTAAAAAAGATGACCATATCGTTCATGCCATACCTGATTATTAGAAGTAGAACATGTTAAAAAAGATTGTTGTGCGGCTTGGGAATGCCATTAAACCTATACATATCATTGCAACCTAATCTTTGGGCCATGATTTAGTTGTTATAATCTTTAATAAGACATTGTTTCGTATAAAAAAACAATAACATTAATTTCATCAATAATTTTACTAATAAAAATCATGTTGGTCTTTAATCCTGAAACATACAAGACATTCTGAATGGTTTTGATGGAATCTACTAAACCCTCATAGGTACTTCACTTCTTCCTTGTACATCATGAATGCTATCATCACCAAGAATAATAATCTCCTTATCATAAAGAGAAAGTTTGGAAAAAACTTCTTGCTTACCAGTCATATGTTTGGTAGCTCCTGAATCAATATACCAAACATATTGTAAAGCAGAAACATCATTATGAGAGGCCATGAACAAATAATCAATGGTTGGTTCGTTGGTTCCTTTGAAGAAACTGTTCTACTCTCAACAAAATGATGTTGATGCTTGAAACCTCTACTTCTTCCTCTGGAATGACCTCTAGTTATATTCTTTTCAGCCTCATGCTTTTGATTAAGATAACATTTGTCTTCCTTATGATTATTCTTGCTACAATAATTGCAATGTTTAGAATTTGGAGGAGTACCTAGCACACTTATTTGAACTGAAGAATGTTGCCTTCAATTTTGATATGAAGAATTTTGCCTCCAATTGTATCATCCACCTCTATGTCTTCTTTCATGACCTCTTCCTATGTGCCTTCCTGTAAAAGCCATATCTAGTTCTACAAAGTCATTTTTTTAAGTCTTTGTTCTTCTTGTAGAAGCAACCCTACAACTTCTTCAATTGTAGGAGTTTCATTTTGGCAAGAGATACAAAATGTTGTAACAAAATTCTGATATTCATTAGGTAGACTATTAAATTAGGTAGTGGTGAAATCCTAATCTTTAATATCCCAATCAATACCAAATAACTCATTTTTAAGTTCTTGCAACTTCTGAATATGATCTGTAATGGGATACAAACGGTTCATTTTTAAACTAGTCAACCTGTTTCTCAATAATAAAATTCTGAGCTCATTGGAAGTTTCATATAAACTTTTCAACTTGTCCAAACATCAACTACAATTCTAATACTATGAATATGAGAAGACGACATTTTTATTTCCCCTGTCACGATTTTCCAAAGATCATGATATGAAAGAATCTGTTCCATTTTTTTGTTCCAAAGTATGGTAATTCTGTCCGTTTAATTTATGGGATTCAAGAATCATAAAGTTATTAATGTTTCCCATTTATTCTAAATCAATGATGACTGTTTTAAATTTGCTTATGACTCCTAAACTTATGACTGTTTTAAATTTGCTTATGACTCCCAGAACATAAACTTATGACTGTTTTAAATTTGCTTATGACTCCCAGAACATAAACTTTTAGAGCTTCCTAAATAAAAACTTATAGCTCCCTAAATTAAAACTTATATTGCTGGAAAAAAATACTTCAATGCCAAAAATAACATCCAGTAAAGGCTCAAATCTATGATTTTTAAAAGCACAGATTTATACTAATGAAAAACGTATGTACCTCTAGGGAAAACTTCAATCACAAGTGGTTCAAATCTCTCATTTTTAAAAGCACAAATTTATTTGATGAAAAATGTATGTTCCTCTAGGGAAAACTTCAAATCACAAGCGGCTAGGTTAGACTTCAAATTGTAGGAGGCCAAGTCAAATTGCTTCTTGAATGAATAGAGACAGAATTTATTCTTGATTCACTTAATTCCTGCACAGTCACTTCAAAGCACAGGAAGCTATCTTCGTGAGCTTAATTCTGGTGGTTACTTCTTCCCTCTGTGGGCAGATATCTTCACTTAATCACAAGAAAATGACTCAGATGTAGGCATATCTCTAGCCATGCCAAACTTTATCTTGCCATTAACTATGCAATTTGTCTACGCAACACTCAGCCATGTGAAATAAACTCATAACATGCAGAAGGAAGACACAAGAAACTTGGAGGAGGAATAATTGTATTATTGATGTTCATCAAATCTGTTGTATATATCTTTATCAAGTTCTGTTATGCAAGTTAGGAATCGTTACAACTAATTTTTTAATTAATCACAAATACTTTATTTACGCATCATTTATGGCTTGACTTATTATAATAGTATTATTTATAACTTATGAATTAATTACAATTATAATATTTGAAAAAACTTATATTATTTAACATTAAAAAATTACAATTATTGAAAATTTACACATATTAAAAATGACAAGAAAGTCAATTCTGGCAATGTGTGTATATTTTGGTAAATTAACTGTGAAAATGAATGTCACAACATATTCTATATAATAATATCAATATGAACATATGGATTAACTGTGAAAGTGAATGTCATTACACACTGTATATAATAATATCAATGTGGAAATATGAATTACTTGTGAGAGTGAATGTCATAACACACTGTATATAGTATTGCTAATAAATGGATATACCTAAAAAGATTAGTGTTAACCAATCAAACTAGATTATATAGTATTGCTAATAATAAATGGATATACCTAAAAAGTTAAATGTTAATCAATCGTACTAGATTTTGAACATTGATTATCCGAGCAACAATTACAATTTTGATGATAATAATTGCTATCATTCACTGAAATCAATTTTGATGATTATATCTCAGTAATAACTGTCACACAAATCAAGATGGCATTTATAAAATGTGTCATAAAAACATAAGATACCTGTGTTTCTATGAATTGTTTCCATTCTATGATATTCTCCTCATCGAACCACTTATATATACAAATGCCGTGAGAAGAAACAAACCATTAAACCAATGATACAAGAAATATTCAATCATTTATACAACTGTTATGATAGGCAATTATTATGTTATGGAAAAGTGACACATAGTAGGCACTTCCATCAAAGATCACCTATTTTGTCTTATATCAGATGAAAACTAGGCAATGGCAAACATACTCACTACTGCAACATTCACTCATATACCATTTACAAAGATTGTGTTTTTGCCGAATTAGTTCTTGACAGTTAGATATAGAATGATACTGAAGAGTGTTTCCCTGTTTGGAAAAGTACGTTGTATTTACTGTTAATATTTTTGCAGAAACCCTCCATATGTTTTAATACCTTCTGTCAAAGTAAGGTGGGATTCAAGATAGGGAAAGAGCAGTGGCCTGATCTCATTTTTTCTGGTAGTCTTCATCATACAATTAAATTCTTGTCAAAGTGAGGTGGAATTATGGGAGTAAAGAGTGGTGCCAACATCTCAATTTTCATGGAAACCATCGTGATTCAATTAAATTCCAAAATCAGGTTTTGAGATGGGGAGATCATGGATTATTGCTACCAATAATTAATTTTTTTGACAAATAACAATAAAACTTCACAAAACTGAATATTTTCAAAAATAAACTTCTATTACATCTTCAGCCAAATTAAAGGAGATAATTTGTTATATTGATAGTTTAGTTTGGAAGACATAGAATCTCGAAAGGAGTGAGAATGTACTTATAGTGTAATATTGACAATTCTTTTTAACAATGTAAAGCTTATTTCAAGAAAATAGAAGTCAAGACAACTTTTAACTAATAAATTTGCAGTTGGCTTATTATAATTGTCCGAGGAAGATTGGAAGGGCACCAAATAATCTAGGTTCATTGTAATAGCACACCCATCACATAGAAGAATATATGATCAAAACAAACTCTTAACTTAAAACTCATTTAGTGTGAACCATCCTTCCATCAAAATGGACATATACTATGTAAAATGGACATATACACATCATCTTTGTAGAAATGAAAATAGAATGAGCAGGGTTGCAGAATTAGATATATATCAAGAGAGACATGGCATGGCATGATTCCAACAAAGAGAGGCATGCATAGGTAACTTTAAAAACCATAAAAAAGCACATAAATAAAATAAATAAAAAAAGATAAATCATGAAATTAATAAAATGACAAATCAATAGATAATACTTGAAAAGTTGAAGCTAAAATTAGAAGTACAAATGATTCAATGGATTTTAATAGAAAAGTATTAATGTTTTTAGAACAAGATAAACTATGATGATAATCAACGAAAGACTCCATATTAAGAGGTGTCACTACTCTTTATTTGATTTCTTAGTGTGTAATGAGCTATCTTGGCACCTACTTCAAAGTTTTCCAAATTACAAAGTTCAACAACAAATTTGTGATGTTGATGGAAATCTTTTTGAAATATTGTGCATTCAACATATATTAGAATTTTATGTCCAATTTTGTGCATAGACATTGGTATGTAAGTACATGGAAGTGAATTAAGAGAAATTGTGTCCTCGAATTTGCAAATCTTTTGTAAATTGGACATTATAAAGTCACGGCGTGGGATAACTGGCACTCAAATCGCCCCGCTTTTCTGGTGATTTGTTCCCTAGATCCAGTTATAAAAATTGACGAAATCGTAGTTCCACCCCATTTACTGCGGAACTATGCCATGGAACTGTGCCCCTAGGGGTTTTGGGCCATTTTAAGACGACCCAGATCGTCGAAATTCCAAAAAAATAACGAGAAGGGGCGGAACTGTGCCTCGCCGGAAAATTTTCCATCGTCGGTAGGGGGCGATTTGAGTGTCAGTTATCACACGCCTAAAGTCACTACTATTTCTCTATTGGATGTGTTATGAAGTATCCTCTGGGCGAGGTCATCTTGAATGCATATGTGTTTATGTATTATCTTCTATTTCAAGTTAATATATATTATTCTTTTGTTTACCAAAGAAAACGTGCTCATTATGGCTCCAATTACTTGCATGTACTTTTGCAAATCCATGAAGAAAAAGCTTCTACTAAAGACAACCCTTCTACACATGGCTTATAAACACTCTATAGATTATTTACATCGTGAGGTATCTTGATATTAATTTTTATTTTTCATAATAGAACATGAAAACATCCCCATAAATTGACCATGCATATATCAAATTCTTCCAACTTTATTCTTGATACTCCTTGGAACATTCTTTATACCCAACTTTGTAACAAAAGGATGGGCTTGATCAACATATCATAGGCATTAGTTGGCCATTGTAGATCACCAAAAACTAATGAACACACTCTTTGTATAAAATCAATATTGTCTCTAGATATGTCAGGATCAGAATCTTTTTTTTGAAGTGTTAAGATTGATGAAGTCAACACTTTCATCTTCCCTTAAGATTACTTCCATTCCATGTTTCAATCTACTAATCAAATCCACAGCTGTAGATGGAGATTGTAAATGATCCAAATCTCCTAAAGACACAAAGTAGCAATTTTGGCATTCACCACCCTTTGTATGTGCATTTTAAGGAATTTTAGACTTGATTTTCTTCTTTGGGTGCCGAAGCTTGCAGGTTGATCTTTTTGAGCAATATCCAGTTGATGCATACTGGGCACACACATATGTATGCTTTTTATTACACTGCATGGAAGCATAGTATAGGTAAACATCAGACGCCTAGATATATTTAATGGAAAAGCATCAAAATGAGGAATACAACATAATCTTTGCCAAATACAAGCATGGTAAAAAAATCAAATAGGCTAAATAAGATACCCAAGGCGTTGAAACAAAAGCTACAACCGTATCAAAACAATGCTTACCTACTTGACTTGTTACCTGCTTGTAAAGGAGTTGATGATGTCCAAGGGAAGTGATGTGGGTGATTCCACGCCATAGAGCATGTTGAATGCCAACAATGAGAGCTTTGAAATGGACAACATTACTCTTTATTCTCAAGCAATTATTAATACATGTGAACTCCGCTAATTAAGCTAAGACAAAGAGGCTTCAACCATTTCATATAGAAATGGTTGCCTCTACTTTGATGGAAACTAACTCCCTATTTCCAAAAAAGTTGAAAGTCCCTATTAAGGTAAAAGTGTCGTTGGAAGGAAAAGGAAGGGACTAAAACTGAATCATAGCAGAAAAAACAGGAACGGTCTAAATTTCCATTTTACATTTTGAATAATATAGTATAAATTTAAAATGACATGAAATCAAAAAAAAGGGGAAACCTTCCCTCCTCACATTCATGGAAGTTGCCATGTTTTCATTTTAGTAAAGTTTTTATTTTTGGATAAATTTTTGAATCTCTATTTTTATTGTAAGGCATCAATAAGATTTCAAAGAAATTGACATATAAATTAAATTAAATTAAAAAATTAAAAAATAAATCAAAACATTAGTGACACATTAGACATAGTAAAAAATTAAAAAGTATGGGAAATAAAATTAATGAAAAAAAATGAAAACAATAGTCCCTACCTGCAGGGACTAATAATCATGATGTTGATGCAACTCTTGAGGTGTTACTTGTCAACATCGAGGGGTTGGATTATTTTGATTTCCTTTGTAATATCTTTTCATACCAATTGATGTATCGACACTATATCCATCAATGTTGTGGTTCTTAGGTGATTTAAATAATTTTTGAATTCAAATATTCTCAAAATTGAGTTGAACTCTCTATGGTGGTGTAGATTTAGTGGGGTATGTGATAATTTTCTTTAAGAAATATTAATGCCGATGTTAGTGTAGGTAACATGGACCCATATGTCATCTTCTAGTGTCAATATCAACAATATAAGACAATGTTGCATATGGTGGGTGTATGCATATTCCTATGTTTATTGAGAACGTGGTTAATCTAATACTAGCACTTAAAAAAAGGATCCTTGACCCCTAATCAATATATGTTGATAGGTATTAAAGCTCTCGAGGTTATACAATCTTCAATTTGGAATGTGGGTTTAAACTATTCAAATATAGTTGATATACTTATTATAAGTATAAAAGAATTAAGTTTTAGTGGGTTATTGAAAATATTTATTTAAGACAGTTTATTATGAAATCTTAAGATATCGCTCTCTCCATTGGATTACTAGTGGAAATAAAAGATCCATGAATAATTCCTTGGAAAAAAAGGTACATAGAAATTGATAAATAAAAATATTTGAGATTGTAGGGCACGGTAGCAATTTTTAGTGGAACGAGCAATTTGTTTTCATTGTAACTAAGGGGGTTACTAATCTCACCTTGAAAAAAAGGGACAGTGATAAGGTGAACAATGATGATTTTTGTGGAGAAGTAAAATGCAGAAGAGTCCCCAATATTATGCTCTACCATTTTCTTAGATCCTACATTCTTCAATTGTTTTAGAATGCTTGTTTTTCTTCTTCTTATTTTTTTTTTCTAATTATGGTGCATAGGACAATATTTGTGGCCAATCTTGCACCAAGAAATTGCTTTCTTTCATTTATAACTGAATTCCATTATAATCATTCTGACTGGGATAGTTACATATGTATGATATCATACAACAATGCATTAGTGGACTATAATAGCATACTTAGGGAGAAGCTTGAAGAAACTCGGAATGTCATATCGAATGCATATGTTATATACCTTGATTCACATAACATGATTTATCTAAAGTCCTAATTATTACGACTATTCATTGTTCATTGGTGATTGGAAGGACTCATCCCTCTTGAATTATGTAGATGATAGTTGATAAAATCTTTCAAGTTGATTGAAAGGTTAATAGACAAGGACAATGAAGGAAAATATAAATAGTGCAATGACAATATGTTAACCACATCAAATACATTAATAAAAGGAAATTGAAGCAAATTTATGACAATTGATATGACAAAGAGATGAAAACATCACATCTATGAAACTTTGCACATCACCCACTAGAGAGTTGTCAAACAACTGGGTTGTTCCAAAGGCGGAAGATCCCTAAGAGAAGCTCATTAATCTATAATATAACTATGCAGTTCCTATAAGATCCCATATTGGCATGTAAAGTAATTACACATATCCAAACTTCAATTACATCAAATGTCCTTGGCATGGTAGGAAAAGTGGAATGACATTTTATTTTTCTATGTCCTTGAATTGAAGCCATGGTTGTGGATTGTTGCACACCTATAAAAACCACACACTACAAATTAAAAATTTGGTGTTGTCTAAACACACTAAGCTCCTTACTAGCAAACTTCCTTGGGACCATAGGGATTGCATTGTTTGAGGTTGGATGTCCTTGTTTGTTGAGGTATTGAAATTGAAACAATTCATATTCAAATGCATGGACATTCAAATCAATTTAACAATTATTTTGTTTGCTTCTTTTGTTTTCATTTTAGGATTAAGGAAACTATTCCTCCACTTCATAAACGATTTGAAAGCACCCAACCCAAGTGTGAAGTCAATCTCCATAGTGCATAGATTGTTGGCATTATCCAACGTTCTTTTAGCTAGACCAACCAACTGTTAAGTTGCATGAGGAATGAAATCTAGTCCAACTTTTTAATTTTCTTTTTCAATTTGCTATTGTCTATACATACTTTCCATAAAGTAAGGGCCTAAATGGTTTTGCAACAGTTTAAATCTCCATATTGTTGTGAGATATAGGGTCAACATACATATGTGATGCATAGAGTTACAATGATACTTTATTCTCTAAAAAGTATTAACGTCGAGGTCGGTGACATGGACCGATATGTCATATTATAGTGTCAAGCTCAATAATAGAACAATGTTGCATATGGTGGGTATGCATATTTCTATGTTTATTGAAAACATGGTTAATCTAATACTAGCACATGATAAAAGGATCCTCAACCCCTTGATCAACATAGGGTGATAGGTATCAAAACTCTCAAGGTTATACAATCTTGAATTTGGAATATGGGTTTAAACTATTGAAATACATCACAAAAAATTGAGAAAATGGTTGATATACTTAATATAGGTATATGCGAATTAAGTTTTTGTGGTTTATTGAAAATATTTTTTTAAGGCATAGTTTATTATGAATATCAATATATTGCTCAATCCAATGAAATACTAGTGGAAAGAAAGGATCCATGCAGACTTCCTTAGAAAAAAGGCACACGGAAATTAATAAATAAAAATATTTGAGATTGTTGGGCAAGGTAGCAATATTGAGTGGAATGAGCAATCTGTTTTCATTGTAAATGATGGTTTACTAATCTCACTTTGAAAAATGGATAGTAATAAGTTGATCAAGGATGATTTTGTTGGAGAAGTAAGATGCAAATGAGTCCCCAATATTATTGATCTCTACCATTTTCTTAGATCCTACATTCTTCAATTGTTTTACAATGTTTTTCTTCTTATTATTTCTATTTTTTTCTAATTGTGGTGCATAAGACAATATTTGTGCAAATATTGCACCAATCAATTGCTTTGCTTTAATAATGACAAAACTTGCCTTAAAATCATTTTGATATGGACATTTACATATGTATGATCTCATATTACAATGCATAATCATTTTGATATGGACATTTACATATGTATGATCTCATATTACAATGCATTTGTGAGCTATATAATAGCATACTCAGGGAGAAGATTGAAGAAACTTGAAAGGTCATACCAAATGCATCTATTATATATCTTGATTCACATAACATGATTTATTTGAAGTTCTAATTACTACTATTCATTGTTACTTAGTGATTGGAAGGAATAGTACCTCTTGAATTGTGTAGATGATAGTTGATAATCTTGCAAGCAGATTGAGAGGTTAATAGACAACGATAGCGAAGGAAAATATAGATTGTTTGTGAAACAAAAATATGTTAATAACATAGAATACAATTAATAAATGAAATTGAAGCAAAGTGATGAAAACATCACATCTATGAAAGTTTGCACATCACTCATTAGAGAGATGTTAAACAACTAGGATGTTCCAAAGGAGGAATATCACTAAGAGAAGCTCATGTATCTATATTATAGATATGCAATTGTTATTAGATCCCATATTGACAAGTAAAGTAATCACACACATCCAAACTTTGATCACATCAAATATCCCTAGCATGTTAGGAAAAGCATAATGGCACTTTATTTGTATATGTCCTTAGATTGAAGCCATGGTTGTGTATTGTTGCACACTTGTAAAAATCCACTTAGTACAATTTAAAAATTGGTGATGTATAAACACTACTAGCTCCTTACTAGTAAACTTCCTTGAGACCATAGGGGCTGCATTGTTTGAGGGAGGATCCCCTACTTGTTGAGGTATTGAAACTGAACCGGTTCATATTGTTGCGTATGTGTTGTGTTCTTTGCATGTGGGTTAACTGTTTAGGGTTTTGTATGTTGCAGAATACCTAAACATTGTATTGTGAATGGTTAAGAAATACAATGCAAAAGATAGAGGTGCAACTCTAAGTTTTGCTAGTTTTTCTCGTTAAGGGTTTCTAGAGTAAATTTTTGTGTATTGTGTGTGTGTGCCATTGTTTAATCTCTATTTTGCTTAAGAATCTATATGCATTGCTTCTTTGACGTGTTTAAAACTTACATCATATTCAAATGCATGGGCATGCAAATGAATTTCTAAACCATTATTTTCTTTTGTTTCTTTTCTTTTTTTTCTTTTTAGGGTTACAAAAACTATTCTTCCACTTCATAAATGATTTAAAAGCACCCAACCCAAGCGTGAAGTCAAACTCCATATGCATAAATTATTGGCATTGTCCAATATTCTTGTAACCATATCAACCAACTTTTAAGTAGCACAAGGAATGAAATCTAGTCAACTTCTCAATTTTCCTTTTCAACTTAATGTTTTTTATACATATCTTTCTAGAAAGTAAAGGCCTAAATGATATTAGTTTTGCTATAGTCCCCTCGAACTCTCCATATCGTTGTATAGGTATAGGGTCAACATAGATATGCGATGCATAGAGTTATAATAATATTTTTATTTGTGTTTGTCCATCCTATTTTGAGAAGAGAAGATAATCACAATGTTGATTGGGAACTCTTGAGGTGTCACTTGTCAACATTGAGGGGTTGGAGTATTATGATTTAATTTGTATTATCTTTTCTTACTAATTGATTTATTGACACTATCTCCATCACTGTTGTGTTTTTTAGGTGATTTAATCAGTCTTTTGAATTCAAATATTTTTAAAATTTGAGTTGAATCCTTTGTAATGGTGTAGAATTTTGTGGGGTTTGTGATTAATTTTTCTCTAAGAAATATTAATGCCAATGTCGGTGCATGTAACATGGACCCATATGTCAAATTCTCGTGTCAATCATAATAACATAAGACAATGTTGCATATGGTGGGTATGCATAATCCTATGTTTATTGAGAACATGGTTAAGCACCCGATAAAAGGATCCTTGATCCCTGATCAATATAAGGTGATAGGTATTAAAAATATTGAGGTTATACATTCTTGAATTTCGAATGTGGGTTTAAACTCTTTAAATACCTCACAAAACAATCGAGAAAATGGTTGATATACTTAGTATAGGTATATGAGAACTAGGTTTTTAGTGGTTTATTGAAATGATTTGTTTAAGGGTTAGTTTATTATGAAATCTCGATATATTGCTCAGTCCATTGGATTACTAGTGGAAAGAAAGGATCCATGAGAAACTTCCTTGGGAAAAAAAAGGTACATTGAAATTAATGAATGAAAATATTTGAGATTACAGGGCAAGGTAGCAATCTTGAGTGGAATGAGGTTAGTAGTCTCTCCTTGGAAAAAAAAGGATAGTGTTAAGGTGAATGATGATGATTTTTTGAAGAAGAAAGGTGTAGACAAGTCCCAATACTATGATCTTGTAACAACCCAGAAAAATCACACAAAATTTAAAAATTTTAAAGTATCATTAAATGCTGAAATTACTAATTGCGGAAATAAAATGATTGTTAACCACTTAACTAAAAACAGCTTAACGGTAACAACACTTCAAATTTTTAAACAATTTATGGCGATAGTTTACTTGTACTAAATTGTAAATCTATATACCGTATTTAAGTTCTCTTTTAGTACAGTTTTCGTGATTAATACTAACAGTTTGCTTTTGAATGGTGATGAAGGGGTCCTACGGGGTACCCCTGAGGTTTACTTATCGATGTTAGCTAAAGCATTTGAACCTGTTTCTTTTTCGCAGAATCGCAAGTAAGAGTATTACGACAATTCAAGTACTACAAGTAATTCTAAAATTATGCTTTCAGCTAGCCGTCAATGCTCTATGATAACTATAAGTAATTCCGTGCATGAAAGTTATTAATGGTATGGATCTTCAGTTTTTCTTTAGTCCTACAAGTGTTGTCTTAACCATTCTTACAAGTCGCAGAAGTCGTAACTATTAATATCTAATCTAGACCCTTTAGTGAATCGTCAAAGAAGAGATATGTACAGTATGAACTCTCAAATACATGCTAGATTACAATGTATAAGTGTTTGTTAAGATCCTGTCATCATTTCTCCATTTGCAAAAATAGTGGTGTTAACATGTATGTTTATTACGGAATGTTCCAACTTTATGTAATACTACATAATCAATGTTTATAATAATTTCGTGATTATAACTAGAAGTCCCAAAAGTAACTATAAGAGTTTATAAATTTCTCAATATATAGGAATGTGATGATTCATACTATTGTAGCAATGATTTGATATATTATAACTATCAATACGATGATGTTACAAGTATGAGCTTGCGACTAAGGGACTTTAGACATTTCTTATTAAACATTTATATGGTGAATAAAGTATCATTGTACCTAAATAAAGGGTGGACATGCAAACCTAATATTACAATGTGCATTTCTGAAGTACTAAGCTATATGACAAGTGTTATGTGCTTTCTATAGTTTGCGATCCATGTATTACGAAATTATGTGAGCAAAACATACAAACATATATTAATCCTGTATCCTATGATCGATACTTGGAAAATATACCAGCCTAGATCCAAATCCTAGGCTCTATCAAGCGCCGAGAGGGATCAAATATCCCGAGGTGCAAAACTCTCCTTGAATAGCTTCTTGAGTGCAATACCTGCACCTAATCCTAAGCTCTAAAGTCTCTAGTTTAAGTCTCATATTTACTTTTTACTTTGTATTATTCTTTTTTGTTTATGGCCGAGATAATATTTATTACTTTTTACTTTGTATTATTATTTTTGTTTACTTTGTATTATTTTGTTACTGGAAAAACACTTACTTTTTACTTTGTATTAAAAGTAAAAAGTAAAGTCTCTAGTTTAAGTCTCATTTTTACTTTTTACTTTGTATTATTCTTTTTTGTTTATGGCCGACATAATATTATTACTTTTTACTTTGTATTATTCTTTTTTTGTTTACTTTGTATTATTTTGTTACTCGACAAACATTCGACTCACAAGATCTCCCCCATACTGGGCTGTAGAGTGCCTCTCGGCGCAATTATAAGTAAGGGTGTTGACTATATAATTTGAATACTGTAATGGAATATTACGATGTAACTTTAAACCTTGAATTGAATGTGGAATTGACAGGGCATTAAATGGAAATGTGTTGGTAGCCTATCGTAACTAGTTCCAGCATTAAATCCATCTGCCTACCGTGTTGAGTGGAAGTCTTATGTGGATGCCCTCGTGGCTATGGATCACATGATAGTAAACATCACAACCTGTCACGACACTGAGTTGTTCACTGCTTAAACCTAACGTCTTACGATTTGGATGTCGTGGTGGGTGTGATAATAAATATAGCATTCAAAATGGTTGCTTCCCGATTCTCGACGTGCCTGGTCAGCATCATCTCCATCATTGATCTCATATGCCTTGGGCTTTGAACATGAAACCCTAGTCTTTCATTGTATGTATTGTTGAATTGTTTCTTTGGCCTTCATTTCGCTTGGTAGTGGTAGGATGGAGAGGCCGACCGCCTGCAACATTGTAGGGTTTGTTAGTTGAGGTTGGGAGGACTCCTTCCTCAGTTTCGACCCTTGGACATGTAGGGAAAACTTATCAGTTTCAGTTTTCAGTTTCTTTTGTAAAGCCGAGCCTTGGTGCAACCTTTGCTGGTGTTTTTAGGTAGTAGTTTTAGGGTTTTAGCAACTAGATTCTCTGAGGATGTAGTTTGGACCAAGGTGGATTCTTACTACATAACGAAAGGATCCTCAGGTTTTGGTTTCCTTCTTCGTTGCGGTTGATCAAATGAATCCACTGTTGTTTGTTACCAGTGTCTTAAACTTGGAGCTATGTTGCACAGGTAATGTTTCAATAAGGGTGTTATAGTGCTATCTATTTTGTTTATTTTAATACTTAGTGATTATCGTTTTAACCTCTGAAGGGTTTTGTGGCAGGTATCACTTCTTCGAATCATTAAAGGGCTCGAAGCTTGGTGAGAGGATGCTACTCAACCACTGGTAAGCCTCGGTGGTTCTCTTCTTTCGTAGTTACTCCTGGCACGAGGTGGTCGATGCTAGATGATTGACGAGAGCCTGCCTTTGTTTCCTAGCAAAGGTCTTTACCGTTGTTCTGATGTTTTTAGAGTGTTACCATGATAGAACAGAGGATTGAATCCTCAGTCTGGTTTGATGGCCGACGCAATAGCGCTCTGCTGTGGCGTTTGCTAAAAGTAAAATTTGATAGGGACAGGACCCTCTGCTATTTTAATGAAGCTACTGAGTTAAGAAAACTTTTATATGACTGAGTGGTTTTTATGAACCGATAAATTTTGACTAGATTTACAATGTTGATAATGGTCATGAGCCGTAGGCTAATTTATTTCTCGACAGATAAACCCTGTGCTCATATTGTTTAAGTTTGAGTTTGGAAAATGATAATGTGACTCCGTTTTGGTTTTGATCCATAACTTAAATAAATATTTCGATTGGTAATAATAATACCTTCTTGTACGAATAGATAACTATCGCAATTGTAAAGGTTGAACTATAGAATATGTTTGGTTTTTCAATTTAGATGTAATAATTTGATGTTTACGTTTTCAAGTGTAGGGATTTAAACTGACTGTATGGTAGTCTTAGGGTTTTTAAATCGAGAACTATAAATGTCTGCAAACTCTGCTATTGTTGAAATTAGTCTTATAGAACGATAAGACTAAAAAAAAAAAAAACTAAGAATAATTCTATCCTGCCAAATTTTGAAATATAGCAGATTGTTTTAAATAATGGGAAAATGCTAAGTTTAGACCATGGATGTTTGATGAAAGAAATGAAATGAGGTTATAGTTCTTTACAGTTTAGAATGGAATGAGAATAAGCATGCATGTGTATTTGAAATGCAGTAATGATCCAGAATGTAAACCCTAGATTTCTATACAGAAATGAGATATTTATTTTCTAACAGTAAGTAAAAGAACAAGGATATTAAACTGCTTGTAATATGAAATGCTAAATTCTACACTGCATCTTTTGATTATCCTAATTAACTCTCCAGCTCATGTACTAGAGTACGACATCTCTGATGTGTGGAAAAATACAGGAAGGTAATTTAATTATTTTAAAATAGAACTATTTTAACCTATCCTAACTTAACAGATTATACAATTCAGCTAAACAATTTAATCAATAAGTCTTCAATATCAAACCAGGAATTAGGGTTAGAGGTTAAGTAAAAACAACTTCATTCATTCAACTGAAACTAAACAATATAGGACAGTAAAACCTGTTGAATGTAGGAGAAACAAACAACCCAAGGAGCCCGTTCCACCCAACCTACTCCTGAAGGCAACCAATTTACTTGCCTTAGGACCCCCGAGCCTATTCACTGAACCACTAGGAAGAAGAATCTGCAGAAGCTTTAGGACATCAACTTGCAGCAACAATGTAGATCATCCAGTCATAAAGACTTAGCATTCAAAGAGACCTGCACCAGCACCTCTGGTTTCCTTTTCAAAATATCTTCAACAGACTCACAATGCACTTCCACTTAGCATCCCTATTCGAATCTCTTAGTGATCACCTGATACACTTGAGGAATTATTTCTGCAGAAAATAATGTGGAGCTCCCTGCTCAA
This sequence comes from Larix kaempferi, assembly GCA_027924585.1. Taxonomy (NCBI): domain Eukaryota; kingdom Viridiplantae; phylum Streptophyta; class Pinopsida; order Pinales; family Pinaceae; genus Larix; species Larix kaempferi. Next base: position 4,312,532 of record BSBM01001119.1, read on the forward strand.
TTCGAATTGCCTTAACTAGGCTGCCTAGGCATTTTTAGTGGTTAACCTGGTCATTAATGAGTCATCGGCTCTCTTCCACCCACCTGGGGGATAATGCCACAATTTTAGGGGTAGTTGTCCCATAACCAATAGCTAGTGGTGGAGTGCAAATGCTGACACCTGTCCCATGCCTTCTAACAACTTCCATTCCTCCTAGTGGGTCAGTGAACACTCATTCAACAGTTCCCTTGGGTGTTTGTCTCCTGTTTTAATTTATTAAATAATAATAATAAGTCATTACAATCCTCCTTGACCAGATTTGGTCATAATTACAAAACTTTGTAATTATAATTTAATATAATTTTTTTGCAATAAAATAAATAGTCTCAAAATTTGGGTAGGTGACAGATCTCTACTATTTTCTTAGATCCTCCATTCTTGAATTGTTTTACAATGTTTGTTTTTCTTCTTATTATCTCTATTTTTTGTTCTAATTGTGGTGCATAGCATTCCATTAGAAGGAGTATTGATGGAAGGAAGTCTACCCTTGACATCCTACAATGGTTTTCTTCTAGACACAAACTACTAAAGGGAGATAAAAGTGGACCTAACATTCACTTATAAAATTTACCTAGAGAATGTGAAAGTCATCCATTGCCAAGTTCTTTCTAAAGACCTTTGGGGTTCAAAACAATGTTTTTCTTGGGTTAGTTACTTGTAGAAAATGTTCACTTGGTTCCCCATGTTTGAATTTCATTACTATATATTTAGTGTATTTGTCAAGGAATGTGAGTGACTTGTGGGGAATGATTATATAGTAAAAGTCAAGTCAACTAGTTAATAAGTTTGCCATTTAATTTGAATGATGGGCTTTGTTCAATTGTTACAAGTTGGTAAAACCTTCATAATGACCAACAACTAGTTAAAGAATATGTTTGATAATATTGTATCCTTGCAACTAGGTTATGTCCGAGGGAAATCAATCAATCCCTCTAGACAAGATTTTTCAAAGCATCTTTGAATTATATCCAACATTACTACAAAGCTACACCTAGAAAGTCCCGACGAGCCCCCTGCAAGTGTCATGACTAGGATTATTTTCATCATGGTTTGGAGGAAACTCATTTGAAATCCCAACACTTATTCCATCCTAGTAGGTCTTATATGGGAACTTATCTCTTAAAGGGATGGTACATTTGATTATACCATGAACACTGAAATATATAACAATCGTATCAATAGGTGTTGTAATTTTTTTTCAGCTTTTGATTAGTGTTCACATTATTCATATGGAAGAAATGTATGATTCATGTAGGTATCATGTTCATACTCTGAAATGTGGCACAATCAATAGCATTCTTGTTTGATGCAAGGCTTGACATTACCAATGTGTGGTGAGTTTTGGAGAAATACAAAATTTGTGTGTAATGGCAATGTATCATGGTTGAAGGCTCATGTAGAGGTGGAAGTAGCCTATTGGATACCAAGAGTGTACCTAGCAAGAATTTTTGTAATACCCTATTAATTTAATTTAGACTTTGTCAAGAGTATTTAGGTTATCCTTCATTTGGTGATCATTGGGTTTCTCATACTAGGTAGTTTATTAACCCTATGGTATTGAGTGGCCTATGGTATTTTCCCATAGTATTTTATGTGACAAGGCCTATTTAAGGGATTCCTGTACTTTACTATAAGATGCCTCAAGTGGTCGGTGTGGATTCTTTGGCAATGGCTTCATTGCATTTCCCAAGGATTAATAAATATATGTTTTTCATTGGTTTTCCTGATTAAGTTTTTCCAAGGTAAATTACTGATGTTCATATATGCTTGTTTATTTTGCTTTTGTCATGGTGTTCATTTTTAATATGGGTATCAAAGCCATGGATTTATTTGGATTCTTTAGCAAACGTGGTATGTTGTTGAAATCTTTGCAATTCCCATGTAGAGGTAAATATGTTGTGCTTAAGGCAAACAAGTGGATGCCTTTTACCTCCTATGCAATGAATATGGAAACATCAATATGGCCACAATGATTATATTTTCTTAGTGATTTTGTGATGTTGATTAATGGTGATTCTTATATCTACATAACAAGGAGACCCTCAAAAGGATGTTAACCCCATGTCTAAAGCAAAGATACTCATAGGAAGGAGGTCACTACTCCAAGATTGAGGGGTGAAGGAACAAAAGGAGTGATGCCAAAAAATCAATGAGGAGTGCATATGGAGGATCATGGATCTGTTGACGGACACGAGGCAACAGAATTGAAGTTTGTGGACCAATCAAATACATGTGTTTCTAGTTTGGATGATGTGATGGATGGGACTTCATGTTGAGTTGCATGGTGTAAGTTGACAGTCAATAGGAGTTTCCTTGAGTTTAAGAAATTGTGTGCTCTCTTTCTTCCATGTGTGGTTTAGGATTATTATAGATGGTGGAGTGTTGTACCATGTTTCTATTACAAATGTAGAGCTACTTTGTGGAGAACCCATTTGTGAATATCGTTGTGGTTGGAACTTAGAGCTAGAGATGGTGTTGTTGCATGGTTCTTGCATCAACCCTTTTGTTTTCCCATCAGTGGTAAGCACGATGATGACTAATTCTAAGTGGGTATTCAATTAAATCATCATAAGATTGTTGACGTGGAGGAGCATATATCTTGAGAAAGATGCATTGATTTTTTGAGTGTCAAGTATAAATTGAGCCTATGATCAATTTATCAATCCTTGCAGGGGCATGTGGTTCAAGTGCATTGATTCATGGAAACACTAGAGAGATAGGTGGATCCGATCTACTGCATTGATTTTATTAAAGCTAAATTAGTGATTTGTGAATTTTATTTCAACCAATTTAGCACTAATTTGGAATCTCCCAGGACCTGTTCGAAAGAAACTTTCAAAGGGATCCAAAGTAAAAATATATATATATACTCTATTGCTTTTGCCTTACCCTACCCCATATTTAATGGAGAAATAATGAGATTGGTTTATGTATAGGAGTGCTCTAACACCACACCTACTTGGTACCCCTTGGAAAGCACCATCAAAATATACCCAAGATTCATTTTGATTTGTACAAGGATTTTAATAATATTGGCATGCTTTTGTTTATTGTCCTTCCTTCCTTCTTTAAAAGAAATTTTAATTTTGTGAGCAACTACTAATGGCCCCCCTCCTTTGTCTTCAAATATAATTTTGTTCCTATTCAACCACAAGCCCTACAACACATAACATTGAATATCTCTAAATTGATTTATTATAGGATCTTCAAAGCAAGATTCAAAACACTGCATTATATATCACGACTCCAATCAATAGGACATTTTAATGTATTTAAAATATGTTTCCGTACTAAGGGTGAAAATGACAAGTTGTAAAGATATGATCCATATATTCTCCTTCAACTATGCAAAGGATACATCTATTTGGTCCCTGCCAATTTTTCTTTTGTCTATTGTCCCATGTCAAGATCTTGTTTGAAAAGGCTAGACAAGTAAAAATCTAAATTTTAAGGGGACAATATAATTTCCAGATAAAGGACCAATGCTAGAGGCTATCTCGTAGAATATACATGTAGGATAATGCCTCTTATCCAAGCTTGGGTGTAAGAATATCGCAAGCTTTATTCCAAATCCATTTTATCTCATCTTCCAAATATTGCAGAAAATAACATTATGTGAGAGTAATGAAATATAATGAGTCCCTTTATCTACAAGAGCCCCTTGTAGATTCAACTTCTCCATGGAAATCCAATTCGGAAGCCATCTTCCAAGAACTCCTTCTATCACTACATCCAGTCTAGTCATACCTTTTGAATGGAGATAAATTTTAAACTCATATGATAACTGTTAATCTCTTGTAGCCCCCACTCATGAATCCTTACCTAGTTTGATTTGATCTTCTATATCGATTTTCCATGCAATCCATTTACCTAAAACCAGTAAAGATCGAACCAAGCATTTCAATATAATATTTGAATTTCCTTTGAGGGACTTGTTCTCTAATCTTATACAATATTCAACTGTGTAGTCATTAAAATATATTTTCCTCATTAGTTTACCCCAAAGACCATTATTAAAAGAAGTCTCCATAGGTTTTTGCTACCAAAGCATACCCAAACAAATAAATATTTTTGAGATCCCAATTTCCACCTTTTATTTGGTCTTGTCGGTGTTGACCATTTTACAAAGGGATACCCTATTTTGTTTCTTACATATCCAAGGAAAACTAAAACACTTCTTCCTTGTATTGTACAAAATTCCTTTTGGAACACGAGCTAAAGAGAGTTGGTTAAAAGGAATTCTTTCCAATACTAACTTTATCAAGACTAATATTCCTCCAAGAGATAACCATATGAAACACCAATACAAGACCCTAACTTCTATATTTTTGTATAACCACATACAATCATCCACTCTATAGTCATTTGGTTTCAAGTAGTACCCAATATATTTCAAACCTTTATCCATGGATCCAATTAGGAAAGAAAAGAGATGATGAATTTGTACTTCAACTTTTGGGGGAAGTTCATTAAAAAGGATCAATGGCTTACTAACATTTACCTCCATCCCCATCACCAGAGATAAAGTATTCAATAATTCATTGTAAACACTAATCGTTCAATCACAAAAGATTAAAATGTCATCTACAAACAAAAGATGGAACAACATCTACCACTTGAATTCATTTAGTCATGCCTATACCTTTTTTTGATGATATTAATATGTTCAAACCTTATTCTATTAAAAGGAACAAAAAAGCAGACAAAGGACATCCTCACCTGAGCTCCGTTGATGCCTTGAAGAACTTTGATGGAGATCCATTTATGAATACTGCAAATTTTACCAAGTATACACAACCCAAAATCCAATTTATTGAAGACATGCTCATCCAAAATGAAGAAGGACCAGTCTAATGAATATCTAGTTCACCTTATTGTATCCATTTGACCAATCAATATTTGTCACTACTACAAGAATTTTCTTTTTCTTAATAGAATGGAGGCCTTCCTAGGATGAGCTAATTGCATCATGTATTTTCCCACTGAACAAGAACCTGAATTGTTCCTCCTATATAACCTTTGATGGTTTCCATTTAATTTTTTTGGCTATAATCTTCAATATTATTTTGTAAATGAGATTACAAAGTGAGATAGGTCTAAATTCCTCGAATGATTTTGGATCATTCTTCTTGGGTATCAATGCAATGAAAATTGAGCTGAATGCCCCCAAATTGTTTCCCAAAATACAAGATTCTTCAACAATGATTAATATATCCTCTTCTAGAAAGTAATTAAAACCAAGATAGAATTCAATGGTCCAACCGTTTGGACTGGGGCTCTAGCATTTTTAAAGGAAGACTAAACCACCTTCAACTCATCTTTTGTAAATGGGGCTTCTAATATTTCATTCATTTCATGACAACAATCTTAGGAAAGATCCTAATGATTCTCAGTTGTTTAGCAATGTGTGAGACTTTAGGTTCCTTAAATAGGAAAAAGCAGTGGTCCTTCCCAACTACAACTAGATATTTGAAAGAATTTACCATTAATCCATTCAGTTATCCCAACTCCCAAATCATGTTTACCAATTTTATATGGGAAGCATACTTGTGAAAAAAATTGGTATTATTATCTCCTTCCTCCAACAAGATAGCTCGACTTTTTAGCCTCCATGTTATTTTTTCCATATCCAAGAGAATTTCCCATGTTCTTCGAAGGTCTTCAACACTTATAATTCCTCATTATTAAACACACCATCAATGTTCTAAGAAAATATGTCAACAATATTCACCTTAAACTTTTTAAAGTCATCCTATCTCTCTTCCTTTTTCCATTTATCCCACCAAGATGCTAAATTTTTAATTTGTTTAAGGTTATTAACAAGATTCTCTAGAAAAAGGGGTCAAATTGCTTACAATTTGAAGTTATAAGCGTCTTGAATTCATCTTCATCCAATCAAGCATAATGGAACTTGAAGGACTTGGCGGGTTCTCATCTTCTTTCTCTATCTGAAGCAAAATCAGATAATCGTTGGAAGAATTTCCCAAGGGCCTACGTAGGACAAGTACCTTTCAACTTGCTCCACCAAATTTTTTTCCATTAAAAACTTGTCCAAATGATTTGAAAAACCCAAAATTATGCCCCTAGCATTTCTCCATGTCAGAACAAGTTGGTATGCTCAATATCAATGAGCTTAGCTTCTTCAAAATACCGAGAAAAAAAATTAAGACTGTTAACGCTTAAATTTCGCACACATGCAACATTTGGGCTAATATTGCAGGAATACACCATCAACATACAACATGAAGCTCACCGAAGACACCCTCATGAGATCCACAAGAAAAATTGAGTCTCGTGATGAAAAAACAGTGATTTTGGACAATAGCGCGATTGTTTGTACTAGACACTTGTGCTATAGTGCAACCACTTGTTCAACAACCTGTGCGAACCAATGCAACTTTTCCTTTGAAAGTCGCGCGATTGTAAAAATAATGGGATCACTGAAATTTTGGGATGCATTCAAGGCTCATAACATCTCCCTTAGCTCCAAAATTTGAGCCGGACTCCTCACTTGCTTGGGAGCATTCGTTATCCCCCTTCATGTACTTGGAGAACCATTTCACTTGCAAGGGTGTTCACATTGGGATATAGATGTTTCTTGGCCTCCATTTGGCCTAGAAAAGGAAGCCATGGGAATGCATTCTATAAGAGAAAAACAAGAGAAAATTTATGTTGTATTAATTGCATTGACAACTCAACTTTCAATCCACTTCTTACCTCTACTTGGCATGCAAACCTCCCATGCTTTCTTCTTGTAAGAAGCAAGAGTTGCCTCCTTCCTCAACGAGCAATATTTTCTCTTCATTCTTTTAGTTTAGTTTAGATTTGTTGAAGTTGCTTTAGATTTTGAGTGCATGGTCTACCTAACTCACATCTAACACTATTTCCTTGACTGCAACGCATAATGATAGCAGGGAATATTGCTCACCCTTGTGTCAATTTTTCCTCTACAATATTTATGGTGACTCCACTCCCATTTTTGTTCATTTCATTATAAATAGGTTTCATTTTCATAACAAATTATTTGAGGTGTCTTGCATTCCTAGGAGCTTGTTGTTCATCCTCTCAACATTCATAATTTTGACACTCACAGCCCAATTTCACCAAAAATATCAGTAGCGTGGTTCTCGATGTCTTAGGCACGTGATCCAATGTGGCTTTTCTCTTGACAGCCACGCTATAGCGTGGTATCTCTATTATGTACTTGCACGGTAAATCCGTATGAATGTTGCAACTCTGTACCTGCGTGACCATGCATCTATGGGTCCAATACCCTCACGGTTCTTCAAATCTTTTTGCCTTTTAGCTTAGTTTTTCATCATCACCTACAATGTCAATGATTGCTTAATGAACATGAAAATTAACAAGCTCACATTCAATTTTATCTCGTAATTAAACAACTTAGCTCAAGATAGGGAGTAAAGAAGTCATTTCTTGCGTGCTATTTAGGCTAAAGGATTTGAGGTATTCAAGGAGCTCTTAGTTCTCACTAGAATTTTAACTGCATCATTCTTGTTATTTCATAGAGATTATTAGTCTAGGAAATTTTATTAAGTTAACATTAGTTTTATATCTCATTGCTTCTTGCGTATTTCTTTGATCTTGTGTAAGTTAGTTTAGCTCACTCGTTCAGACAAACAAGGGACCAAAAGAATCCTCTTTCCTAGGTATGCTCTTTGCCTTACACTCTTATTGATCTTGGAAAATAAAAAAAAGGTGAAAGGTTTGAAATACCTCCCTTTGTACATTTATTTTATGAAGCTTGTAGTTGTTATTTGCAAAAAAGGTGAAAGGTTTGAAATACCTCTCTTTGCACATTTATTTTATGAATCTTGTAGTTGTTATTTGCAAAAAAAAATCAGACTTAGAGTTTAAATTAGGTGGAGTAAAGAACCATCAATGTTTACATGTCTTTGCTTTATTATTCCCTTTAGTTAGTTGGAAATCTCAGTTCTATATTTTCTTTCAAAATACATGTGTGACTTCCACTTGAGCACACACCAAGAGACCTAAAGACTCTTTCGAATCAAATATGCTCTTCATCTTGCACTCATGAGTGATCTGGATGAATCAGAATGAAAATGAAGTTTGAAATACCTCTCTTTCACTCACTAAATCAAATTTGGATCATAATAAAATTAAAATCGCATTGTAATTCTCATAAACCAACTAAACTCCTCCATGGGAGGTCACAAAACAATATTTTAGTTAGTTTAGGATTGATTGGGATAGGAATCCAAATAATTCCCATTGATATTCTACATCTTTGAAACATAATGGTTGTTGATTTTTAGGGTACTTATCAAATTCATCTATCAGCAAGTGTCAAAAGAAAACTCGGATAAGAAAGACATGGTTCCCAAGGATGTAAAATCCAAGGAATTGTTGTTTTTTCACCATATAGAGCTACCCATCTCTTTGTGGAGGCGGAACTTTGTCATTCGAGGCCGAAACGATTCTCCACACTTGACGTGGGTATCTTAGTGGCAAAATATTAGGATCTCACTAGGTGGTGTTTGTGGTCTACATTTGCACCTAATTCAAATTTCATTGGCTGTTGGAAATGTTGATAATCCTACTGGAACATAGCCCCACCATCCCTCATTATAACTGATTCATTCATACCTTCACTAATCGTCTTCCACAGATTTCATCACCGTTGACAAGAGAGATATTAGAATGATCAATGACTATTTGATAGGAAGGACGTTACGTCATCTAGGGAATTCACAACTTCTTTCTTTTTATTTACACAAGATCATCTAAATGTAATTAAAAAGAACCAAGCTTTGATATCATTTGCACAATACTTAACACATACCCCATCATTTGCACCATATTGCATATGTTATTATGGTTATCTTATTTTTGCATTTATTTAATTTTTTTTTGAATCCCTTTATTCTCACTCTCATTTGATCACACAATTATCACCATTGCGGAACATAGAAATCTGAGGTAGTCTCTCATACTAGAAGGAATCCCTCCTATCAAAGGAGGTGTTCCCACAATACTCCCTCATAGATCACGTGGGAGACCATGTAGACGGGGGCATACTCGGGAAACCCTATTGGTGTCAACTTTGCTTGGAATTCCTTGCTTAACTCCCCTATTTCTCCACCTATTGGAGGATATACAACTCCCCCACCCTCTCCATCTCGTGGAAGGGGTAACCACTCATCTACACCTTTTGGAGGAAGTCCCCCCTCATCACCTCCACCTTTTGAAGGAAATACACGGTCACCTTCACCTCCAAGAGGATGCAACACACATAAGAAAATGGCCACATCAAACCTTCCATTCATGGCAAGTCTAAACCTCTTTGAGTTATCCAAGTTGAATAATGATCCCATTCTTCATGACGCAACTTGGCCAAAAATGCCCCCAAAGCTCCCATTAGATATTCCAAAAGTTGAGGGGAAACAAGGAGATGACCCAACAAACCATGTAATCTCATTTCACCTATGGTGCTCATCCAACAGTATAGTTCACTACAAGGAAAAGGCCCTCTAGTGGAGGTTATAGTGGAAGCCCCTAAAAAAAGAGACTGGAAATCCATTTAAAGTGGAGGTTTCTAGCAGAGGCGATCGGGTAGAGGTTTTAGCGGATGTTTTTTTTTCCGGTGCGTTTACCAAAAAAATACACTGGTGTGTTTCAAAATATAACACATTGGTGCGGCTACCAATTCTATTGCACCGCGCCAAAAAAAACTATCAATAAAAAAAATTAATTAAAAAACTCGTATTATTTTAATACCCGCCAAACAATGTGTTAATAAATACTACATGCATCAGTGCCTTTTACAATAAATGCCCCGGTGCATTACATAGACGATAACACACCGCTTTATCAATATATTTTTAATAGCAAATCTAGCAAAAAATTGAAACATATTAAATGGTGTGCTAGATAATAGTAAACACACTAGTGCATGTTAAATTAACAAACACATTGCTTGTTATTATAAAAAAAATTCATTGCAAAACCCGTTAAATTTTTATTAAAAAAACCTATTCTTCGATGCATTTGGATTACTATGTGCACCAATGTGCTTTATTGGCGGCCGCACCGAAACATGTTTTAGTAAAAAAAACTTTGGGGTAAACTCATTTTTACCCTTCTCGGTGCATTTTTAGCCCAATTGCACTGGTTCTTTATCTCACCTACTTAGACGCCCTGACATCTATGGTCCACATGGACACATTCTTCACCCGTATTGGTTGTTGCTTCTAGTTTGAATTTTGACAAATGGTGGTCAAAATTCAAATCTTCCATATATCGCCAGAATGCCTCCCCAATGGGCCATTCAACAAGTAAATTGATTCTTACTTCATAATTTAATTTTTTAATGGATTACTTTTTAGAATTAAGCTTAATTTTGTATTATTTTTTAAAACAAATTAAAAATTCTTCGCGGTGCGTTCAAGTTGTTTGGCTCACACCAAACAACAGTGCACCTTGTAAATTGTTATAGGAAGCACCACAAATAGTGCGATCCAAACGGATCGAACACGCCACTACACCGTAAAATTGATATAAAACATAAAAATGGTAATCGGTGCGTTCAGTATTTGGGAGCACCGGTTATTCGGTGCACTTAAATATATCCAACACACCGATTAACAATACCTTAAAAATGAACAATTAAATTTTACAGTGCGCCTAGGGCATGTCACTGCACTAGTGTTGGTGCTCTAACATGCCATAGTCGCAACGAGAATATATTCTAATTCCACATTGACAACTTTTAAACAATGGTGTGTTTGGTTTAAGTAAATGCGCAGTTGACATCGTGCTTACTTGAACGGAATGCACCAGCAACTGAATAGTATATATAATTATACAATGCTCCTTGGTCATGGCATTGCACCAATACCGATGCTTTGAGGTGCCATAGGTGCACCATCAACAATTTAATATAAAAAATTAAAATATAATAAATTGCGATGCGCTTCAATCATTCAAGTGCACCGTCTACAGTGCGCATGTTTAGATGACACGCACCGTCATGTAAATATCTAAACACATCGAATTTTGTTAGATTTAATGATTTTATAAAAATATAATGATGGTGTGCCCACGTCACGCCAGTACATCAATGTTACTGCTCTAACGTGACCTGGGCGCACTATGTATATATTTTTATAAAATCGTAATATAATAAATGACAGTGTGTTTACATCATTTAAAACATTGGTGTTCTAACATGATTTAGGCGCACCGTGCAACATATTTTAGAAAATATTTCTATGCGTTAGATATTTGGCACACCATTTAAATAAATTTTAAAAATATTAAAATATAGTATCGGTGGGGTCTTTTCTTATTCCAACGAACCGTTAGCAGTGCAGTTGGTTAAATTAAGCACCGTATGCGGTTCGCATAGGTTATTTTGGTGCACCGATAGTAAAACTTTATTTTTTTACAGAAAAATTTATTATTAATGTTATTAAATAGGATTTTAATTGTATGAAATATTTGAAACAAAGACATGAGCGACAACAAGCTGCTCAACAGGAGCATGCACAGTTGGAGCAGTACAACATGGTTAAACAGTGGGAGGCTAGGGAGAGGGAGAGGGATTTGTACCCTCACCCCATTATTGCTCAGATTAGAGAGCTCTTGGGGACCATTGGCCTCCTTAAGTTCAATCAGGAGGCTACATCCCTTAAGGGTAACTCGTCATTATTATGTCCGTTCATGTGATGTTGGGATCATCATAGGCAGGCATTTCGTGTTGGTGTTGGTCAGTGGTTCCAACCCACTAAGGAGGATATTTATTTCATCACTAGGATATCTAGGAGAGGGGAGGATTTACCCTAGTTCCCCAATGTCCCAACTGGTACTACAATAGAGAGTCAACTAACTTACTCTCTAAGATATATCAGTGATGCGGTTGTCCATCCCTCTGATTTTTAGGTGAGCGGTGGGAAGCTTAAGATCTATGATTTTGGTCGAGAGGAGGTTAGGTGCCTCTCTCTTTTTCTTATGATGTTGGCGCACTCTATTAATGATGGGAGACACATTAGTTTCCCTTTACTGTATTATGTTGACTCTTTAGTGCAGAGACTTAGATGCATTAGGTGGTATGACATTTTTTGCAGCAGTTTTGTTATGCTTTGTATAGATGTTTTGCAGTCATTGATGGGCGATCCAACTTCCCTTTCGGTTCAAATCCTTTTTGTTTATTTTTTTGAGAGCTTTCCTGCCATCAAGCCAACATTTAAGTGCCTACCTTCTTAGCCAACGACCGAGGTGTGTATGCACATGTGGGGGTAGATGATTCCCAAGAGGGGGAAGCCTAAGTTCCCTTCTAGGATCACCTCAGATGTGCTGGATATGCTAGGCAGTGAGGAGGACTATGCAATAGTCATGGTGCCATATCCATATGTCGGCTTGGACTGGAGAGGGTGCCCCGAGATCTTCTTCACACCGGATGAGCCACTTGATGAGAGAGGTAATATTATCGTTATGTTTAAATTACTCTAGTTGCATTTTATTATCTTTATACTTAATATCTAGTGGCTCTACTGCTAGAGGTGCCGATATATCTAGTGGGTCGAAAGATAGTGATGATGATATGGTTCTAAGGGTGGGCTAGACATGTCTATTTGACATTTATTATCAGTTTGATGTTATTCTTTATATATATATTTATATATATGTACACATCAATTTTTCATTTTGCAGATGTTGATGTTGATGTTTATTTATATGTTGATGGTCATGATGGGTATGTTAGGTCAAGTTCGATGTTGTTCATTAGATGTTTGTGTTTTTCATTTTGCAAATGTTGTTGTTGATCATAATTATGTTGATTTTTATTTATATGTTGATGGTCATGTTGTCTATGTTAAACCAGGTTCGATGATGTTCATTAGATGTTTCTGATGGTTATGTTAGAAAATGGAACTTGTGTTTTGTTACATGTTATTCTTAGATCATATGTGTGTTAGATGATGTTTAAATTTGTAAGATGTATATGTTAGATGAATATGTAACGTAATTTTTATGATGGTACATTCATGCTTATTTTTATTAGTTTTATGTTAATGATGGTATGCTGGTGTTTATTTTTATGTTTGTTAGATGGTGACAATGATAATGATGGCATGTTTATGTTAGATGGTGATAATGATAATGACGGTGTTTAAAACGTACATTGCCCCTTTGCATGTTTTTAAATGTTATGAAATATTTGAGCTATTTTCTATTGTAAAATATATGTTATAACTAATTGATTAATGAAGGGGAAGACACTTGTTACATTTCCAACTACTTCTTTATCATATTAACATTTAAGTCGTCAAAATCAATTTTTATATTGAAGAGTAAATTTATATAAATTTGATTAACTATTAACATATATTAATCAAATTAAGTATATATAAATAATTGCAGATTTATATTAATTCAATTAATTATTGATGTTTTATTAATTTGTTAATGTTATTATATTTAAAGGATTGTTTTATTACTTTGTTAATATTATTATTTTTAATTTTTTATTTAATAACATTAAAATATTTTTGTAAGATTTAATATATCAAGCATTCATGATTGAGTTTGTCAATGAATATATCTAATTTCTAAAATAGTATAGATTCATATTAGTTATATAAATTAGATTAGCATAGAATAATTGCACCGAAAGGGCGCATTCTATGGCCTAGTAGGGGGGAAGATGTGTAACTCCTTTCGTGCTCATCCTATAGTTGACACGTGTCCTTTATAAAAAATAATAAACTATTATACAAAATAAAATGTCGACTCAAATTAGATTTAAAATATTTAGAACAACAAATATATAAAATTACACAAATCAGATAAATTAAAACCATAAACACTGCATTACACATTTCCTCAACATTTAAAGGGATTTGCATCTCTAAGAGATTTGATCCCTCTTGGCGCTTGGTAGATCCCCTTTTAAGATGGATCTATGCTAGTGTTATTACAAATTTACATTAATAAAATCTAAATCAATGATTATATATTGATACATATATGAAATATCTTTAGTCAAATATACAACCATGGCTTTAATTTATAAATCAAAACTACGTATGGTGAATAAATATTAAGCATATATACATCTTTGTTAACAACTTCATCTAAGTCCTTATTGTCTCAACCAATTCTAAGATGGATTTTAACCTCCTAGAAATAGAGAGATGAAGAAATTCAATCCAACTTGATTAATATAACATATTTAATTCTTTTATTACAAAGGGAAAGAAGATTCTCTCTTAAAGCCATTTTTTTCTCCTAAAGAAGATTCCATACCTACACCTTCATCCTTAAAGCCATTTTTTCTCTCTTATTGCCATGATTCAAAAAACATTTGCAAACATTATAACAAAAGTGTCATAAATTAATACAATTATAATCCTTGGCAATATTTATAACAAAAACGTTGTGAAATACAAACATTCAAATATTGATGGAGAAATTAGAGAGTGTGAAATTCACAACATATCTTAGAGCTTGAGAATACCTCACAATGAAAGAATTAGGAAAAATGATGAATTGTAATGAAAATTGTAGTGGAATGAGTAGTAAAATTAATCATGCATTGAAAATCGGATGTGCACAGAAAGGTGTGTCATTATCCATTAATCAATATAGTCAAAAGATATAATACAATGGAGAGAATTTGAATCTCATTCAGTCTATCATAGGAATAATCACCACTGTAGTGCTCCAGAGGTTCCAAACTCAACTCAACTCAACCAAATCTCAGTGAACTGAAGCTACTGTTAGTTAACTAATCAAGGAGGGCGCATTTGTGAGTTTTTCATGCAAAATAGGCTAGATAGGGTGCATTAGATCACAATCAGTTGCAATCGGATCTCAAACCCCCCACTAGAGTCAGGAACTCGGGTGGAACTCATTTGGAATGAACTAGGTCACCGAGTTAGCTCCTAAAATGTAGGTAACTGACTCTGGTGATCCTAAAATCATGCATGTAAGGTGCATCAAGTGGTTAATGTTTCCTAGATGACATTTGCACACCACTAGGGGATAACAACACCATCAACTACTAGGAAGAGGTAAATAATGATAAGTTGGACAAGGTTGGAGTATTAATTATCCTAACACACCCTCTAATTAGACATACTAGTCCCTGGTTACTGAGACCAAAGGTCACCCATACAATCAAGTAATGATAACAAATAAGAAGTTGTCCATGAAACTAAGGAAATGGGGAAAAACCTCATGGGAAAAATACTCCCCCTAAAAAATGAATAGCAAGAAACTCAAACAACCTTCACACCAAGTAGAGAAGGAAAATCTCTTCTAAGTTAAAGACTTTGTAATAATGTAGGAAATATGCTCCTATGTAGGATAGTAATGCAGGTGTTGGATTTGGATATGCTCCTCTGATGTACCTCCCACTGTTTCGAAGCTGCATTTTCCAAAACAAGTCTTTCAGAATCCATTCTTGCTACTGGGGAGAATGACTCATTGTAGTCCAAACCATGAACCTTTGAGTACCCTTTGTCAACCAACCGAGATTTTTACTTGGTTGTAGATCCATCATGGAAAGTCTCTTTGAAGGATTGTGGATCAGACCCCACCATCATGTAGCACCTCTCTCAGAGAAGTGGATCTGTGTGACATAATGCAAGGTTTGCATCTCGATACTGAGATTTAGTTCTTCTATGGTCAGATGGATCCCCATCTATGTTCCTAGCAGCTTCAAGTACTTTGTGAGCCCATTTTGGCCTTGGCCATGGATTGGGAGCAATGGCTGGATCTAGATATGGATTTGCTTGAGCTCTATACTCAACATCAAGATCTTGGTCCTCATCTTCGGAATATGAAACTGGATCATGAGAAGAGACATCATTATGATCTTCATCAGATGCAAATGGAGTAGGTAGAGAGTATGGAAAAAAGTGAGAGAATTCATATGCCTTAGAGGAATGGTTTGCAACACCTTTCATTATTAGCTTCCCATATGAGATCTCTGCAATCTCAACTGTGTCAGATTCAAAAATAACTTTCTTTGGTGAACCTGTGTGTGTCATCTGATAAACAGATAACAATTTTGTTGTCAAAGAAGGCACATACAGAACATTTTTGAACTTCCCATGCTCCAGTTGTATTATGCCCTTCCCTTCATCAAATATCTTTGAATTATTTCCCATGTGAATACTAGGACCATCATTTATATCTAGAGAAGAAAATGATTCTTTGGAGGCAACCATGTGTGGAGCGATTAATTATTCGCTTCATACAAATAACTTCACCAATGAACCTGGTGTATTCGATAAGCCATCAATACGGAGTAAAATAGATAATATATTAGATAAAAGATAAGATAATAGATTACAATAATGGTCTAATAGATTACAATAATGGTCCACCTTTAAATAAGGCTTGGACATTTGACATGAAGAGTCATACCTTTTCATTTGACATGAAAAGTCATGCCTTTAGTTAATCTTATTTATTTAACTATACTTTAATTATATTTGTTACATTGCCTTCCCCTTAAGGGAAGCTTTGTCCTCAAATCTTATTTGACGACAATGATTACGTCTGATTTTTTTGCTTGTAATGTTATTTCTTGATCTTTAGTCTTTGCGACTTTTGATGAAACGAGGTGATACGAATTACAAATTCCAAGGGAGAATTGTTGCATCGTCTCTGATGTGGTCCATCCAAGATCTATTTTTATCGGAGCTATTTGATCGCTTTGTGGGACGTAACTTTTTGTTTAATGCTTAGTGTATTGATTCGATGTTCTTGCTTGTTTGACATCGTAATTCCTCTGTGTATGTTCATTTTGACCCTGTTGTTGGTCAAAATGACATTTATAATTTGGGTGACGATAAGGAGATCTTATTGTCTGTTCTTTTGCTTCGTTACTCTGAACTGGAAGTTGCATTTTTGTCTCTTGAGGCTTTAAGGTTTCGTTCTGTATCTTTTCCAACTGCATGTTATCATTTTGAAATTTCTTAATAACTTCTACTTGCGATTTTCTGTCATCTTCAGACTTCTTAAGTTGTTCCTTAAGATCTTCGTTATGACTTCTGATGCAACTATTTTCTTCCTGCTTGTCTAGAAGTTTCCCTTCAATGTCTTCCGTAGATTGTTCTATCTTCCGGCTATTTTTCAACTTCTTAATTTTTGTGACTAGTATCTTGTTATGATTTCTTAGTCTGAAAATTTCTTCAGCATTGTTGGATAATGCTTTATTGTTCTTTGCGATCTCTTATTTTTGTTCCTTTTTAGAGTCGTCATTTTGTGTTTGAAGATCTTGTATCTGTTGTCGGCATTGCTCAACCTTTGATTTTGATCTCCTAATTTAAGCCGTATCTTCTTCAGATCTTCATCCTTGTCATTAAGGATCTTGTTCAAGCATTTTTTTTTTGCTTCGTATTTAATTATTTCATTCTTTATATCTTGATCTTCTAGCCTCTGATTAAGTTTATTTTCGGCTCTTAATTCATCAATTTGCACATACAATTTTTCTATACGACTTTTTTGGTCGGAGATTTTTTGTTCATCGAACTTTTCTCGTAGCTTATGTATTGCAATTACTGCTTCAATTTTTGTATTCCTATCGTGTAAATCTTCATTGTCCTTCTGATGGCGCTTTAACTTAGCTTCTTTTTTCTCTATATGTAGTCGCAAAACTGCATCCATGGTCTTCGACTCTTTTTCAATTTTGTCTTCCTTTGACTACTTTTTTGTCGAAAATCAGTCTTCCTTTGATTTTGATTTTTCTGACGATAAATTGTCTTCAACTTTTTTATGATAGAAGGTCTTGAACTCTTTGACTAGTCTTCCTTGTCTTTGGATTTCCTTTGTATTTCTTCCTTGGATAATAAATAAATGGTCACACGGTGTAATATTTTTGTCTAATTAATAAATTGTAATTTTTTTTTTTACAATCATTAAATAATTTTATTATTATGGCCAATAATAATAATATTTTTTTTTTGTGAAAATAAAGCGATTTAGGTTTTTGTAATAATAATATGTATTATTATGGATAAATAATACTATTAATAGGGAATTTAATGGGGAATGTAATGTTTTAAACTATTATAATAATATTTATTATTTTTAATATATATATATATTATAATATTTTGTTTTGAATTTGAATAGGGTTTAATGGAGATGGAGGAAATGGTGGATCAATGGAGGGTAGGGAGAAGTTGGAATGGATGACGTGAAGGATGAGAGTGGAGCAGTGAGTGAAGATGGAGGTAGGCACAGCAAGAGGAGAGGGTGAGCAGGTGAGGAAGGTCAAGAAGGGGCGGTGCAGGGACTGAATGCAGAGGGTGGCGTGGTCAGTTCGCTAGAGCACGAAGGCTGACTAGAGCATGGTGGTAGCACTGTGGCATGCCTGGTTGGAGAAAGGTGGTAGCGCAGAGCAGTAGAAATGGTGGAGTGTTGGAGCTGGCAGAGCCGAGGCGTGAAGGGGAGAGCTGGTGGGAGTGTGAGGAGGAAAGGAGAGCGAACGGGATGTGGGAGGAAGGTGGACGCAGGTGGGGAGTGGAGCAGCATCGAACATGGGAAGAGTGTGGTAGTGGGGCAGGAGGGCGAGCGTGGGCGTGGGCGAGCATGGTCGTGTGGAGAGGGTGCTGGAAGGTGCAGGTTTAGAAAGAGGGGAGCCGTGGCCAGGAAGGGGACGTGTAGCAGGCAAGAGCTGGTTTGGCGTGGAATATGGAGGAGTGTGCAGAAGGAGGGAGAACGCAGAGGAAGAACGTGTGGGTAGACTGCGAAGGAGTGCAGCGAGGGGGACGTGGAGTGGCAGGTGTGATGAGATGAGAGAGGTGTGTGGAGTGTATGCGATTGGGGTTATGGGAGGAGGAGATCGCCAATGGCCAGGTTATGGTCAAGGACTAGCTGCTCAGACAAAGTCTGACAATTGTATGCAATTGTATGGCCAGTAACCGGAATCCAGAGGGTCGAGAGGCTCTAATACCAAATGGAGCGATTAATTATTCGCTTCATACAAATAACTTCACCAATGAACCTGGTCTATTAGATAAGTCATCAATACGGAGTAAATTAGATAATATATTAGATAAAAGATAAGATGATAGGTTACAATAATGGTCCACCTTTAAATAAGGGTTGGACATTTGACATGAAGAGTCATGCCTTTTCATTTGACATGAAAATTCATGTCTTTAGTTAATCTTATTTATTTAATTATACTTTAATTATATTTGTTACAATGTGGTTGGAGGCTCCAGAATCTATGAGGAAGGCTTGTGATTGTGATAATCTAGCCTTCAGTGCATGGTATCTCTCATTATCATCTGTCTCACTTCCAAAATCAGTCTCCCTCGCGCCTTCTGGGAGGGAAATGTTGTGTTGTTCAAGAATTTTGGTCATTTGATCTATCTGCTTCTTCATGCAAGATCTCTATGGATGGTTTCCTTTCTTGCAATAGGAAC
The DNA here is from genome assembly GCA_027924585.1 of Larix kaempferi. Lineage (NCBI taxonomy): Eukaryota > Viridiplantae > Streptophyta > Pinopsida > Pinales > Pinaceae > Larix > Larix kaempferi. Next base: position 4,331,998 of record BSBM01001119.1, read on the forward strand.
ACTTGGTCTTCTCAAACCCCTTTTGCTTATGCTTCTTGGAGCTAGAGGCTCCTTCTGATGGATTAGGATTCTCATATGGTTTGGATTCAACTTGCTTCTTGTCCCTTCCTTTCTGCTTCCCTTTAGCACTTGCACTTTTTGACTCCCCATCCATAAGAGCCTGATTTTTGGAGGCCTTAAAGGCGCCCATTTGAATCAGTTTGTCTCGTTCTTGGATGAGAGATTCAGTGAATACATCTAAAGAAGGCATTTTCCAGTTGGGGATTGTCAATTTCCCAGAATAGAATGTAGAAACAAATATTGAAAATCCAGGACCAAGATTGCTTAGGATGGAGAGCACCAGCTGCTCATCCTTCTTCTCAATGCCACATTGTTTGCATTGCATAACCAAGGACTTGAATTTAGAAAAGAATTGTTGTATGGTTTCGAAATTGCTGGGTTGAAGAGAAATTAATTCATTCTCTAGAATGTGGCCTCTTAGCTCATATTGATTTCCAAAGAGAGACTCAAGCTTCAACCAAACCTCTCTTGGTGTCTTCAATCCATTAAGATGGAAGAGAAAATCTTTGGAGATGTGAATACACATAAAACCAAAAGGTTCATCTAATATGTTCAGGTACTTTGCCTTCTCAACAACTGCCTGAGGTTCGACCTCCTTGCTCATTGTGACCCTGTACATACTCTTGTTGTGCAATACCATCTTCATATCAACCCTACAATCAAGATAATTAAAGGGTGTCAGGATTCTTAGAGACATGGGAGCATTCGAATTCTCCATGTGAAACTGTTGGAGCGGATACAAACTGAAACTGGTGCTACTGTTGCACTGAAAAACTTTCAAAATCCTACAAAAAAATCTCATTTTTGGAGATTAAACAATTACTAAATCTATTGAGCACTGCTTTAGGAAAATAGGCACTTTTATCCAGATCCTTCACACCTGGCTAGACTCCAAAGGATTTCTCTAATGGCTTTAATGCAATGGCACCAGGATTTGTTGTGGAAATCCAAAGGCTTCTGGTGCACTACTAAAATCAGTTGCTCAACCTAATCTCTCACAAGCTTTGATACCATGTGAAATTCATAGCAGATCTTAGAGCCTGAGAATACCTCACAATGAAAGAATTAGGAAAAATGACAAATTACATTGAAAATTGCAATGGAATGAGCAGTAAAATTAATCATGCATTGAAACTCAGATGTGCATAGAAAGGTGTGTCATTATCCATTAATCAGTATAGTCAAAAGATATAATACAATGGAGAGAATTCAATTATCCAAGGAGAATTTGAATCCCGGTCAGTCTAGCATCAGAATAATCACCACTGCAGTGCTCCGAAGGTTCCAAACTCAACTCTCAACCAAATCTCAGTGAACTAAAGCTATTGTCAGTTAACTGATAGAGGAGGCACATTTGTGAGTTTGGCATGAAAAATAGGCTAGAGAGGGCACATTAGATCACAATCAGTTGCAAACGGAGTTGAAACCCCCCACTAGAGTCAAGAACTCAGGTGGAACTTAGTTGGATTGAACCATATCACTGAGTTAGCTCCTAAAATGTAGGGAACTGACTTTGGTGGTCCTAAAATCATGCATGCAGGGCGCATTAAGTGGCTAATGTTTCCCAGATGACATCTGCACACCACTAGGGGGGCTAACAACATCATCAACTACTAAGAAAAGGTACATAATGCTAAGGTGGACAAGGTTGGAGTATTAATTATCCTAACAGAGAGCACCTTAAATTTTGTTTTAAATTTCGTTTTTATTAAGGCGATAAATTAAGTCATTGTAGAGATCAACACTAGTAAAAAAATGTTGAATTTTCAAGCTCCATCAAGGTTACAAATGTGTCATTTTCTATGTTGGAGTTAACATTATAAATACAATAAAAAAAAAACATTACATTATAACAAAAATTCAATTTAATCGAATCATATAATTAAAAAAAAATTACATTCTAACATAAATATCATAAATTAATGCATTTATAATTCTTAACATTATTTATAACAAAAACATCATAAAATACAAGCCATTAAATATTAATATAGAAATTTGAGACCACCTTCAAGTCAGGAAGAATATGTTAGCCTTTATGTTCACAAAAATAATTTTGATCATGTAAATTGTCTTCATAGTATATTTATATGTATACACAAAATAGAATATGGGTAATTTGGACAATGACATATAATCATTCCATACAATCATAAATTACTTCATAGACATAAACCATATTTTTGCATCATATTGGTTGTTAACCAACTGAAATTGTTTAAACACTGCATCCAATAATCAACTTTCGATTTCCACTGTCATACCATGAAAAAAAAACAATATAATTAGACAGTCAAAGATAACAGTAACAAAATGATATCTCAATCTGTAAATGATTAAATAAAACATGTACATATCACTCTCCATTTCCATCACCCTCATTATCTTCCTCAATTGGCATGATAGCATTGTTGTGCTAAAAAACATGTTTAGATATAGGGTCATGTCTTAATATGAACCACAAATCCCTATCCAACACATACGGGTAAAAGAAAACTTAATTGTAGTGTTTTGAAAAACATAAGTCTCCTTGCTTTCATACCACATATTTCTAGAGTCGATACATGTCAACCTACTATCACGATCTTCCTTTACATTATTCCAATCGAATGTGTCCCACTATCTGCACCTAAAATAACACATTGGAAAGATGAGAAGTCCACTTCAATGATCTCTTGTATATTTTTGACATAACCCAACATCCCTCCTATCAGGTTTCAATCTCGGTGGCTAGCACGACTAGATTGGTAGAACTCGACTTCCACTCCATAGTCTTGTGTAACACACCCATCATCAACATCCTCGGTGTGAAAATGATGTCCATAATCCCACATAAATGGGAACGAATGCACCTATAATAAAAGTTAACAAATGATGGTGTCATATGCCTAATAACCCAACGATTAATATATTAAACATAGATGTTATAATTCAAATTTGCATTATAAAGTTAGAAATGTACATAAATATTTTATTATCGAGTTGTTACACCTAATCCCAATGTTTAGCGCATACTCCTCTTTAGGAGGGTAATGAATGGATGCACCATATTTCTCTCTGACTTGGTCTGTAACCCAAGTGTTGGGACATATCATTGGCATATTTTATTTTAAATGATCCGGAAAAGGCATGCTTCTATCATGCAACCACCTGAATTATTTTATGTCAATGTCCCATTTCCTCCTCTTCTCTTCACACAATGTGACCTAGGGCAGTGTTTCCTCCGAGTTGTAAGGAATGAATTTATTGATTGCATCAATTTCTGAATTTGTTGTTGTATTCATGGAAACAAAACCACATTCAGTACATATGGGATCAAATGTATTAGATTTTGAAGTTTGTTGTGAATAGTTACTGTGGAAATTTAAAGATCTAAAGATAATTGACCTACTCTTTATCATGTGATTTTTTCCATTCGTTTCCAGTACCTCCCCTTATCTTTTCTCCTCACCACGTTCATCATCCAAAATCATTGTGCCTGGTGTGTGGTCGATTTTCTTGATGTACTCACTGGCATAATATAATGACTCATATACTATGTACCCCTCTGCCATAGACCCCTCCGGTTTTTCCCTTTGTCAAACAAATACCTTCAATTTTTTCATGGACCTCTCCAAGAAGAACATCCAGCGACATGATACCACCCCGACTAATTCAACCTCATCGATAGGTGAATTAGAATATGAACCTGCAAGTCCATGAAACTCGAAGACAATTCCTTCTCAAACATACAAACAATCTAAGATATCTCTTGACGCCACCTTGGAATGCTAGCAATGTAAATCTCCTTTGATGTGATCCACCGTATAAATGCAGATAGTTTAGATATGGCACATCGCAGGTCACCGGGAAAGTCGTGGTTCACACACCCATGTATGAACAATGGATAATGACACTACAAAGTAGGCACAAAAGTTAAGTTAATTGCATTTTAACTTGTGTGGTAAAATATATAAATAAAAAGTAAAAACAATTCTTTGACATTATACGTACCCTTAGTAGGTTGAGATGGTCATGTGATTTCAAACTCGACAACTTTTCATCTGTAGTGAATTAGCGTCGTAGAGTAGACCCATAAAAAGAAGGCGTCTTCACACAAAATATAACTCCCTTTGCCAAATTAATATCATCTTTCTTCCATGGGACATTGCCTTTTTAAAATGAAAAAGAGGGGTCAGCCTCTCCTCTATTTTCTTGTCTTGGCCAATGCTTCTTTTTAGTATTTGAAGAAATAAGATACTTCCTGATAGCCAACTTGCCACTTTTTTGGGATGATATGCAATTCCACAAAGAACATGAAACAATTTTAAATATATGCATGGGATCTAGTAAGTTGGAAATCTTAAGATGCTCCCAATATGGGAGTTCATAAAATATCGATTTCCTTTTCACCCCTTTGAGAATTTTCTCAGCATAAGTGTTGAAAAATTCAGGATCATCGATCACATGTTGTGCATTTGAATCGAACATCTCCGCGTATTCATTATCCTTCTCTCTTTCATATGCCCTAATCCAGTAAGCCAATGTCATTATTTCAGGCCTTTGGGTTCTCTCTCATGTACCATTGAAAGCAAATATTTCTCTTCTATAAGAGTGGTTTCCTAGGAGGAATACCCTACAGAAGTCGTACACTGTCTTTCGTAGGTCTTTGGACCACCTATCCTTCATTGAAGGTCGACAACATTTACATCCATAATAACATTTTGTTACAAGACCTCCAATGTTATAGTAAATAGAGCATGTTATTGTTGAAGATCAAGACAGTCGCACTGAATTAATATGCCAAAAATTAGTGCTTTGAATATAAACAAATCAAACAACATATTTACCTGAGCAAACTCCTAACCCCAGATAATCATGTGTGGTGTATGCACATATTCCATATAACGTAAAACTCCTCTTTGATTGGATGGGTTTCAACACATCATATACCTGTATCCCTTCCCATAATTCCTTGAATTCATCGATTAATGGTTGTAGGTAAACATAGAGATTCTTCACTTGTCCTCTACCAGGGACTACAACATCCAACATAATATGTTCATTCTTCACGAACAACCATGGGGGGTATTGTTATTGATCACTACTACATGCCAAACTATATAGATGTTGTTTGGTTGGGAATATGGGTTGACGCCATCAATGGCTATGTTCAATTGGAGGTTGCGTACTTCATCCTTGAATTTATTGGGCCATGTATCTTCTATATGCTTCATGGATATTGAATATGTTTGGATTCGCATAATTCCTTCCTCACTTCGATGTGATGCATGCCATCCTTGCAACATAGCTAATTCTTTGCAACGAAAGAGTCTTTGAATCCTTGGGATTATAGGCATGTGCCTCATTATCTTATGAGGAGGACCATGTGCCTTAGCCTTCTTTTTCAATTCTTTGTACCTGTCATGCCCACATTTTGGACATATATCTTTGTCTTCATATTCGCCTCTATATAGAATACAATCATTGGGACACGCATGATATGATATGTACTCTACCCCCAATATTTTTAACATTTGCTTTGCCTCTTCGCAGCTGTCGGGCACGACCTTATCATTCAGAAGTACCTTATCTTTGAATAACTTATAGTTATTAGGAAATACAAATGTACAATCTCATTTAACGTTCATAAAATCAACCATTTTCAATGATGATTGTGTCACAAGTTTCCTCAAAATATACTATAGTTGATGGTCAATTACCTCAACATTGTTGAGAAATACGCATCTAACATGCCATACTTTGATTTCAAGTTGTACAGTAGCATTATTGTCCCCAACTGTGTAGACTTTAATTGGCCAAGCCCAAAGAGAGGTGTGGTGGAAGTCGATTTAAGGATGTCAAAGAAGGATTCAATGATATGAGCATCATCCCCTAGATCATTGTCCTGGAATGTTTGTAACAACATTGCATCCATGGAACTCCTTTGTCGTAATAACTCATCCATACCAACCTCTACTTCATTGCCTCCATTTCCAACATGTGAAGAACTAATATTACTATAGGCATTCCTAATTGGTGAGGACAGACGCAGTGCAAATTGAATAGGTGGTTGATTCAACCATGCTTGGTATGCTTCCTCTCCAAGTTGCGCTCTTTTTTCAGCCTTCTCTCGATTTGACATTGTACTAGGGTGTAACGGAAGATGGTAGGCATGTCCCTCATCATCAGAATCTTGATTGCAAAAATATTGAACATTACATCGATGATGTTAGTAAGCACAATGCAATTGGTTTGATCTAGAATTGTAGAAAAGAATTATTACAGAAGCACGAGAATAATTTCCAATAGAAAATGTTAAGCTGCAAACAATTTATAAAGCAAACGTTTAGATTGAGCGATAAATTAACATAAATTCCACATTAAATATAAAAATTGAAAATTGAGCAACACATTTTCAAATTGAATTTATAAATTAAATAAACAATTTATAAAACATAATTTCAAATTGAGCAATATATTAACATGAATCCCATTGAAAATTAACAAATGCAATTAATCAATATTTTTATGTCTTACGCCCCAATGGAACGTCTAAAGGTAATCCCAATGCAAGGCATCTCTGACGAGCAATTGGTGGTCTACGGAAGTTATAATTGATTAACAACTCATCACCAGGAGACAAACATTGTATTGCATGTACAACAACAAATATGGATGCTTTCCTTTTCATAAAGAACTCCTGGTCATTGAAGTGTTCCTCAAATGAACAACTTGGAGAAAATAAAGAGCACCTAGAACTATTTATGAACCCTACAATGTTCCCATGAGTGCATGGATGACCATCTACAGACAATAGGTTCTTCTTGTTAAAGTTTCCAGAAACATAACCATTCATGCACATACTATACATGGAAATGATGTGCCTGTATTTAACAATATTCAAGTAATCAGACCGACAATAGATAGGACCGCAAAATGGCATAAGTGTTGCTGATTGTTTGGGAGGAACGAGTACATGTGAAAGGATAAACAACCCAAGACTTGTAGCATCTATATTAGACTTGGTAATCATAAAACGATTACCACAAAACAAGAATTCGGTTCCAACATCAGGCATAGGTAGAGAATACGACCAAGCGCCATACAAAGCGTGATTGTAAGAAGTTTGATATTTACTTTGCAAATTCACATGAAGGAAGAAATTATCGCTACCCTCCAAAAATTGGACGAACCTCAGTGTGTACTTGGACAGTTTTTCTCTCAACTCATGCAAATTTTTTGATCTTCAAGTAGAGATGGATTGGGTGGCATTCATATCATACTTTGGATCATAAGAACTTTCTGTTGACTGAACATAAGCTAAGGGGTTCACCAATTTAGGATGAGACATAGTTGTTTTGGCTTCCAACGTTTTCAAAAATGAGCATGGGGAAGTGTTCCTGCATGTCTTTTCTATATCACATATTGGATTTTTTACTGCAATAGGGGGTATTAGACCATTGACATTGGGTAATCTATAATTTGTGTAATGGGTGGGTGTGACAAGCTGAGGGTTCTCCTTCAATAAGTGCACCGGTGAGCATGGTAATTTTTTTAATATATTTTGTTTAATAGTGCATCCAACAATAGGACACACATGTGCATTGTAGAGAATTGATAGAACTATAAATGATGCACATATGTTAATTAGTGTACCATAGTAGGTGCAACTATTTGCGGGTTTGTGACATGTTCAAAAAATAACGGTGCGCATGTTACATGTTAGTGCACTGTAAATCTGTTGTACACATGTTCTTATTTTATTTTTTTAACAAGAACAGTTGAAGGGCATTATATTAAAAGAGAACAACATAAGGTTACAAAAATGGATCATTGGACTGCACCCAGAAGGATTCAGAGTCCATGATATCCTGTTCAGTTTTCACAAAATGACTAGAATCTCGAAAAAAACCCTGTTCTAAGATGGCTATATCTTCTAATGAACTGCCCTAAGATATAATCACAGAAGCAATACATATCAAAATGGGATTTTTAAAGAGTTTAAATCCATATGTAGCATAAGATTCAACTTGCTAAAAAGTTTTAGTGTCAAAATAACTTCTGAATCAACAACTGCATAAAAAGGAAAAGGAGCCAAAATTTGCATGAGTGGCAATATGGTACTGTGAGGAGAGAACTAGATGCAGCTAGTTTTGGCGCTAAACAGTAGGACCCGGAATGATTTACAGAGAATGTTCAGGTTCAGTACCCGAACCTTTACTGTTATGGAAGCTTGGAATGCAACGACTGATGTCCTCCCTGAGTTTGTTGAGTTTGCCATCCACTTCTGCAATGTTTCGATAGTTGTCGTCGGTTTTGGAGTCCACATTGCCTATGTTGTTGGCCACATAATCTACAGTGTCAGAGATGGTGGAGATTCTGCTATTCATAAGATTATTGTTGTTCTTGATTTCTATGTTGATGGACTGGAGCAGAGTATACATCCTCACCATCTTCCTCTTTATCTCTGCATTCTCTGCCCTGATTGATCGCAATTGCTCCTCCATAGTTCCCAATGAGACAAGAGAGCTAGAAAGATGTTGCGGGGAGATGGGAGTCAGGATTGGAGTTTCCAGGGAGAGCAAGTTGAGCTTGGGGAGGTCGTCAATGAGTGTGTGCAGAGGAGAGTGCAGACAGGCTTCGGGGTAGTCGTGATCCAGGGCGTGAGGGAGTGGTTTCTTGCACAGGAGACACGATGAGGGATGCAAAAGGCCAAGGGAGGTTGAGGAACCAACATCCAGGAAGTAAGCTAGGGAAGGTGCAGGGGACGAATGACCCATCACAAAGATGCAACAGAGAAATGTAGAAGGTCGAATGAGTAGGGAAGGAGGAAGAATGATGAAGAAGTAGGGCGGGTCGGGATGGTAAAGAGGTCCATGTGACGGTATTAAATGAGGCATGCGGGTATGGGGATTTTTTAACCAAAATGAAAATGATTAAAGTAAGGAAAGGCATAACTTTCCCCTACCTACAGTATAGAACCATTTTAAATTATCAGGAATATAAAACCCCTTCAGTGTAATAGTGGGGTTTAAATGCCACTTCCAAAGCGAAAAATAGGCCTATACTAGTAGGAGATTCTAAAATATAAGGAAATTAAATTGAACCAACTGCTAAAATCGAGGAGGGACAGTTGTGCGGAGGAGGGGAGTAATAGTGCCATGGATAGTGGGGGTAATGACACTTATATTAAGGAGGTTCGGTTGAAAAGGAGGAGCATCCCAAGAGAGAGGCCTAGGTAGGTTAAGGAACCCATCAACGAATAGGGGCATTTCCATCATAGATAATGTAACCAAGATCTAAATACACCCCCTTATTTTCCATTTGATCAGCCGGATGGTTGTTTGTTCCAAGAATATGGAGATGGGAGACAGAGTTGAAATCACTGATGAGAGTTTTGAAGATTTGGTGCATCTTTTTGCAAGGAGTTTTGTGATTCATAGTGAGCTTTCGAGCTTCTCTTATAATCATGAGAGAGTCCCCAAAGATGATCAGTTCTTTTATACCGAGAGAGCTTTCAATTTTCATTCCCTTGATTAATGCGAGCCATTCTGCATCGTTGTTTGTTTTTTTCCCTATTCCCCAAGCGTAATCTTTTTGTTTGTTCCCCCCAGGGTCAAAGATGACCCCGCCTACACCTGCCAACCTATATGTTCTTATTGCGCACTAGATAAAGTGGTTTTATTTAAAAAAATTCTCTTGCGACACACCCTTCATTAGGAAGCACTATTCCATTCTAAATAACTCGTCGCACCAGGAATGGAGCGCATCGTGATAGAAACAACTCTTTGTGAGTTATATAGTTTTTGGGGTTAATGGTGCATTTGTTATAGATCATCGCACCATAGAACCAGTGTGTTAGGTTTTACATTGCACACCAGTTAACGTGGATGTGACCAAAAGACTTCTCCGGTGCATTGATGACACGTCTAGCAGTGTGCTAGGAACACAACATCGCACCGTGAAAGCGGTGCGACCAGTTAAATTAACCGCACCGCTTAATGTTATCATTTTTAAATAAATTATGTCCATTTATCTAGTGCACTTAGAACACATCATCACACCGTTTGGGGGTGAGGTTGTATTTACATTATGCACTGGTATTACATTTATAGTTTTAATTAAAAATTATGTTAGCTAGTTTGGTTGTTTTTATATTACACACTGGTATTGCATTTATAGTTTTTATAAAATACTATGTTAATCGGTGCGGTTGTATTTATATTACACATTGCTATTAATTTTATAGTTTTTATTACCAATTATGTTAATTGGTGCGCTAAAAATTAGAGCGCACTGTGTGTACGATGTGCACATTACGTAAACCCATCCCTACCGGTGTACCTTGTAAATTTACAGGTTGCTTCGTCTAGTGGTGCGAGCCGAACGACTCGAACGCACTACGCAGAGTTTTTAATTTTTTTTTGAAATTAGGGAAAAAATGAATTCTCAAATTTAGCCCACTAAAAAATTAAATAGTGAAGTAGCAATCAATTTATCTGGTCCCTTGCACATTGAGGAGGCTTTGTGGCGATGTATGTAAAATTTGAAAATTTTCCCATCGTTTGGGAAAATTCAAACTCCATTTAGCAACCAATGGGAGTGAGCAATGTCTCCACGTGATGCACGAATGTCAAGGCATCTAAATAGTTGTTGTACAACATTGGTGTTGTTGGGCTTAGAAGCACTATATATTGGTAAAAATGATTGTTTCGGTCCCGTGATTTTTATTTATTAAACCCTCTATCGATGTGCCCTAGTATTGGACGCCCTGGTGTGATTTATAATATATAATGCACCATTATAGTCATGTTTTTTAATTTTGAAAGTTTTAACCCTAACACAGTGCACCCTATTCAATGACACACCGGTGTGATGAATAATACCAAACGCACCACAAATAGAAATTTGAAATAAAAAAATATAGTCAAGTTTTTTTAATTTAGAAAGTTTTAAACCTAATGTGGTGTGCTGGATTCCATAACGCACTAGGGCCATTGATAATATCAAACACACTGCAAATAGAAATTTGAAAGAAAAACTATAGTTGTGTTTTTTAATATGTAAAGTTTTAACTCCTATCCAGTGCGCCCTATACAATGATGCACTGAGGCAATTGTGAATATGAAATTCCTTGTAAACAAAAATTGAAAAAAATACAGTTGCGTTTTTTTTATGTGGAAACTTTTAACCCTAATGCATTGCAGTGTTGTCTATATCGCCACGGTATAGTAAATTAGACATACCCAACAGGAATGGGAAAAAATAAAGTATTTATAGTAATCTTGTGTATATGTTTACCCTATTTCAGTGCTCTCAAGTTCTTTGCACCCCATGCGCTTTGGTAATACAAACGCACTAGTTGTAAAATTTTAGATTTTTTTTTGCTTGGAGGTGTTTTTGGATGTGGTGCCACATGATTTATTGTCAGCACTAGTGCATTTGTGTTGCATACGCACCAGTGCAGTTGGAATGTATAAACACACCGAAAAAAAAATTCTAAAACCTCCACCTGCTCGCCTCTACTAGTGATCTCCGCTATAAACAGATATTTGGGCTCTTTTTAGAGGACCATCTGCTATAACCTCTGCTAAAGGGCCTTTTCCTTGTAGTGACAAGCAATATGTTTCCACTTTGAGAGATGGAATTTCTTTTTATGTTTGTGGCCAAACCAAAGGAAATTAAAACATCTTTGTCTGATTTTATCTAGGATGGACATGGGGATTTTCAGCAAAGAAAGCCAAAAAATTGGAATGCTTTCTAAAACTGACTTAATAAGGATAAGTCTTGCAGCTAAGGTGAGACAAAAATAACACCATTTCTCAAGGCATTTATCCACCTTCCTTAGAATCCACAACCAATCCATGACTAGGTAATTGTTTGGCTTTAAGAAATATCCTAAGTATTTGATACCTTTATCGATGCTCTCATAACTGAAAGGGAAAAGAAGGTGAGTTGGTTTAGAAAACCATTTTCAACTCTAGAAACTAGAAACATCAATTTCTCAACATTAACTTGCATACCTATAGCTTCACATAAAATGTCCATGCATTCCTTAATGGCACACCATTCTTGGATTTGGCCTTTTCCGAGCAGCAATACATCATCAACAAAGAGGAGCATGGAGATCCTTACAGTTTCATATACCTTAACCCATTCCAGTTTTCCTTCATATTTTGTTTTCATTATCAAACAAATCAAGCCTTTAGTGATCAACAAAAAGAGCAACAGAGACAAAGGACATCCTTGACATAAGCCCCTGCAACTTCTGGAAAACTGAGAAGGAACCCCATTAACCAAAATCGAAAAGGAAGTTGATGAAATGCAAGACATGATCCAATTAATGGCTTTGATTCCCAAACCGATCTAAAGGATGATAAGTCTGAGGAAACCCCGATTCACCCTATCATATTCTTTCTCCAAATCCATCTTTACTATGACAACCTTCATTCGCTTGGATTTGATCGAGTGTAAGCATTCTTGCGCAACACCAATTACATCTAAAATATGTTTGTTATGGAGAAAACCAAATTAATCCTTAGAAATGTGTTAGGAGAGAAGGGGCTTGATACAATTAGCAATGGCCTTTGAAATAAACTTATAAACCAGGTTGCAACAAGAAATGGGATGAAAATCATTAAAATAATCTAGAAGAGAAAATTCTAAGATCGGGGCAAGAAAGGTAGAATTCAGAGCACCGCTAACATATCCTTTGACTCTCAATTCCTCAATCATGGCCAGAAGGTCTACTCCCCTTAGATAATAAAAAATGAGAAAGAGCTCGACGGTCCAACCATTGGTCCAAAGCTGTTATATTTAGCGAAACCATTCAAAATGTTCTTAACCTCCACAAGTGTGACAGGCTCTTCCACCTTATTTCCTTATTCTGCTGAGAAGAAATAGGGAAAACTATGAATTACCTCCATCTGAGAAATGATAGTGTTACCAACTGGATATTTTAATAAATTCTGAAAATGTATGGTGGCACCTTCCTCGGGTTCGGCTTGATCTTTTAAGTGCACTCCTTCAAAATCCCTAAAATCCCAAATCGAGTTCGAGTTCATGTGGTGCTCCGCATAATGGTGGAAAAATGATGAATTTTGGTCTCCTTGAGATATCCAAAGAGCCCTGCTCTTGAGTCTCTAGGACACCTCTTCCATCTTTAAAATTTTCATCTTCCTCTCTGCTAAATCCGAAACCATGATTTTTTCCTATTCATATAAGATATGTGATACATTTGAGGAAAATACAGCTTCAATGTTCCTTTCTATGTCATTTAATTCAGCTTTGAGAGCTTGTTTCTTCCACTTTTCCCATTGTAGAAGCTACAACCCAAGCACAAAATCTGTTCACTGAAGCGGTCAACTGTTCTGCAAGTAGAAATCGGTCGAACGATTTAGAAATTCCAACCTCCCTCGAACAACCATTTCATTAAGTAGGACCTAAGGTCCTCGGAATGACATCCACTAGGTGAGACTCTTGAATAAGATATTTGAAGAAAGTCGACAGGGGGTCGAGGCATGCCCGCGAACCCCAAATATCCCTAACAAAGAGGGTAAATTTTAAATCTCTCACCAATATAATACCGAGGTCTTTTAAAATGTCAGAAACATTTACATCATTCCATAAAGCAACCTTGTCATTTTATGGAGAATAGTAGTTGAGATCCTTCATTGGTTGACCGACATCTCTAACCACACCTTCCAGTAAAATACCAGTGCAAGTCAAGTAAGGAACAAATTTAGAGACCCTTGGATTCTAAGAGGCCAAAAGACTTCTAGACTGACCATAAGTGTCATTCGAGCATAAATCCCAACCAAAAAATAGTTTAGCTCAAATATCATGAGCCTTCACCCCATTCAACATTGTCTCTTGTAAAATAACCAAGTCGGGATGATTTACTTCTACCAATCTATGGAGGGATAGTTGTTTGGGATGTCCTTCTAATCCCCTCACATTTAAGGACATAATGATCATTTAGTCACTCGAGTTAGGACCTTTATGCTCTAAGTGCTTGAAAAAATCCATTGAAGCTACCAATAGAAGCATTCAAAGGATCTCCAATCTTTCCCTATGAAAGAACTGTGTCAAGAGGGAGAGACACATGATTGTTTGAAAAGCCCCCTTGAATGGGCCCTAAATGTCCCTTCTTCCCTTTCCTGCCACTATTAGCAATTCCATTCTGAATAGATTGTGTATTCAGGTTTATAGGGTCTAGAGCTACAGAAACAGAGCCAGGACTAGAGATAGAGAATATACTTGAATATACACCAAGAGGGGTCTTGTTTAGAACTTCTTTATAGCTAAGACCCCTAATACCCTGCTTGTTAGAAAGACCCAAGCTCTCAATTAGAGAAGGAAAGGAATCAAGATCTAAGAAAGAGCTCCTCGAAAAAATCTGAGCCAGAATCTGAATTCCAAAACAAATCATTAGGAAAAAAATATCCTACTAGTACTGGTTTGGAGTCCACAAGGATGACTCCAGTTAAAACTGCCCCATCATCCCTCAGCTTAGGTGAATTAGATACCAAACAAGATTGTCAAGAAGGGAATAACAGAGGATGGAAAGGAACAATGGCCAACATGTTTTCCAGAGAACCATCGGGAACATCATGCTCCAAAACAAAACCAACACAAAGACTACCTTCACTGTGACGAGACTTATCCTCCGAAAGAGAGAACATGAGATCTGAGACAAAGACATAAGAAAGAACTAAAATCTTGGGATGAATATCTTTACTTGAGGATTGCGGGGGCGAACTCTTCTAGGTAAATTTGGCTCCTTTCACACCTCCATATTTATAGTTGGAATCCTCAGGAGACAAACATTTGGTCAAATTTTTAGAGGGGATTCTTTTGAAAGTGCAAGTCGACTTTAGATGTCCCACTTGCTGACAAAGTAAACACCTAAAGGGAAACTGCTAATAGTCTAGGCGTTGGAAAAAAAACTTCCATTCCATTTGATATCTAAATCCTCCAAGAGCCCTTGTCTAATATCTATCTCAACCAACACCCACCCCATTCTTTTATCCTGGCCTGCTAGCTAATGCTCATCAACATAGAGGAACCAACCCAAAGTGTTACCTATAGCAGCAAGTTCCTTAGGGCTCCAAAAATTCAACGAGATTCCAGGTAACAATACCCAGATGTGTCTTATAGATAGATACTCCTTTTCCAAGTCAAATTTCAAATGCCACCTCTTGAGCATTAAGATCCCATGTTCGTAAATCCAAATGCCTGCTAGAATATTTGTCGAGTCACTCCCCTTACAAAAATGGAACCCAAACCATCCTTTGCTTATAACGAAACTTCGAGGATATATCCTAGGATAGGAAACCACCTATCCTCCATCCATGACTCAATGGATTTCTTCAGCATAGTCTAGTAAGCAAATTTCCCCACTAGTGCTTTAAGGGAAAGGACTGATACTTCCTCCAACATGATATCTTGTCCGACAACTAATTTATGTCGGATAGCTTTGATCTAATGAGCTTTCATCTGTCTTTTTAATTTAAAATTCCTTCCCTATGTGGCGCCTTTGGACATCCATCCTCCTGCAAACATAACGACTTCTCCAAGGTCTTTTTTGAAGAAGGGATAGGTGTGGTCACCCCTTTTTTACCCATATTAACACCAACATAGACAAAGCATTTGGGGATGAAAATTACTGAGAGGGAGAAGTACTGATAAGAGGCCTCTTCTCAAAGGGAACAGGTGCAGGTTCCAAGATTGTTTGTCTTCCTTAAATGAGAAGGAGAATGAACTGGGAAGCTATGACATTTATCCTTGTCCTTAATATGAGACAAATGTGAGTTGTGACCTTCTTGTTAGAGGAATGAGGCAATAAAATGTACCACATCATGCTCAAACCCCATCATCATTTTTCTACTAATCAAGTTAATACATTTAGAGATATATTTTGATATCAGTACAATATCAACAATGCAAGGAGATACTCACACACAATAAATCACTAGAGGAAAATATGCAAGCTTGAGAAAATATTACCAAAATTGTACACATACACTGCACTCGTTTATATTACTATATATAGGGTACAAATTGTGGGGAGAGCGTTCAAAGTTACACAAATATTAAATAAAAATATAATAAAGTGGGTGAGGGATAAAATTAAATTTTAGATTAAGTCATCTGAAAGAGATAAAGGTAGATCAAAAAGTCAATACTAAAGTACAAAAAAGGTACAATTAAAATATGTGTTCACATGTTCGGTAGATTAGGTCTCATTGTAATTTCACTTGGACTTAATGCGGGTTGAAATATTCTCAAAAGGTTACCATGATATTTCTCATTATCAAGATGGAAATAACAACCTACTATACTGTTGGTTATGGAGCCTGATCTCTAGATTTAGAGATATTATTATTCAGCCGTGTTCGTACCACAGGTTTGGTTATGATCCTGGCACAATCCCCAGGGGGTTTGGGGGGTTAGTGGGCCCTTGTTGGGGGTTCGGGGGCGTAGCCGCCGAGGAAAATTTTGGGGGTTGTTTTCGCCACCAATTTTTGGGCCCATGGTTTTGGGTAACCCATGGTATTTTCCCATTGTATTTCCCTTATAAAAGAAAGACATTGTAACACGGCTAGGGTTGATGTATTAGGTATTATGCATTGTAAAGATCTTTGAGATCAAGAAGAGAGACTGTGAGACAGTGAAGAGGAAGTGCAGCGGTTGTATCCCTTCACTTTGCTGGACATAATAATAATAAGGATTGGCAACTTCTGTGTGGACGTAGCCCAAGTTGGGGTGAACCATGATATATCTGTGTCTCTCTTGTAATGTGTATGTGTGATTATATTTGCATTTCTGTTTATTGTTATTGCTCTGCGATCCTGTTTTTCTAACATATACAAGAAAGTATTTATTACATTTAGTGATATAATAGACAATCACAAGCCAATGAGAAACTTGGAATTATTGTTGTATTGATAATGTGCAATAGATAGTGACTTTCCAACCCCCATCTTGAAATTTTCTTGCATACTATACAAATTTGTACCCATGGTGTTTGCACTAAATCAATTATTGAGTTTTTAGCTTTTTACTCAATTAATTACATGTAGTAAATAGCTATATTCCACCTTCCTCTATACAAAGCATGCATTATCATTTCAAGCATGTAAATGGGTCAACAAAATTACAACAACTATTATCCAGGTTCCATATCAGAATTGTTGGTTTGACATTTTGCCATTGTAAATTCACTTGACAACATAGCTAAGAAAAGTATCATCGATAGAAATAGGCAGAACCATAACACATGGATGTTCAAGATTAAAGATAAAATTAGTCATAAGATTGATTGTAAATGACAAATAAGAAGGGTTTTATTAAATATTGGTTAGGGTATTGATATTCTTGTTAAAAGGACAATTCTTGAAAATTTGGGAACATATTTATTATGTCTAAAATGAAAAAATAAGATTATCAAACTTTAAAATCATGAAAAGGATAAAATAGGTTTACAAGGTTAGGTAGACCACTGCATAATTAATCATTAGTGCAAGAGAATGTTACCATGCAGGTGCAACCATCCATGCATCAACTAATGGCCATCATAGATACTATTAGTTATTTCCATCTCATGAAGAGGGTCGCAATCACTATAATATAACAAATATCCAAATGATCATGTATCAAGTATAGCATAATTTGGTCCTCTTATTTCAAATTCTAATAGTTCGCGACATCATTATCCTATATGGTTGCAAAGTTTAGCTGTTGAAATCAATTTGTTATTGGATTGATACATTTAAAATGCCTTGATTGAACAATTAGGAAAAAAATTACTATGAGAAAATCAAGATAAAATGTATACATATAATAACAAAGAGGCATATCAATACAATTGCCTTTATTATTCTTAAAAATTTCATACATTGAATTTGTCAAATTGAATATACCGTTGAATTCGTCCTTATTGAATCACCCAAGTTTTCCACAATTGTGTTCTTCACTCTCATGTCTCTTTAAGATTTCACTCATTTAGAAGTCAGTGTTCCCTCTCCATGTTGGTATCAAATAACCCTTGCTTGTAAACAACTATCATCATCTTAAGTTTCTTTGGCTTGGACAACCATACCATAGTCAAACACTACAACTCCTAATTTCCCCAATTTCCCCTATTGTCAGACAATGAAACACAATAACAAAATACATAATATGGCAATGAAACACATTGAATAAACCCTTCTCTAACACCATTATCACATCAAAATAGTCAAATTTCCCCACCTCCAACATTAATAAACATAAAAGAGACCTTCTCCCACCCAATATTAGTGCTAACATGATAAATTTGGCCAAAGTCCCAGAGAAAACCCTACCACTTCCCCCCAAACCCCCCTCCTGGTCATTAATGGCACAAATACCAAAGATTCTCTAACCAAACTTTAAATAGACCCCTTTCCTTCAAAGCCTCGATTTCTTTCAAAAGTGGTCCCAAAATTAATGCCTCTTCTCCATTGATTAAACTCGGGACATCTAGTTTGGAGATTCATGATCGACAAAGCACGGATAATGAAATGCAATGTCCAACATGGTGCCAAAATTAAGCCCACTTTACATTGTTTCCCATGTCAACCGATTTAGGATTTCATAGCTAACATAGCAAGGTGAACGAAATGCAAATGAAATGGGTCGACACCATTTCATTTTGTTTTTTTTAGTATTTTTGTTTCAAACTTATGTATATATTACAAATTATATATTATGACTATTTTACAATATATAACTAATATATTATAACTTCATATTTTATATGGCTATCATATATTATAATTAATACATAAGTGATATGTTATAATTTATATGTACTATGATAATATATAATATTATAGGAATGGCATGTGTGGGAGGGGGTCATCCTAAAATCCAATGGAGATCTAGAAAATTTATATGCTTAGGGGTTAGGAAAGTCATCAAACATTCAAGCTATGCTCTTGCAATGTGGTAAGGAATAATGGGGCATGTGCAAGTTAATGAGGGTCACTTTTGGCGCGCTAGATGCAATAGAAAACTGAAAAATCAGGCATTCTTCAACTTACTTGGTTTTTTTTAGATACTTACACAAGATATCTTGCATTGAGTTAAAAATATGAAATGTAGGAAATTGAGTCACATTTCCGAATATATAAGTTTTAAGTATTGAAAAATTACATAACTGTGTCAAACTTCATCTTTTCTAACAATCACTTTTTTTTGGCAAATGATAAGGTATATGTTTTTGTGGGTGCATCCTTTCAGTGCCTAAATGATTGTTTCAGGCTACAAAAATTGGTAGAAATGTATAGCACCCATAGCACTAGTGCAACACTATTTTTCCAAAATTAAATGTTTAATTTTTTATTTTTTTAAATATGTAAGTGATCAAACCTCGAGAACGGTACGTCAAATGTGGGTGCAGCCTTTGAAGGTCTTAATGCAGTTATTTTGACTTGGATTTTTTATAGCATGTAGAGGCCGGTGTCTACTAGTGCAACATACAATATTTTTTTTAAATGGTTGTGAAATGAAAAAGTTACGGAATAAACACTAACAAGATGTTTTTTGACATAAGGAGTGATGTCACAAGAAAATTAGGAAACAAATAGAAAATATCAATATTTTTTTTTTAAATTACATATTTGGAATCCGCATAAAAACTGTTATCTATGCCTAAAATTTCATCAATAATGGTCATGTATGTCATTTATAGAGAGCGGTGAAAAACATGCATATTGAGAAAAATGGTGGAAATGCCTAATTAGTTATGGTACAGTAAATTCCATAGCACAAGTTTGCTAAGTCCAAACCAACCACATAGGACTGTGGCTGACACGCGGGCGCTGTAGGAGGGGGTTATTAGGTGCTCAGGAACGCTCACACATTCTATTTAAATTCAAATATTTTGGTTGGCGCGCTTGGTGTTAGAAGAAACATGTCGAGCGTTTTGTATATACATAACGTGCACGCATTATTAAATTCACAAAGTTATGCTTTTAAGTGTTGAATGGAGATAAAGGGGGTGAGAGAGAGAGAAGAGAGATACGAGAAGGGGGGGAAGGGACATAAATTTGAGTTGGGGAGAGTAATGGTAAGGGAGGGAAATTAAAGGACTAAACCCATAAGTCCTAAGTCCTAAACCCCCTAAATCCATACACCTCTAAGCACCTAAGCCCTTAACACATAATCCCTTACCCCGTTAATAGTTGATCCTAAATACCTTAACCTATAAAGGTATTACTCCTTAAATCCCTAGTCCCTTAATTAACCCTTTATCTCCCCTCACTGTTGTCCTTATCCTCTAATTCCCTAAGCCTTTAACAATATAACACCTCAGACCTCAATTCCCAACCTCTTAAAACCTTACCCTCTAAGCCCAGAGTCCTTAATCCCTTTACCCCTAAATCCCAAATTGATAAACCCCTTAAGTCCTTTAATTGTTTATTTGTAATCCTTTAACCATTAGCCATCTAAGCTCTAGTTTAAACCCTATACAGGTAAAATAATTATTTACCTCTACACTACATTTGCATGTGCAACCTCCCTTGTGCTAGCGTGCCCTGCATTTGCTTGTGCGATCTACGTTTGCATGTGTGGTCTTTGTTTGCATGAGAGCTCTATGTTTGCTTGATATCTCTCCCTCTATATTGATCACTCCTCTCTCAACTTTTGCATTCTTGCTTGGGCTAGTGCATTAGTCTCTTTAAGCTCTAATTTACCCCTTATAAGCCTTTAACCCTTTAACCCCTTCACCATTAATGCCTAACCTCATAAACCCTAACACATTAACCCTAAAGCACTAAATCAATTAACCCCTAAGGGTGCTAACCCCTAAACCCCTAGCCACTTTATCTATAATCCCACAACCCCTAACCCCGAATACCTAGTCCACCCCTAACCCCTAAATAGTCTAACCCATATTACTTAAAAAGCTCAAATCCCTAAATACCTAAGCCCTTAACCCCATAAACATTTAAACCTTTTCCACCCACTAATAACCCCCACCCCTAAGCCCATATTCCACCTACTCATAACCCCCACCCCTCTCTATCTGAAAACCCCTAAAAACACCTCCCTACCCACCCCCCCCTCTCTCTCTAACCCCTCCTCTCCCTCTCCCTAATCCCCACCACTCTTAAACCCCCCTCTCTCTATCTCTATCCTAATCATGTCACTGTTAACCCTTGCTAACTCTCTCGCCTCCTACACCTAACCCTTACTAACCCCCTCTATCTCTATCTCTTTTGTACTCCTCCACCAACCCCTATCCCCCACCCCTCTCTCTCTTCTAACCCCATGACACCCTCCTCCCTCTCTATCTCTCTATAACCCCTTACCCCAGCCCACCCCACCCCTAACCACCTCTCCTCTCTTATTGTCTTTACTACTCCCCATACCCCTAACGCCCCTCTCTCTATACCTCCTCCTCGTAACCCTTACAAACCCCCTCTCTCACTCTCTCTTCCCTACTTCTACACTTCTCTCTCTCTCTCTAAACCCCCTCTCCCTCTCCCTAACCTCTCCCCCATCCCTAACTATCCTACTCTTTCTATCTCTCTCGCTAACCTATCCCTAACCTTAGTCTCTCTCTCTTCCCTACACCTCCACCTACCTCTAACCACATCTCCCATCTCTCTTTCTCACTCCCTACAACTAACATCCTCTTCTCTCTCTCTCTCTCTCTCTCCCCCCATAACCATTACTAACCCCCCCCCCTCTCTCTCTCTCTCTCCCCCCCTCGCTAACCCCCCTCCTAGCCCCTTACCCCTAACTAACCCCCCCTCTCTCACTCTCTCTTCCCTACTTCTACACCTCTCTCTCTCTCTAAACCCCCTCTCCCTCTCCCTAACCTTTCCCCCATCCCTAACCATCCTACTCTTTCTATCTCTCTCATACTCCCCCTTGCCCTAAACTCCCCCCTCTCTATATCTCGCCCCTCCTCTCCCTAGCCCTTACTGATCCCCTCTCTTAGTCTCTCTCCCCTACAACTAACAACCTCTCTCTCTATCTCTCTCACCATTACTAACCCCCTCTCTCGGTCTCTCTCTCTCTCTCCCCCCTCACTAACCCCCCTCCTAGCCACTTACCCCTAACTAACCCCCCTCCTCTCTCTCTCTCTCTCTCTCTCTCCTAATCCCCCTTCCCCTACCACTAACCACCCCCATCTCTAACCCCTAAGGCCCTTGACCCCTTAGCCCCTAACACCAAATCCCTATTTAACCTCTTAACCCATAGAACATGAAGCCCAAAAACTTTCAAGATAAGTAGGGATCTAGGGAAATAAAGGAAATTTATTTTCTTGGGAAGAAACTATTAAATAAGGCTTTGATGAAAATCCAAATTGCGTAGATTACCATTACACTAGCGCGTTTTTGGATGAAGAAATGCTCGTGCATTTTTGGCCACTAGACGTTATTTAGCCGTGCACCAAACATATTAATTGCTTAGGAATTTTTTAACATTGAAGAAACGCGCACGCGTTATAGTTCTAAGAAACGCTAGCGTGTTTTGTCTGTGTATCTGAAATGTATACATGTTGATGAAATTCTCATTAGTCACTTGAAGGTACGTTGTCTAAACGTGTTATTGCTTATCAAACTCGACAAATACTTGATAACTTTTTTTATTCTAAATGTGATGGGGACAAGTGCAAATTATTTTTATCATTGTTAAAATCTAAGTCTACGGCTGTTGTTAGAAGAACGCTAAGGATAAAGATGACCAAAAAGTTAGAACCAAGTTCTCATATTGTTAAAAGTTAAATAGATGCGTTTATTACAATTGGAAATAAATCTCAGTCAAAGGATCGCAATGTGGCTCGCCGTGTGTTGTCACAATCAATCGTGAACAAAAACACTAGGGCACTTTATTTTCTTAAATCTACCTCCAAAATTATTAATTTGGATGTGAAGACACTTCGTAGATATTGTGTTAGAAGAGAACAACTTGAAATTGGTCAAACAGATGTTTGGGCCTTCATTAGCAGGTTGCCACGCTTTGATATGAATCTCATTGATGCGGTAAAGGGATTAGTGCAAGCTTTTTGGCATGACAACACTAGACATTTTTCCAACCAAAAAGATGTATTAAAATTGAGAAGGGGTTCAAAGGATCGTGAACCACACATTACATTTTTTCTTGATATGACACAAACATAATTAGATGAAATATTTAGGAATGAACATAATGAACTTAACTTGGGCCAAAGATCCTTTGAAAAATGCAAACCATGGTATGTTAAAATAAACACAATTCGTAACACATGTTGTTGCCGATACCACATTGAGTATGGTTACTATTATGACACATGTACATATATTTTTTGTGCATTGCATAACACTCTTGTGCAGGAATGCTTAGCTACATTACCACCGATGTCATCTAGAGACTTTATTCATAGCATTTTGTGTAGCAGGCCAAACGATTGCACATTTTATCAAAAACCTTGCATAGATGGGACATGCCCAGGGTGTGGTGGATTGGAATTATTGGAAAAATGCATACATGTGACCGATGAACATGAACTTGGGAGGCAGGAGGTGAACTTGCAATCATTCAAATATGTCACGTATGATATTGATGGAGGGAACGAAATAAAAAAAATACAATTGGTCACTTCTCAGGTTGGTAATGAGTTATTGAAGACTATTTTTTCTTCAGATTGCAATTTCATATGTAACAATCTATTGATATATGTCTTTATTGTTGATCTACCAGGTACATGTTTGCGACTTCATGGAGGAATTATTTGAAAAGACACAACAATATGTAAAGCACGTACATGTGGCTTGTTGGCAAGATGAGCAGTTTAGAACGAGCATGGATACATTTCCTATTGGGACTATCTTGTCAGAGGTCGATTTTGCAGAAAACTATACTCTTCAACCGGAAAATTAGATTCAGAGTCAATACTATCACTTAGACCAGGTCAACATAATGGTCCATATCACCTATAGACATGGGGTAGATAGTACTGAAGACAACGGGGTTATATTGAAGGAGTATCACTTCTACATAAGTGATGACAGGTGTCACGATTTGGCTTTTGTAGAACACAACTTTCAAATGTTCTACAATCACTTGAAGGATAACAGTATACAGATGGAACAACATTGGATTTGGTTTGTCGGTTGTGCAGGGAAATTAAAAAATGCTCGTGTCTTCCAATGGTTGTGTGTGCTCCACAAAAGGAACAAGGTGCCACATATTTGGAATTATTTTGAGACGGGACACGAAAAAGGTGAACATGATGGAGCAAGTGCGTGCATCAAGACTACATTACATAAGCACGAAATGAAGTTCACAAATGTATCACTCATCTGAGATGCAAAAACCATCATTGAATGGTGTGCTTCAGTCATGGGGGAGGGAGCAAGAAGGCAGGAAGATCATTCAACTAGGAAAGCAAATGTACATAGATATTTTTGGTAGGTGGTGGATGTAGATCGATCACATTTATATGAGTGCAAGACCATCCAATGAACTCGTGCATTTCATTCAGTTAGAACGCCAGACAATGATATAATTGAAATGTGGACAAGGAAACTCTCATGTTTTTGTTCTCCATGCAGTAGTGGTGAATGGGATGAATGTGAATCCACAGATTGGGTTGATAGCTGGGACCGTGTATCACTCCCCATTGGTCGACGGATAGCTACAAAATTATCCCAGTTGAAGGAGGACCAATCAAGTATTTCACCAGACTATGACCACATATCAGATCTCGTACAACCAGGTTCGATTAATATTTTTATATTTTTGACAACTAGTTGTGTATATTTTTATATTTTTGACAACTAGTTGTGTCTAATTAGTTGACTGAAACGTTGACACTATATTTTCTCCAGGGAACATATACGCAGTGGTTTCCCCGAGACGAAATGCATGGCGCACCGACTATTGGCTAGCACATTACTTAGAGGGCAAGCAAACCCTAAATGTCCCATTACGAGACTCTGAGGCCAATGATTTTCCGATTGGGTCGATGTTTATAAAAGGATAATATTTGAACTAGGTTTCCCATTCAGCAAATAGAAAAGGGTATACATATGAAGATTACAGACCAAGTGAGATTGTATACCATTATAAAAACTTATTTATTGGCGCAAACCTCCAGCTGCAAACAATGCCAAGGAGGAACTCATCAAAGGCACGATACTTATTGCCTTACTCCGAGCATGAGAGGTTTAAGGAAACCCTTGGTATTCGAGGTGATTCGGATGGTCTAGTCGAATGACCATAGGTAGGTAATCTGGTATGTGGTTTGCATGTTTTATTGTGTACTATGTTATAGGTATGTGGTGTACATGTATGCTATGATTTTGTTTCGTGGTCTCATTGAGTATTGACATTAATATTTTGACTATTGCAGCCACACATTGATAGCTTGATAGATTGATAAATTGCATAGACTTGGTACAACTTGATAAATTGCACAATCATGCCTTTTCTTATTAATCATAACTCCTCAAATATTAATGTTTGCATTCTTCAGATTCGTTACTAAATACTCCCTTCAACATAGATAAAACATTCAACCTCCTCCATCTTCAGATTTTCATTTGCAGTTACAGGTTTCTTCCTTTTATTATGCACGAAGGAGTTTTCTAGAAATGCCTGAATTATCTTGCCTTCCATATTTTTTTCTCAATTTGGTCGGTTTATATCTCACACGTGTGATCACCAAATGGAGAACTAAGACCAAGAATGGATGGACAGATCACCAGAGAACATATTCATGCCATTGGATGAATTTACTAGAGCAAAGACAACCTCTGGCGTGCATTTCCAAATGGCCTTTCAGATTTCTCGTGTTTAACACTTGACAAATTTTATTTATTTTTAACATGCAAACATAATTTTTCTCAATTTGGCAGGTTTATATCTCACACATGTGACCACCAGAGAGGAAACTAAAACCATGTATAGATAGACATATCACCAAGGAACAAACTTATGCCATTAGATGATTTTATTGACATAAAGACAACATTTGGTGGGCATTTTCAAATGGCCTTTTGTAACTGGTTTTAACACTTACACAATTTTATCAAAACCTAGGTTTACTACGGTGATTTTTTTCTTTTACCAATCTTGGAAATATGAAGCATCCAAAGCATGGGGGACAACATGTTGATTCCATCCATGCCAATTTCATCCTCTGAAACGTCATCCTCTCTCCTTGGCGGGCATTTTACTGGAATAGTGCAAATCAAACCAGAAGGCACTTTTGGCAGACTAATAACTTCACCCTCAAAGAATTTTTGGACAAACTAATAATATAGTAAGATGAACCAATCAACAATCTAGGTCCCTATGTACTAATAATCATTTCATCCATCAAATAAAAATTATGGTGTGCATTTCCCTGAGGCCACTTAGGCAGTTTTACCAGCACTGGTGCAAAACAACTTGAAACCCTATTTTGGAATACCTATAACGTTGTCATAAAACAACCTTTTAGAGAACTGAGACCATGGTCAGATAGCCTATTCAACAATCTATAGCCTGATACTTTCCGATAATTTTTATCATTCACTTATGAGATATGGAGGGAATTTTCCTGAGGCCACGTAGATTAGTTTTCCAACACTTAGTCAATTTCCAGATTTTCACCAACATGCCATATTTTTACAGAATGATATCATATTGTAACAATAACTTCATGATAACAATAGAACACTATCATATGTCTTCTCAACCTCATCACACATACCGCATCATCATACATGCCATGTCATCACTTCCTTTGTTATTCCTTTGTTTACTCTTTTACCATTCACTAAGTTTGCCCTACCATCATGCCTTTTGTTATCCTTTGTCATTAATGAACTTCTTTTGACATCAATGGCAATCATACTCAACACTCACTATCACCATCACCATCTCCATGCGCATTATCACTATCCCCATGGTCGTTGTCGCCATCACCATGCCACCATGAACATCACCACCGTGCTCTTCCTACCCATGTTGTCACCATCACCATCCCCTTTTTCACCATAAGATTCTCATCCATCATCCACACAAATATAGCCGTTAGATACCTAATTTAGAAACCTAGAAACCCAAACCACAAACATAGAAACCTAATCTAGACTTAGAAATCTAGTCTACCCTAGAAACACAAATATAACCTTAGCAACCTAATCCATAACAATAGAAACCTAAAAACCATGCCAAAAAATGTAGTCATAATCCTAATATATATGCATGCCATAAAAATAAACCATGCCAAAAAACGTAGTCATAATCCTAATATAATCTGTTGGATTCAGGACATCGAGATAGTGCTATGGGTGCCCCTCTCCTCCGGTCCCATGGCTTAGGTGTCATCTTTTAGGTCTATTTTGGAAACTAGGGTTTTGATTAGTAAGAGACTATGCAATTTTTGCACATAGGGTCAACTTTGCAAAATCATCGATCGGGGACTTATTGCTAGCGCTCCCAATTGGAACCTTCCTAGACACACTTGTAGGAATTCCCAAAACCCGGTTTTGTTGCATGGTTGGAATTCTATGCCCCCGGTAGGTATCCAACAGGTGTCCCTGAAGGCCTTTGGGATGCGAATTGGAACGAGCCATATAATGATGACCGTGGCTCGGATCGACAAACCGTCGACTTCGTTGGATTCAAGACATCGATATAGTGATAGGGGTGCCCCTCTCCTCCGGTCCGATGCCTTAGGTGTCATCGTTTAGGTCCATTTTGGAAACTAGGGTTTTGCTTAGTAAGGGACTGTACAATTTTTGCACATAGGGCTCAACTTTGCAAAATCATCGACTGGGGACTTATGGCTAGTGTTCCCAGCTAGAAACTTCCTAGACACACTTGCAGGACTTCCTAGAACCCGTTTTTGTTGCACGGTTGGAATTCTATGCCCCCGGTAGGTATCCAACATGTGTCCCTGAAGGCCTTTGGGATGCGAGTTGGAACGAGCCATAGAATGACGACCATGGATCGGATTGACAAACCGTCGACTCCATTGGATTCAAGACATCGGGATAGTGCTAGGGGTGCCCCTCACCTCCAGTACCATGGCTTAGGTGTCATCTTTTAGGTCCATTTTGGAAACTAGGGTTTTGCTCAGTAAGGGACTGTGCAATTTTTGCACATGGGGGTCAACTTTGAAAAATCATCGACTTGGGACTTATGGCTAGCGTTCCTAGATGGAACCTTCCTAGACACACTTGCAGGACTTCTCAGAACCCGGTTTTGTTGCACGGTTGGAATTCTATGCCCCTGATAGGTATCCAACAGGTGTCCCTGAAGGCCTTTGGGATGCGAGTTGGAACGAGCCATAGAATGATGACCATAGCTTGGATCGACAAAACATCGACTCTGTTGGATTCAGGACATTGGGATAGTGCTAGGGGTTCCCCTCTCCTCCGGTCCCATGCCTTAGGTGTCAACTTGTAGGTCCATTTTGGAAACTAGGGTTTTCCTCAGTAAGGGACTGTGCAATTTTTGCACATAGGGGTCAAATTTGCAAAATCATCGACCGGGGACTTATGGCTTGTTGGAATAATTAAATCTTCCTATCTATGTCATTTAATACATTTGTAGCATTAATTAATCATTTTATGATTAATTCCTATGTATTAGACTAGATTATTGCTATTTGAGCCATTGTGTGGACCACAAGGCAATAATGGGGGGACCACAAGACTTCCAAGTGTGGACCACAAGCTTCTTAGACCACTTGGGTGCATTTTTAAATGATTCTGAGCTAAAAGGAGCCTTGCTAAGATTTACTGCTTTTTACTGCATTTTACCCTATGGGGAAAAGCTAGTCACCTAAGGAAACTTGTTTTTTGGACCACACATACTCTATGATGTTTCTTCTTTCCAAATTTGGGATTTGGCATTGTTTTTCATCACACATCAACTACAGGTCACTAATTTGGAAATTCGTGAGCCTTTGGAGTGACTTGGAGAACACACTTGCCACCTAGGGGGGATGGGCACAATTTTAGTAAGTTTGATGATATGAGGATCCAAATGGCATATTTAGCCATTCGAATCTCTGTTGTAATGTTATATAACAACAACCTATTATTTTCCAAAGGTTGGTTGATGTATTTTTATTCATGAGAGTAAATACAATTTCTTCAATGTGAGTAATTTTTTGAGTTCTTTGATTAGTTGTGTAAGATCTTTGTGAGAGTTAATTTATTGATTAGATCTTGGTGTGAACTGAATTTCACATGGCTAGTGTTCCTAGCTGGAACCTTCCTAGACACACTTGCAGGACTTCCCAGAACCCGGTTTTGTTGCATGGTTGGAATTCTATGCCCCCGGTAGGTATTCAACTGGTGTCCCTGAAGGCCTTTGGCATGCAAGTTGGAACGAGCCATAGAATGACGACCATGGCTCAGATCGACAAACCGTCGACTCCATTGGATTCAAGACATTGGGATAGTTCTAGGGGTGCCCCTCTCCTCTGGTCCCATGGCCCAGGTGTCATCTTTTAGGTCCATTTTGGAAACTAGGGTTTTGCTCAGTAAGGGACTCTGCAGTTTTTGCACATGGGGGTCAAATTTGCAAAATCATCGACCGGGACTTATGGTTAGTGTTCCCAACTGGAAACTTCCTAGAAGCACTTGCAGGAATTCCCGGAACCTGGTTTTGTTGCACGGGTGGAATTCTATGCCCCGGGTAGGTATCCAACTGGTGTCCTTGAAGGCCTTTGGGATGCGAGTTGGAACGAGCCATAGAATGAAGACTGTGGCTCGGATCGACAAACTACCGAATCCGTTGGATTCAGGACATCGGTATAGTTCTAGGGGTGCCCCTCTCCTCTGGTCCCATGGCCCAGGTGTCATCTTTTAGGTCCATTTTGGAAACTAGGGTTTTCCTCAGTAAGGGACTGTGCAATTTTTGCACATGGGGGTCAAATTTGAAAAATCATCGGTCGGGGACTTATGGCTAGCATTCCCAGATGGAACCTTCCTAGACACACTTGCAGAACTTCTCGAAACCCAGTTTTGTTGCATGGTTGGAATTCTATGCCCCCGGTAGGTATCCAACTGGTGCCCCTGAAGGCCTTTGGGATGCGAGTTGGAATGAGCCATAAAATGATGACCATGGATCGGATCAAAAAACCGTCGACCCCGTTGGATTCAGGACATCGGGATAGTGTTAAGGGTGCCCCTCTCCTCTAGTCCCATGGCCCAAGTGTCATCTTTTAGGTCCATTTTGAAAACTAGGGTTTTTCTCAGTAAGGGACTGTGCAATTTTTGCACATGGATTCAACTTTGCAAAATCATCGATTGGGGACTTATGGCTAGTGTTCCCATCTGGAACCTTCCTAGACACATTTGCAGGACTTCCCGGAACCCAGTTTTGTTGCACGGTTGGAACTCTATTCCCCCGGTAGGTATCCAACTAGTGTCTCTGAAGGCCTTTGGGATGCGAGTTGCAATGAGCCATAGAATGTTGAGCATGGCTCGGATCGACAAACCGTCGACTCCGTTGGATTCAGGACATTAGGATAGTGCTAGTGGTGCCCCTCTCCTCCGGTCCCATGGCTCAGGTGTCAACTTTTATGTCAATTTTGGAAACTAGGGTTTTGCTTAGTAAGGGACTATGCAGTTTTGCACATGGGGGTCAACTTTGCAAAATTTTGATTTTGATTCTAGATCTAGTCATTCAAAGAGTGGAAATCAAACCTACCACACTGCACCATTGGTAGATTGCTATGTCCTTAGTGTGCCACGTCATTTAACATCTCCTTAGAGTTCCACTATATTGGCATTTTGAGTAATTAATGTCATTTTTAAGAATTCAAAGTTCCAAATAAAAAATGGAGGCAATGTTTCATCGAGGATATCCCTCTGATCCTTGCTAGCTTTGTTAGATCAAAGTCGACATGAACCTTTTCCATCAAGTTATGGGGGAATACTTTCCAAATCACAATGAACAACCATTACATCATCATTTGTATCAATCAAGTACATTCAATTTTAAATACGTTTTCATATGAGGATAATCCATCCTTTTTACAAACATAAGACCATGAACATATTATTTTCCTTCATCAAAACACCATTATCAAGGAATATCATTAAACTAGTTAGGTATTTCATTTTCCATGGATTCTGTATGATTACTTTTGCATTATGACAAGTGGAAAATGGACATATGAAAGAGGTAAAGCACAAACTAGGGTTTAGTAAGGATAGGGTTTATATCTTCAACGATTTTATGAGAGTGAATTCATGACCAGCTATTGGTTAGCATATTGGAACAAACTAGGGTATATTTGTTACATATATTTGACCATATGTTCATGAAGGCCCAATGAATTTTATTACACTTTAGTTCATGCATTCCTTGCCATTGTACTTGATACTTTGCCATTGTTTTTAGCATGCTAGGGTAGGCACACTTCAACCGAACTTCATAGATGCTCATGTACGTATCGTTTGATGAAATACGGTAGCATTGATGAAATGTGTAGCATCTATTAGACTTCCTCCTAGTTTGTCAAAATGTCATAGGCTTACATTGATGCTATGCGTAGCATGTTTTACATGACAGAGGTTATTCAAACATATTTTGACTTATTTTGTTAACTTTTGTTTTTTCCTTGCAACCATAATCCTGATCAATGGGTATGAACCCTTGGAGTTGACAGAAACCACATTTTTAAATTAGATATCAAATTAGCATGCATGTACTGAGTTCATTGAACTGCTGAAAGATATTATTAGTTTGTTCCATTAAGATAATGTTTTCATAACACAATGGTGAGATGTTACTTGATTAATGCAATAAATGTAAGAGAATAAATATTGCTTAAAGTGTAATTATATAAATTTCAATAGAATAATTTATCAATTTGTGAAATAGATAAATCATCACAAGAACAAGTGGAAACTCAAGAGAAAATATGCAATATATTGTATCATGCATTGATACAAAATATGGCAAAGTAGTCGGCCCTTAAATGGCCTGTCAATGTACATGTATCCCTAAGTACAAAAATGTACATGTATGTCAAAATACACATATCCAAGACTATGAGACATCAAAAATCAATCTTTCGCTTGTTTTTCCTCGACTTTCCTCTATCAACCATCTCCCTAGGATCGCTCTGCATCTCATGAGTATGCAAAAAAAGATCATTGTTTTTATCAAATAACTGCACTAATACCCTACCATTAACAAACTTAAAAAATTAACTTATGGCCAAATTATTTGTGACCAAATCCTCATGGGGTATAGATGCATGCGGTGTGCTCATGGAAGACCTCTCTATAGTTGTGCTCTGCAAATAAAAGATCATATCTCAATTAATTCAACAATTCAACATTGAACAACATGTTTGCGTAAATTGAATAAAAAGACTTGGTCATTAATGAACATCTCACCACAAGAGGAGACTCGGTCACAACAATGGATTGAGTGGAGGGGCTTGACATTGCTGCCACTAATGGCTACAATCACCAAATGGGGAAATAGTTAGACATGTATGAATAAACAATATAGTAACATGGTTAAATACTATACATTGTAATTGTTGAAATAGTTATCACTGCATGACTTGCCGCTATTACAAATGCGGCACTAACTGCAGCATCAATGACCCTTGTTAGGTGAGGGGTAAATGGATCTCCTGTATGTCTGCTATAGAGGACATCCACACCCTTTCTAGGAGTGGAGCGTCTCTTATACACTAGTCCCTATTGCACATTTGGACTACGAGGAGAGGAAACTGTTGACTGTTTCCTAAATATAGAAGTTGGTGGCTACAATCACCAATTACTGACGTAGTTAGAAATGCATTGGTTAATGAAATAACATGTATTAACAAATTGACAATGATGAAATACATACTGATGTACTGTATACTTCAATCAATTCTAAGAAACGTTATGCCATCCGTTGTGTCTTTATGGGCACGTTAGTGCATGTATTCCGACCAGGGGGGAGCTCACTAAATGAAATCATTTCCCTCTAAGGGGGATCTACAACCTACAATTTTGAAAATTGTAAATATTCGATCGCATAACATTAATCAAGTAACATGTGATAACAAACTAACATGTATTAAAATCATGTCATGTTGAAATAGTTACCTCAGTGTGAGTTGTGGTCGCTGAAGGTATGACAACATCTTGTACATTGGACAGTTCTGGTGCATGAGCCTCTGGACTATTCTCTGCATCGTTAGTGGAAAAGTCTTGCCCCTCGTGCCCTTCTTGTAGCAACTACAAGTTTTAAAATCATTAAAAATATTAGCAATCTATATATGTGTATAGTAAGGAAAAATAATTTGCAAATGACACTAAATTGTTAACCATTTACTTACCTATGTAAAATACCCAGTAAAGCTATCATCTGTTTGGACAGGACCAAAGTAAGGATGGATGCATATTGTACATGGGTGGGGATCTCGGTTGTGCTCATGATGTGCAGGTCTAGTGCCACTACTAGATGCTCCTGGACCATTGGAAGGTGGTGGCTCTATCCCATCGGGAGGTGGTGGATCTACCCCAATGGGAGGTGGTGGCTCTACTCCACCCATATGTGGTGGCTCTGATGACCCTTCCTAGTACGTACCTTGAAGATATGTGCTATGGCGAACAACTTCCTGTGCCAACAATAGGAATGACTCCTGCATCTGTGGGACCAACTCATGTGCAGGAGATACATCTGGCCTGGTTAGCTGCCTGCGAGGTGGAGCTACTAGGCGATTGGGATCTATGTGCCTCGCATTGGGACGTTGTTGAGGCATCCCCATCCCAACGCCCTGGTACTTCAAGATATCAAAATGATTAACATGCTTTCCCAAAACAAATTCTGCGCACATCTTTCTAAGAAAATATAGAGGCATTTCCATGTTGTTATGTGGTGGTATATCAAATACCATGTACCACCGGTCCATCCAATTATCTATGAATGGTTGATATGTACACCACTCGATAGAAATATGCCTTTTGTTTACATTCGGGATTTCACCCGTCCATGGATCTCTAAAAAGGGCAAAGATATGTTGTTTCGTAATCTTCAACTTCTTAACTTTTTTGTAGCTAATTCCATCAGCATATTCTTGCCTCTTTCTCTCTCTGTATGTAGCAATCTCTTGTAGTGCACCATTTGACCTACTAAAGGTCTCTATCATTGCATCCAAATTGGATGCAAGCATACTGTGCCTATCATCAACAATTGTTATTGAGGCTCGAATCTCTCTGAGCCTCTCAATTTCTCTTTGGATGTCTGAATATGCATCCATGCTCGTCACTGCAATAAAAAAAAAAAAAAAAATCATTAGAAACATATACATGTGCTATAATGACATCTCTCAAAAAATGAAAAATGTACAAACTTTGTGCAAGAACGAATACGTTACAAACATAATATCATCTCAAAATACTATAATAACAACTACATGTAAACCAAAGTGGAAGGTGAGGATCAACTACATGTAAATCGATTAATGATTGATGGCAGAGAGCTCCTAATTCAATTAAAATTCAAGGCTAGAGACAATGGGGGCCTTAAAAGCTCTTTATATACACCTTTCTAGAGCCGAGGTATTGGAGAAGATGTTATTCGTCATCCTCTACCTTCATAACTTTCTCTTTTGTATCTAATTCATTTCATGTTCGTAACCCTTTCCTTGCTCAGAATCTAGTGTATGATGAGGAAGATTTGGTGGTGAAGTCCTCTGCGTCATTAAGAAGGGGGGAGATTTTGAATGTGAGGGTTGATCTACGTTTGTTCCATGAAGTAAATCTCTTATCGGTTGCTAGGTATGAAGACCCAAATCCATCGATTGAGTGTCTTGGTGGTGAAGGAGGTCAAAAAAGATGTGGTAGTTTATCTTAGCAACAAAGTAAGTGGTGTGTCTGCAAAGGAGGGGAACCTAGTCCCTTGGGTTTTGGGGGATGATGTAAAATCCATCATGCCATTGGGTTGGCTTCACAAGCATTGGTTGGACATTTTTAGGGTAAAAGAATGCGTGGGAAAAAAACATAGGGTTTGGTTGATTCAAGTTTAGAAAGCAAGCATTGGTTATAGTCCATAGTTCCTCCTCCTAGCCAAATGGTGGATGGATTTTCTTTTCCAATTTGCAATAGATGTGGAAAAAATATTGAAGAAAAGTTGGTGTTGGGATTCAAATCCCTTATTGTTTAGGTGAATGCAAAATTCATTAATGGGATTGATAGTAAGGAGGAATTGCCATATGTTAAACAACAATTTTTAAAATTTTTAGTTTTGGAATTTCATTTATATGGATTTTTAATTTAGGGCAATATACAAATTTATATTTTTATTGAGGAAATGAGGCAAGGATGAACGTTTGGATGCCTACCTTTCCAATCCTCCTTTCTCTTCGAATTCACCCTCCTTGCTCTTCAAATTCGCCCTCCCTCCACTTCTCCACGTTGACGTTGGAAGTTCTGATTGCTCGAGCGTTTTAGTTAATTCGGACAATGAACAATGGACATAGACGCAGACTATTTTTTTGGCTTTTAATATATTAACAATAACGCGTGCGTGTTATTGAATCCTATCCTACGTGTTAACTGACATGGCAGGCTCGTGCCCACCCATACCTAGTTCTAAGAAACGCGCACGCATTTTCATTTTACTAAACTTTAGCGCGTTTTGTGAATGCATGATTGCATCTAAAAGGTCCCTCAACTTCGTGCGAGGGCCCAATGATAATCAAGCAAATGGGACTGAAGAAGATCAAAATGCTAAGGGATTTCAAGATTATTATTCTCCATGTGGTTGTTAAACCCCTTCCTCATGAACCCCAGAGAAAAAAGACATCAACAAGAGTCCAAAAACAACTAGAAGGCTTTTGATCAATATTTTTTTTCACATTCTTCGAGGGTTGAACACATGAACTTATGCAGTAATAAACAAAGGATGCAGTCTTCAACTTGGTGTGGTGTGGAAAAGAGGGAGGCGGTTGATGCATTGATACCTTCCCTAAGTATCAAAATCAAACTCCATTTAATTGAAATCACACAACGAATCAACCAAGTATTAACCCAATATTGCATGCAACATCAACTTAATGGGAGGAACTATGGTTGGGCTTCACATCTCAATCTCCATGGTGCTTTCATAATTTATGAGGTCAAGATGGGATAGTTTGTTGCATGTGGGTTAATGGATTTCTCTCGTTGTTTAAGGATGGTACCCTGGTGTCCATTTAGTTCATTTCATAAATAAACTCTAAGGACTTTTTAATATGGGCTAATAGGCACAATACTCATATGCTAGAGTGTTTCTCCCTTAGAACTGAGAGCTCAAGAAACTTGTCTCGTAGCTTCATTGCAATGGTTTTCATTTGAAATGATGGATAACCTTCATGGGCATTCTAAGGAGGTGCGAAGACATGCAAGAAGAACTATTGTATAAAAATCAACAATTAGAGATAGGTGATTCAATATTTGTTCAACATTCAACCACCCACATTATCAATGGCAACCCTATGCCTTTCAAAGAAAATGTCTGAGGCATTTTTTTTGGAAAACAACATTTTTTCCAGAATGAATAACAACGATTTAACACAAAAACTAACACAAAAAAAGTAAATATGCAATCAATGTAAAAACAAGTGACTAATCGATTTTTTCAACATAATTCAATGCTAACCTTGTGATAAGATCACTCTGAATGTGCTCGACTTCGATTGTTATCAAATTTGCAATAATTTTGTTTTGGACAAATGTAAGTATAGTTAAAAAGTGGAAACTTAAAAGCAACTCATATCCTTCCTTTTGCCTTTTGGGCATAAAAAAGTTGATTTGTCTACATCTAATGTTCATACTTTGTTGGTTTCTTGCATGTCTTGAATTTGAACTATGCCTTCAGACGTAGCAAGCTATTGGTTATGATGGATTTTTAGTGCCCTTTAGTGTTCAACTCTCTGTCCTTGGTTTTATATGAAGGTTTTCAGTCATGTTTCTTATCTTCTTATGGAGGTCTTTCAGTCATGTAACTTTGTTTCTAATTGGAATAACGAGTCAGCTTTTATTTATTTATTTTTTTGTTGAAAAAAAAAGTATGCCTTAGCTAGAATTTTAGCTAAATTATTGCAATATTTTGATTACATTTTTTTCATTTATGGACAAAAGCAAGTATAAAAGAATGGTAGAGATTGAAAAACAAATGTCTTTCCTTGTTCCTTTTCATATGAAAAGGAACATCCATCTTCTAAAGGAACACGATGAACACTATCCAACCTACTGCAGAGCATTAAATGCTACATGGGGTGATGTATACACCGTTGAATCTGAAACAATTCAAATCCAGTGGTGTATAGTATATACATCACCCCACACAACATTTAATGATGCACTACAAGATGGATAATGTTCGTTGAGCAACATACCTCGCCTACTCACGAGGCAAATGAAAATGGACAATATGATAACTATTCTTCGAGATATATTGGTCTCAATAGCCGTTCTATTAATGATTCTTCGAGTTATATTGGTCTAAATAGCCGTCGACATAGATTTATTGAATCTCTACTCTTGCTCAGAGATACCATAAAAACAATGTTGCTTTGACATATGGCATTAATACAACTAAGGAAGTGGTTTGAGACAAATGAGGTCTTTTTTCATGGGAAAGTGACTTTTTCTTCTCAATGACTTGACCAAACAACCTATAAAATTTTACATACCCTACCCCTGTAATCTTTGAAAAGAAAATACATGCTATTAATTATAAAACCATAAATCATACACTTTGGGAGCGGTGGTTCAACATAATTAAGAGGGATATCTATTTTTTTTTTCAACAATGAATCCCCACACCTGAAGGATGGGTCTATAACCTATGAATCCCCACCCCTGAAGGATGGGTCTATAACCTAGGCCAGGGCCGATTTGGTCACTTGGAAGATGCTACCACTAGGTTTGTGCGAAGATGAGGACCATCTTGGACGCCCCTAGGTTAGTTTAATTCCCTTCCAAGTAGATCTCACCCTCAACCTCTAACCTTTCGGAATTGAACATGTGACATGTAGTGACTTAACCTCCACAAATGCCAACTGCCCTACCACCGCAGTCTTAGAGAGATATTACCTACCCATGGAACATCCTTATGAGGCTGATGTTTAGGTGTTTAGGAGGGTATCTTCTTTGATCATGATGTTATGCTAATCGGGGCGTCATTCATTTCATATCGCCGAGGAAACCCTAACCCTAATAATCATCTCGCCTCACAAGCCCTAACCACAGTCTCCATCTCCCCTCACGAAACCCTAATAGTGCCCCCCCACCACCTTTTTAATTTAACGGTTTGTTCTGGCCGTCGCCTCTGGTCTGCATTTCACTGTTCTCTCCCATCAACCACATCTTTTCCGCGAGAGACTTCACTTTACTTCACTGCTCAATGTCATGGCGAATCGTGTCAGGGCTTTTTAAATGAAGGTAAGTTATTATGAATTCTTATTGATAGGTAACAGTATTTGCGATTTTAGATTTTTTTGATCTAACAACCTTTGATGGAACACAACGGAAGTTACACTCTGATTATTCTCGATATTGTCTTGATTGGCCCGCGGTTACCATATAATTCTGTCGAAATCTTAATGGGCTGCCAGCAGAACTCTTGTGTGTATTCTGCACAAGGATTTATGTTCAGTACTTTATGTCATTTCAATTCTGATTTTGACCCCATGAGTTTATGGCTTTCCTAAAATTGCTCTATTGTCATGGAATTAAACATAAACATTGTTCTTCTTTTACAGAACGGCCCAGAGAAAGCGGTAGAAGAGCTGTGTGGAATGGGTAGAATTGAAAAGAAACGAGTCCGGGAAAATAGTTATGTGGCAGTGGTGTACGTCCTGCAACCTTTACATATCGTGTATTTTATTTAAATTCAGAGCTCTTCTCACAGTGAATTGTTATGCCGTGTTAAACTTAGAAGTTTTGGGCAATAATTAGTCCAATGCAGCATTACATTGCTAGAATGCCATTTTGAAACAGGGTATACCAGGCAGTTTAATTGCATTTTAGTCTGTTTAAATCTGCTACTTTAATACTTTTAGCAAACTTGCTATCCGAGTATGAGTCCATTCGCGGACCAACGGACTACGGAAGAGTCATTCTCGAGTTGGCCGAGTGTGATTTTAGGACAAAATTAAAAGTGGGGCATGATGGTTTCTGGCTATTTACGTTACAGGGAGGGCGGTTTCTGGTATCAATATTCACATTGGTGAGTTTGTTGACTGAGTTTGACTCACGAGTGCCGCCCTGCATATGGATGTCCAGAAACTGTCGTGCCCTAATTTTACCGCCCTGCATATGGATGTCCAGAAATTGTCGTGCCCTAATTTGACCGCCCTGCATATGGATGTCCAGAAACTGTCGTGCCCTAATTTTAATATTTGCACTTGCCATGTTTTTCCATAGCCGAGTCAAACTCTCGAATCTTTTGCCTTGTCGAGTTCTCTCAATTCTCTTGCCTGCTCGATTTTTTCCCTCAGCCGAGTCTGGTGGTGTTGATTTAAAGTTCTCCATGTTAGCACATATACAAGCACATAGTTCCTCAAGTGCTGGATGTGTGACTTTTGCTGTGGCTGTGGCTAAAATTTGGGTCTAGGATGTGCGGCTAGGTCTAGACTGAATTTTTTTTGCCAGTCTATTCGACAAAATTATTATTTGTTTTATGATCCGTTTTAGCAATATTTATATCTATAATATTCTCCCAATTTAACTTATCACAAAAAGGACAACAAGGAAGCATTCCGAAAGCTTGCTTAGGTTACTCTTTAGAGGTATCAATCAAGCATATTTAGTTTGCTATAAATATTACATTTGAAGTTTAACCAGCCTAGATCCAAATTCCAGGGTCTATCAAGTGCCAAGAGGACCAGCCTAGATCCAAATCCTAGGCTCTATCAAGCGTCGAGAGGGATCAAATCTCCCGAGGTGTAAACCTCTCCTTGAATAGCTCCTTGAGTGCAATACCTGAGCCACCTAATCCTAAGCTCTAAAGTCTCTAGTTTAAGTCTCATATTTACTTTTAAATTTGTATTATTCTTTTTTGTTTAAATGGCCGACATAATATTTATTACTTTTTACTTTGTATTATTCTTTTTTGTTTACTTTATATTATTTTGTTACTCACAAACACTCGACAAACTCACAAACACTCTAAAGTCTCATATTTACTTTTTACTTTGTATTATTCTTTTTTGTTTATTATTTTGTGTTAAAGATAAATGGTATTTATGGCCGACAATATCGACAAACATTTGACTTACAAGATCTCCCTCATACAAATGTTATTTATGGCCGACAATATCGACAAACACTCGACTAACAAGATCTCCCTCATACTGGGCTGTAGAGCGCCTCTCGGCACAATAACCTCGTAGTTGTGCGAGGGGCTAGAAAAACAACAAAATTCTTTTTAATTTTTTGTTTTAATGATCTCACTGCTATAGAAATATCAACTAGGCTACTGTAGAAATACAATTAGGCATATTTAGAAATATCATCTAGACATTTAGGACAAAGACTACTCAAGCTACCATAAATAAACTAGGCTACTCTAATTAGGCACATTTAGAAATATCAACTAGACATTTAGGACTGAGCATTCTCAAGGTACCTCAAATAAAATAATCATATTTGGTTTTACTTTAGAATAGATATCCTTTTATATGCTTGCTTTAGAATATATCTCCTTTTATTATTTTCTTATAGGAGTTGAGAACCATTCCTTTGCTATTATTATGGCAATGAGCATTGGCTTCAATATACAATGTGAATGTAATGTGTGATCAAATGCTATTTCTCATTTCTCACCTATTTTTTTATTTAAGGTTTTGATTGCGCTGAAGAGGCGCATTCTACAACTCAGTAGTGGGAGATGTGTAAATCTTTCCGTGCTCATCTTAGAGTTGACACATGTCTTTTTAAAAAAAAAAAATATTATAAAAAATAACATGTTGGCTATTTAAAATATTTACGACGACATATATATATATATAATTACACAGATTAATGAAAATGCTTCCTCAACATTTGCACTCTAAAAAGGGGTTTGCACTTAGAGAAATTTGATCCCTCTCGGCGCTTGGTTGATCCCCTTTAGGATGGATCTATGCTGGTTCATACTTACAAACAAATTGTCTATCTATGAAAGGATTAGCTCATCTTTGAAAACTATCAAAATGTTGTGATGGGTAGAAACTACTACATGATATATCTTGGTTGCATATAGATTTGGAAAACATTTTTCTTTGTTTGTTTAAGGAGTGAGCTAGATCTTCTTGGGCAAGAAAAATATTTGTTTCTTCTAGTGGATTTGAGGTATATTCCACTAATTCTTTATCTTCTTCTTTCTCCACTTTCCTCCACCATTCCATTCCCCTTAGCCTTCATTAGTGCAATATTCTACTCTTCGCCATCTCTTTGCTTAACAACCTATTTCTCCACTTTCCTCCACCATTCCATTCCCCTTAGCCTTCATTAGTGCAATATTCTACTCCTCGTCATCTCTTTGCTTAACAACCTATTACAAAATAAATATTGACTATATTTTCACTCAAATCACTATAGCATTTATTATTTTATTAAAATATTGAGGACTTCTTACAAGTTCCAAATCATTACAGCTTACTATGCTAATCGGTTGCTTCCAATTATTGAGGACTTCTTAAAAGTCTCATACATAATTTCAAATATGAATTTCCTTAAAGGTAATAGTTACAAGTATCTACACAATTCTAGTAAGATGATATAGATTTAGTTAAATAATGACCATATGATGAGAAGGAAAGTATGTCCTTCACAATGTGGAATTAGTTGAAAACAATCTAAGAAGGCATATTTAGATTGAAACGTATCATTTTGCTAACTAAATTGAATATTTAGAAGAAAGTTTGTTAGGGAAAGAGGTTAGGGATGAAAGAGAGGACAAGTGTGTCCTTAATAAGAATGAATTAGTTGGAAACAACTCTAAGAAGGCATATTTGGATTGAAATATATCACTTTGTTTGCTACAATTAACCATTTGAAGGAGGGTTTGGTAGACAATGAATTGTTATGGATGTAAGTATTTTGGCTCAAGTTGGGTAGTTGGAATACTTCCGTTTGCTCAAGATGATATAGATTTAGTTAAATCATAACTATATGGAGAGAAGGAAAGTATGCCCTTCATAGGGAGTAATTAGTTGAAAATAATCTAAGAAGGCATATTTAGATTGAAACGTATCATTGT
The DNA here is from genome assembly GCA_027924585.1 of Larix kaempferi. Classification (NCBI taxonomy): domain Eukaryota; kingdom Viridiplantae; phylum Streptophyta; class Pinopsida; order Pinales; family Pinaceae; genus Larix; species Larix kaempferi. The sequence goes on from BSBM01001119.1 coordinate 4,374,253, forward strand.
GCTTACTAAATTGAAAATTTAGAAGAGAGTTTGGTAGAGCAAGAGGTTAGGGATGCAAGAGAAGGCAAGTGTGTCCTTATTAAGAATGAACTAGCTAGAAACAACTCTAGGAAGGCATATTTGGATTGAAATATATCACTTTGCTAGCTAAAATTTGCTATTTGAAGGAGAGTTTGGTAGACTATGAGTTGGCTCAAGTTGTGTAGTTGGATTACTTCCTTTTGCATTTGTGAATTTTTTTGCCATGAAGGAATTAGTTGAAAATAGTCTAAGGAGGTATTTTTGGATTGAAATATATCACTTTGCTAGCTAAATTGGCAATTTGGAGGAGAGTTTGTTAGACCAAGAGGTTAATGCGAGTTTAACATCCTTGATAAGAAGGAATTGGTTAAAAAAAGTTGAAGTAGGCATATTTGGATTGAGATATTTGACTTTGCTAACTAAATTGACAATTTAGAGACCAAGAGGTTTAGGGATGCAAGTTTTATGTCCTTGATATGAAGGAATTGGCTGAAAAAAGTTGAAGAAGGCATATTTAGATTGAAACATTTGATTACTATCTAAATTTAATTTGGAGGAGAGTTTGGCAAACTGGGAGGTCAGGGATGCGAGTTTTTTTCTTGGCGTTGGGTAGTTACAATACTTTCTCGGGTGTTGTTTTTTCCTTTTCCCTGATAAAACTTTAAAAGTGCTTCTCTAGTGGCATTATGGAGCTTGTGAGCTTTGATTTTCTAAAATTGATGTGGTGTTTCAATGGTGTGATTGATGTCTATTGCTCGTGGCTAGACTCTTAGTAGTGTTCTTAAGACGTGCTTTGTTTCTAGGCCTTAGAATAGGGTTGGAGTTCATCCTCGTTGGCGATGGAAGTTCTTGGTCACATGGTTATTCTTAAAAATCAAAGTTACAAATATTGTCGATATATCGCCAATGTCACGATATATCGCGAAATTTACTCTGCGGCGATATTATCGGGAAAAATCGTCGAAAATATCGGGGCGATTTTTAAAACGATGTTTCGCGATATTTTCGCGATATTTTAGGAAAAATCGCGAGTCGATGGGCAGACATCGCCGACATTCTGCGGGTTTAAAAACTTCGTTTAACATTTTTTTTGGGGTTTTTTGGTCTTCGACGCTTCGTGAGTGAAGTGAGAGTTGTTGCTGCTGCTGCATTTCGTGAGCGAGTGAAGCCCGAGCTGCTGCTGAGTGAGGCCCGAGTTCTTGCCGAGTGAGGCCCGAGTTACTGCCATCGTGAGTGAGCCTCGAGTTCCTGCTGAGTGAGGCCCGAGTTCCTGCCATCGTGCCATCGTGGAGATTCAGACTCGGAGAAGGCTCGAGCTACTGCTGGAGAAGACGACCGTGGAGGAGAATTTGAAGTCCGAGTTGTTACTGGAGTTGTCTGCGGAGCTAAAGTAGGTCCTCCTGAACTTCTGTGCGGCTGCGCCCTAGGGCCTACAGTCACTGCTTGAGCCTTGAAGTTTTAAAAATTTAAAAATTAAAAAAATTAAACCCTAAAGTTTAAAGTTTTAATTTACAAAGAAGGTAAAAAACACATTTGAGTCTAAAATCATATGAATTTTTTTATTTATAACTTGATAAACCAGCTATGGTTATGCTTTGTCACAGGGTTTGTTGAATGCTCTCAAAAATCTGATTTCCCCCAGTTCGTATATAACTCTCTTCTGTGCCTGTGATCAAAGCCCATTGACTCTCTCCATCATACAGGTCAAAAACCTCCTGCTGAAACACTTACGAAGTATCTGTTTTGTTTCCAGATTGATGCAAATGCTAAAACCCCACATTCCTTGGAAAAAGCATTTTCAACAACTATTCTAAATTGTTAGGTGTCTTCACTTCATTGACAATTTATTGTTTGTTCAAATTCTTTGGCACCGTCTTCCAGCAAAATGTCTGTGTTCTAGACAATGTTGGTATCTGAATAAGTGTTAAGAACTTAAGATATTTTAAACTCTCTGGTAGCAGATGCTTTGTTGTGAAATAAATATGAAACTTTTTAGTATGACTAGTTAAACTTTGTTGTTGCAACCATCTATTGTGTCCCACAAGAACAGGGAGGAAAGAGGAAATTAGGAACAAAATGATGAGCAGGTAGATGGGAAGAATGAGAAAAATGTCCCATCAGATAAATGTTATGTGCAGAAGGAGAAAGGACAGCCTTCAACCAACAGAATCATAAACTAGCCAAAATTCTGAAGAGTCAAATCTCAAACTTTTAAACTCCTAATTAGCCAGGCTAGGAGTTCCGAGGAAAAGTATCTACAGAACTTATTGGAAGACAATACTGGGGTGCCTAGCAAAACTATTTCCAAGTATATCAAAATGGTTGCCTAAAGCCGTGAGAATATGCATTGAAGAAAGTGTTCGTAGTGGGTCTGGAATATAAGCAAAGAATGATAATAATGCCGGACTCGTCTTGCTACTGACAAAATTCTTTTTATTTCTTTTTCCATGCTATTAACTCATTTTCAGAATTTTTGGTTGTTATTGCCCCAATCATAGTATACTTTTTACCACGAACTTCACAGCAGTGGCATCAAGCTTGCAACTCTTTTTGCTGGAACATTTTTCTTGGATGGCCTGTGTTTTAAATTTATGTTTAAAAAAAAATTAAAGTATTAAACCCGAACATCATTTTTTAATTTTTAAAGTTTTTGTTAATAGTCACTACTATCGACTGATTTTAAATTATTCTTTAGTTAATGAGAGCTTAAATGGTTGATTAAATTTGATTTAGATTGTTGAGTGTATTTTGCAGATTTAATTAACCTTACAAGTGTTTTGCCAAAAATTAAATGTCCAAATTGGCAAATACATAAGCTAAATAGTAAAGACAAACACTTGAAAAATATGACAAATTTTGCCTATTAAAATTTTGAATTGGACAAATGCAAAATTTCCATCAACAGATTTCATAATAAAAAATAAAAAATAAAAATTACAGCCATGATGAAATTGCAATTTTTTTGAAAATTTTGAGGTTTAATAAGTTAATAAATTAAATTATTAACAATTATTAATTATTAATTAATTTTCATGTTTTCATTTTCTGTTTTCTGTCTGTTTATCATTTTATGCTAAAAATCATTTTTTTTTTATGTTGCAAACTTGCAGGTTGAAACTTTCAAAGTTAAAAATTAGTTTACAAAGTTGCAAACATGCCGAAGACTTTGGATCCATTCTGGGACTACGCAGAGCCTCTTGATCCACAAAATCGCCAAAAGCTAAAATGCAATTTGTGTGGGAAGGAGATGACGGGGGGATAAGTAGGCTCAAATACCACCTCGCACAACTTTAAGGGCATGAGGTGGATATTTGCAAAAACTCCACACCTGAAATTATTCATAGGGCCAAACTCGCAATTGAAAGTATTGGCAAGAAGAAAGATGAAAGGGAAGCTCTCAGGCAGGAATTTGGAATGAGAGTGTCATTAGGATCCGGGACAGCCGGACACACTTTAGGGGGAGTGGGGAGTGAGACCTTTTCCTCATCTTCCACCATGCCTTCAACAACATCTAATTACTATGTTCCGAGATCTGGCCTGGTGCGCAACCAGGTATAAAGTCAATGTTCAAGATAAATGAGAAAAGGAAGCAGACAAACTTGTGAGTCGGTGCCTTTTATGGAGTGATATACCATTCCACTTTGCGAGGAACCCATTCTACGTACCTATGTTTGATGCCATTGCTACTGTTGGGCCGGGGTATAAGCCCCCCACTTATGAGGAGCTGAGAGGGCCCCTTCTTGATAATGAAAAGGTTGATTGCACTACTAGGTTGGAGGAGCTTCGAGGTTCATGGGAGTTCACGGGATGCACAGTGATGTCAGATGGTTGGACCGATACGAAGGGTAGGACCCCTCTCAATTTCTTGGTTCATTGTCCTAGGGGCATAATGTTTATAAAATCTGTGGATGCATCTGCACATATCAAAGATGCAGCATTACTATGTGAGTTGTTGGATGGGTTCATCCAGGAGATAGGACCGCAACATGTTGTCCAAGTTATAACAGAAAATGCTGCGAATTATGTGGCAGCTGGCAGGATGCTTATGGACATGTATCCTTCTTTGTTTTGGACCCCTTGTGCTGCACACTGTATCGCCTTCCTGTGTTCAAAGCGTGTTTAACGTCCAAGGAATCCTCAACCTATACAGTTGCTTTCTTTTTTTCTTATGATTGTTGTTCTATTTCATATTTTGCTGCCTGCTTTGTTTGATATTGCGGCATCATAAATCCTGTGTTAAGATCCTTTTCGGTTGTATTTTCGGATGTGGCTTTTGATTTTCCTTCCCACCTCTCCTTCCAATCCCGCAATTGAAGGTTATCTTTTAATAATACATTGTGCATCACCAAGTGCAATCAAAGGATCAAAATCAAGGACCAAGTCTTTTTTCCAAAGCGAGAGCAACACATATTTCGTCATGTTCTGCATTCTTGTTGTGATGTAGGAGAATCAAATAGTTTGCCTAGTCTATTACCAATGGCTTCAAATTTTGAATAAAACCAAACTTCCAGGGTTAATATTGACAAGTTCTTCAATGTGAATCCTCTGATGTAGTGGAAATCGATTGTTCGATATTTCATGAACAATTTGTCTCTTCCTCTGAACCATAGTGCTCTTTGAAAACTTTGTCACTATCATTTTTATGATCGAAAAGGTCTTGAATCTCGTCTTCTTAGACCTTTGGGAGTGGAAAATATTCTGATCAAGGTAATAGAACTTTGTGGAGGTTGACAAAGGTAAAAGTGTGGAAAAGTTTGGATGAAAGGTAATAGAACTTTGTAGAGGTTGACAGAGGTAACTGTTACTATCTTGCCCAAAGTTTTCTTCCGATGGGAATCCCAGAAGCTTTAAGGTAGTTTGTATTTGGATATTCCTCCATGCTGGTTGGATTTTTGTCTAGTTGCTTGGGTTGCCCACCATCTTTATTTGCTACCACCAAAATTTTCCCAGTTAAACATAGGATAGGATTACCAAACAGAGCAGTTTCTCCAGAACAATCTATTGTGTTATGCACTTGGTATCTGAGTTCCCTTGTTATATAGAATTGTAGTTCCTCACTCTTGGAAATAGTCTTTACTGAATATAAAAATCAAAAGCATAGTTGAATTGTTCTTATATTCCTACCCTTCTACAGAGTCTTCTTACCTGAATAAACTATCTAGAGTTTGAGAGAAATCACTGCAATAAAGGTAAAGCTAAGGCAGTTTGCATTCAAATATTCCTCCATGCAGGTTGGATTTTTGTGTAGTTGCTTGGGTTGCCCACCATCTTTATTTGTCGCCATCAAAATTATCCCAATGAAACGTAGGATAGGATTACCAAACAGAGCAGTTTCACCACAACAATCTATTGTGTTAAGCACTGAGGTATCTGAGTTCGTAAATTATATAGAATTTTAGTTTCTCACTTGACCTAATTTGTCCAAGATGCTAGAGAACAAATGCCTGTAACAATTTTACCATTGTGAGGAAGTTAGGCCTGATAACAGAGTTGAGCTTAACATTTTACTGCATTGCTCATAGTGTACTCTGCTATCTCAATGTCAGCCAGTCATGCAACACTGCAAATGATCGGAAATAGTCTTGGTATAAAATCTGTTGTCAACCTTTGCTGAAGCATCACTAATGGTTTATTCCTACCCTCTAATTCTGTATACAAAGTCTTCTTAATTGATTAAATCACTGTCTAGAGTTTAAGAAACCACTTCAATAAAGGTAAAGCTAAATTTCTTGTCCATGAATTAAATGCACTCTAATGTCACGGAGTTAATGCTTGTACATGTGGCATGTGCTTTCCTAGAGTCTTGGCAGTGCACTAATTTAAAGTTCTACTGTTAGTAGCTGCATTACATGTATTAAAATTTTAGAATCAATTCTAATATTTCCACTGAAATCAACTTTTTATTTGTTTGTTTTTCAGCTCATGTTATCTGAACCAATTCAAACTATTATTATAGGGGTCCAACACAACAAAGCACTAAATCAAGGGATCTAAAGTAATTTGGATGTATTTGGAAAGACCACAAACAATCAAGCATATTATATTGCCTTTGTTGCCTTTATTGATGGGCTAAAAGCATCGAAAATATATGGTGTTAATGATATTGCGGGCTTTACCAATTTGGAACTTATATGTAATCAGATGAAAGACTTTTATCAAGTTTGAAAAGACATTCTAAAACAACTTCATAGCAAAACAAGAATCACTTTTGGGTAAAGAATTGTCTCATCAATGGAGTTTGTCATAACAGTTGTTGGTGGTGAACTAATATTTATTGTCAGAGATTATAGATATAATGCAAAATATATCTGTAATGACAATGTACAATTCAGAAGTCGTGAAGGAATACAAGGGATTTGACCTTGTTTTGATTACAAGACTTGCAATCTCGAGAATTACGGAATGGTGCAGATGGACATCATGCATTGAAGTGTCTTAATATTCCAACGCTGGTCATGGTATTATTATGCATTGAACTGTTTTATTATTCCAATACCGGTCATGCTATTATTACATGTCTTGTACAACAAAGGCACTAAATCAAGGGATCCAAAGTATGGATGTATATGTGAGGACTAACAATGAAACAATATTATATTGCCCTTCTGAAAGGCTAAAAACAATCCAAAAATATGGTGCCAATGATATTATGGTTCTTACCCACTCTGAACTTGTATGTAGCCAGAAGAAATGTGTGTATCAAGTTTAGAAAGACAATCTAAAACAATTTAATAGAGAAGCAAGAATCATTGTTGGGTAAAGAATCATGTCATCGATGTGATGGAGTTTGTTGTCACAGGAGTGATTATATTAGTGGTGAATCAATGTCCATCGTCGTAGATCTCTTAGATGTAATGTAAACGTATCTGTAATAACAATGTCAATTTAGAAGTCAAAGAATAAGAAGGCATTTGACTGTGTTGTTTACAATATTTTTTTTAGCTATATAATGTTCCCTTGGGTATGGTGCGTTGCTAATTTCTTCCGATACCAAGTTATGAAATTAATGTTCATCGTCGTAGATCTCTTAGATGTAATGTAAATGTATCTGTAATAACAATTCCAATTTAGAAGTCAAAGAATAAGAAGGCATTTGACTGTGTTGTTTACAATGTTTTTTTTAAGCTATATAATGTTCCTTTGGGTATGGTGTGTTGCTACTTTCTTCCGATATCAAGTTAGGAAATTAAAGGCTCCTAATTATAGTTAATGCTGCATATTATAATTCTTAAACAATGTCAATTTAGAAGTTTGTCTTTAGCTGTATAATGTTCATTTCGGTATATGAAATTTAGTGGTGTGATATGCATCTTGAAAAGTAGTTACATCCCCATAACTGAAGATTTTAATATTTAAAACTCATTACATGAAGAGATGTCGATGCTGTGTAATTATTTTCTGTCCATCAAAGTATAATTTAATTTATATATATGTCATAAAAAATATCAACATGTGAATACATTAAGAGATGAATTAGCTTTATTTCTGTATTCAGTGGTACAGGTAATATTGTTGTCTAGAAGCTTGCATACATGGGACAAGAATTGGAACGCATTAAGAATGGCATTACATATGTCCAATGAAAAATTTCTGCAGATTTGTTTACATGAAGCTGAGTAAATTATAGATGAGTAGTATTGCTAAAACTGATTTATTGGGGAAGTCAAAACACATTCTAATTTTACTGCAAGGAGAGGTTTATAGTTTGATGCTTATTTCAAATAAATGTTGAAATATATGGCTGCACTAAGAAAAGCGAGATAATGTCAGTATAAACTATTACAGGAGAGGTAATTTTGTTTGGCACCATTTACGACTGCTTTTAGCAATCCGTTGTTTATATATATATATATATTTATATGTTTTTTTTAGACTGATATATTTATTTTATTTTATATATTTATATATATATTTTTATACTGCTTTGTTATATATATATCACAACACCAGGGTAGATCCATCTTAATAAACGAGTATAGAACTTGTTGGTAAGTTGGACTGAATGTATAGACCAAATCAGTAGGTGTTTGGCCACAGCATTGTTGGGGGATGCCTTGAACTTTCAAGTGCCCATATTCAGCTCTGATCTTATTGTTTGATCAGAACCACATTCTTTCTCTCCCAATATTTATAACTTCAAAACACATAGACAAAGGGAGGAAAACTGGAAATAAAAAAATATATTCTGTTAAAAAGTCTTTACTTTTATGTTCTGCCAAACATATTCCAAAGTTGGCATCTTTGGAGACAATCAAGAAGTTTCTTCGCATCTCAATCTAACTTTACAAATTTTCCAAGCGAATGCAAGCTCCAGCTTCTATTATCTGCTTTTTGCACTAAAGTTATTAGAAAGACTGAGCAGAATGGAAATTTACTGTATTGAAATTTGATGGATGTAGAACTTCATTGTTCTGAGAATACCCTTGGATTCCTTTCTCAATAATTCTGTGTTACCATCAAAATTAAAGGAGAGAGCCGATAAGGCCTGTGCTTCTACTTCCTGTTTAGTAGTAGTTTTAGACCCTTAGCTTCAAGCATTATAACCAAAGAAGGAATACGTCCAACGTCTCCAAGCATCTTATAATTCTCCATTAAATTACTAAGTTCATTTTTTTCTTCAGAAAAGGGTAATTTTATTTCTAACAGAAACCAAAATACAATTCTCAGAGATCAGAAACAGCCAAAATAGCCAGGCACTCGATCATACAGATTAAACCCCTGTACTGTATGCCTGTGAGCTAGTGTTCATTACATACGACTTGTCCTGGGGATATTGTTTTCCAAAGGATCTTCTAAACCTTAAGATACAGAAAGTGCAGAGATATAAATACAAAGCAGTACCACCCACAGATACATGTTTAAAAAAAAAAAACATGATAGGACCTGGATGATATTTTGGACCTCCCTCTGAATTCATCTGCCAATATTTGATTCAGAGAACCATTCAGACTCTCCTTGGAGATAGAATCCGCCCTCTCATTAAGCTCCTGGAAGATATTGGTGAAGGAAATGGATTGTAAACGACTGGCTATTCCCTTTAGTGTACGGCGATGTTATGTAATCCTACGGAGGATGGTTTTAGATCATTTATCCAATTGATAGTAAATGCGGAGATCCCAATCCAATTGATAGTAAATGCGGAGATCCCAAAAACCTATAAACTGACAATACCTCTGTTCATAGCAGACTTCAAGAGAAATAACAATGCCTGGAATTCACCGAAATTGTTTGACCCCGTGTCGAGATTTGCCTTTCCTGTGAAGTAATGTGTATCTGCGAGATAAAGAACACAGCCCAGACTGGAAACACCGCCATTCCTCTTATTGGCCCAGGCAACGAATTCAGGGGATTGTTTGATCTATAATCAGATCTTCGATTCTTTTAGGCCAATTGGTCTTGCAGGAATCTGGTGATGAGTTAATAAGGCCAGAGCCTGAGCTGAGACCGGGAAAAATAGAGTTTGTATATCTTTGAAAATACTATTGTTCCTTGCCAACCCAATTCGCCATATGACCAGGAAGGGGACAACTCTCTGGTTTTTTAGTTCACTCCTCTCGAACTATTACATAAAAACGTTTTCCTGCAATGTCTACCTCTTCGAAATATTTTGAAGACCAAGGGATCCTTTGACATCCTTCCACACCTTTCATAATTTTGACCACCAAGCCTCTGCATCAACTTGGGGTGCTTGGAGAGCCATATAATCAAGTTCAACTGTGTAGTCACCCCCTACATTAGTCCATGTCCATTAGATTTCGTCTGGAGAATGATGCAGTCGAATATGTCCCCTTCTTAATTCCTCCAAGTACTGACCCCAGGATTGAGTTTCAATTTCTATCATACCAAGATCCTGAGTAGAGAGCCAACCTTGAGTCTAGATGCTTGTATCCATAGGTTTTTCAATCTTATTCAACGCACAGAGACCTTGTTCCTGTAGATTGGTAACAATATCTCTATGGAGGAAGATTGCTTGCCCATAGCCTACTATTGCATCAGTTCCGATCTTAACTTGAGACCCAACCCCTACCTTCTAGGCCAGGTGTGTTCCATCAATAGGAAAGTAGTACCCCACCCACAGACACATGTTTTAAAATAAAAAGCATGATAGGACCTAGATGATATTTGCGACCCCCTTTGAATTCATCCTCCAATATTTGATTCAGAGAACCATTTATACTCTCCTTGGAGAGAGAATCCACCCTCTTGTTAAGCTCCTGGAAGATATGGGTGAAGGAAATGGATTGAAAAGGATTGGCTAATCCCTTTAGTGTATGGGGATGTTATGTAATCCCCTAGAGGATATTTTTAGATCATCCTTCATCCAATTAATAGTAAATGTCGAGTCTCCAAAACCTATAGGCTAACAATTCCTTTGTTCAAAGCAGATTTCAAGAGAAATAACAATGCTTGGAATTCATTGAAATTATTTGACCCCACGTCGAGATTTGCTATCCTGTGAAGTAATGTGTATTTGAGAGATACAGAACATAGCCAAGATCGCAAACACTGCCATTCCTTTGACTAACCCAACCAAATAATTATGAGGGGATTCTTTGATCTATAACCGGATCTTTGATTCTTCTAGGCCAATTGGTCTTGACAAGAATTTAGAAATGGGTTAATAAGGCCAGAGCCCGAGTCGAGACCTGGAAAGATGGAGTTTGTATGTCTTTGAAAATACCATCGTTCCTTCGCAACCCAATTCACCAGATGTTAAAAATGTTTTCTTCCAAAGTTTACCTCTTTCAAAGATTCTGAAGACCTAGGGATCCTTGGACTTCCTTCCACACCTTCCATAGTTTTGACCACCACCAGGCCTCCTCATCAAATGGGGTTGCTTGGAGAGCCATATAATCAAGTTTGATTGTGTAGTCACCCCCTACATTATTCCATGCCCATGAGATTTCATTTGGAGAATGATGCAGTCTAATATGCTCCCTTTCTCAATTTCTCCGAGTACTGACCCTAGGATCGAGCTTCAATTTCTGTCATACCAAAATCTTGAGCAGAGAGCCAACTTTGAGTCAAGATGATTGTATCCACATGTTTTTCTATCTTATTCAATGTACAACTATCCAATTCCTATAGAAAAGTAACAATATCTCCAGGGAGGAAGATTGCTTGTCCGCAACCTAGTATTGCATCAGTGCTGATCTTAACTTGATACACACCCCCTACCTTCTAGGTCAGGTGCTTTCCAATAACAGGAAAAGCTAATGTGAGGGCTTTCCATTGAAGTACCAAGTTCATATGTAGCAACCATTGCTATTTGTTGCACCGTTGGAATTCCACTTTTGAAAGCATTGTCCAGTCGAGGAATAAAACATACGAAGATGAGAGAGCAACACAATTTGTCCTACAAGCAGAAAGGTTTTTCAGTGCTTTGCATGTAATTTATTGTGTTATAGGAGTTGAATATTCTTTTATGTTCAACAAAACATATTCAAAAGGTGGCCTATTTACAGACAACCAAGAAGTTTCTTGCCACCACAATCTAATTTTGCTAGTTTTTTGAAGTGAATGCAGGCTCCAACAACTATGGTAAGAAGTGAATGCCTTTGGCGCTTTTGCATTATAGTTGTTGGTAAGATGGAACATAATGGAAATTCGGTTTTTCTTGTCTATATTGAAAGTTGACGGAGGTATGAGCTACACTGTTATGAGAATACCCTTTTGTTCCTTTTTGAATAATTCCTTCTTACCATCAAAGTGGAGAACCGTTAGCGCATGTGCTGCTACTCCATGTTTAGTAGTAGTCTTAGTTTCAAGCGCTGTCACTAAAAGAGGAATACATCCAACATCTCCAAGCATCTTTCCTTTCTCCATTGAAGTACCAAGTTCATAGGATTTATTGCATGGTTGGAATTCCATTTTTTAAAGCATTGTCCAGTTGAGGAAATAAAGCAGCAGAGATGAGAGCATCCCAATTTGACCTACAGGCAGAAAGCATTTTCAGTGTTCTAATTGCAGTTTCTTGTGCTCTAGGAGTTGAATCACTATCCCAAAAGAATAAAAGAGTATGAATTCCACCTTTAGCAATCAATACCCTCAAATAATCTATCATCATTAGATGCCAAGTTTTGCAGACGATCCAATCAATGTTTTGGTGCAAGAAAAGGCTGCAGTGCATGAAGTACTCAGCGTTGTTAAAATAGGAAGGGCATTCTCATTGATCCTTGCAACCTTCCATCCTTCATAATTTCCACTTGGGTCACTCTTACAAAGCTAAAACCCCATTGGTATTTAGTTAAGCTCTCTACACACTTGATATTGGGAAGAATAATTTCACCTTGAAACTCCTTCAAATAAAAATTGAAGGAGTTGAGTAGTTTCTTCTCCAGGTAACTTCTGAGATTGTTGAAACTGTGGAGGTAAATTCTTGAATACTGACCTTCTCACTAAGCATACATGGAGTTCAAGAATGAGTTAATTATTGTTGTTTGCTCATTCAAATTGGTATTGTATGGAGAAGGGGCAAGGACATTATTTGTGGCAAATCTTGCATCAATTGGTTGCTTTCCTTCATTATTGACTGAAGTCCCTAATATCATTTTGATATGGACAGTTACAGATGTATGATCTCATACAAAAATGCATTAGTGGACTATAATAGCATACTCAGGGAGAAGCTTGAAGAAACTCAAGGTCATACCAGATGCATATGTTATATAACTTAACATGATTTTATCGAAAGTCCTAATTACCACTATTCATTGTTCCCCAATGATTGAAGGACTAGTCCCTTTGAACTGTGCAGATGATAGTTGTAAAATCTTGCAAGTTGATTGAAAAGCTAATAAACAAAGACAATGAAGGAAAATATAGATAGTCAGTGCGACGACAATATATTAACAACATCGATTACATTAATAAAAGGAAATTAAAGCAAAGTTATGACAAAGAGATGAAAACATCACATTTATGAAAGTTTGCACATCACCCACTAGAGAGTTGTCAACCAATCGGGCCATTCCATAGGAGGGAGATCCCCAAGAGAAGTTCGAGTATCTATAATATAACTATGGAATTCTTATAAGGTTTCCTGTTGACACGTAACGTACACACATCCAAACTTTGATTACATCAAATGCCCTTGGCATGGTGGGAAAAGTGGAATGGCACTGTATTTGTTTATATCCTCCGATTGAAGCCATGGTTGCGGATTGTTGCATGTCTGTAAAAATATGCACTACAAGTTAAAAATGGTGATGTCTAAACGCGCTTAATCTCATCACTAGCAAACTTCCTTGGGACCAAAAGGGCTGCTTTGTTTGAGGGAGGATGCCCCTGCTTGTTGAGGTATTAGAATTGAAATGGTTCATATTTAAATACATGGATGTTCAAATCAATTTTTAAACGTTATTCTGTTTTTCATTTTAGGATCAAGGAAACTATTCTTTCGGCTTCTTAAACAATTTAAAAGCTCCCAAACCAATTGTGAAGTCAAACTCCATAATGCATAGATCGTTGACATTATCCAACATTTTTTTAACCAGACCAACCAATCATTAGTAGCATCAGAATGAACTCTAGTCCAACTTTTTGATTTTCTTTTTCAATTTGATGTTGTCTATACACCTTTCCAGAAAGTAAGTCTAAATAGTTTTTTTATAGTTGAACTTTCCATATCATTGTGAGATATAGGGTCAACATAGGTATGTGATGCATATAGTTGAATAATACTTTATTTTGGGTTTGTACATCCTATTTTAAGAAGATAAGATAATCACGATGTTGATGGGAACTCTTGAGGTGTTGCTGCTTGTTAACATTGAGGGGTTGGAGTATTTTGATTTCCTTTGTAATATCTTTTCATAACAATTGATTTATCGATACTATCTCCATCAATGTCGCGTTTCTTAGGTGATTTAATCAATCTTTGAAGTCAAATATTCCTAAAATTGAGTTGGACTCTCTGTGGTGGTGTTTTTTTTTTAAAGAAATATTAATGTTGATATCGGTGCAAGTAACATGGACCCATATGTCAACTTCTAGTGTCAAGTTCAACAACAGAAGACAACGCTGCATATGGTGGGTATGCATATCATCTTTCATAAATAAGTCTACTTAAATATGCAACAATGACATTAAAACTAATTGTCATAATGGAATTAATAACAAGAAACTAATTTTCAAGATTTAATATTAACCAAATATTATTTAAACATAGGACATAGAGAAAGACATACCTGAAATAAAAATTTGTACTTACAAAGATATTGTAGAAGCAATCAGGACCATAACAAGTAATTGGAAAACCACATTTGGGGGACCACTCTCCTCCCAACCAACCTCTCAATCATAGATTGAGAGCCCTCGAGCCCTCACTCAGCAATACCAAGCCAACTACTATCATAATTAGAATCCTATTCCACCCTCAGCCTTCAAACCTCCATCTCCCTCCCACCTAATAGAACTCCTGAAGAAAAGGAGGAAGGAAGAAGAAGAAGAACCCCTTCCCCCACTCCTTCCTCCTTTTTAAGCTTTTCCAAGCTCCCCTAGGATGGACACATGTCCACATACAATAATCCCCTTGCAAAATCCCACAAAATAGATAATTAGATCATAATTACACATTTGATCATTTTCCTTTTAATAACCCTCTTTTATCTAATCCTTAATTAAATAAATTAAGTTATTTACTTGTGTTCTTATGAATCCCCCTTTTAATACTTTCATATAGACATATTGGTGCAAGGGTGGTCCCGACAAGGGGCCTCTTGCTTAACAAAACACACGACACACCCAAATGCTCACACAGACTGGATGTCAACTAGGTGCCAGGAGTTGACTTCTATTACTTCAATCAAATTATAGTGTTACAATCAGAAATGTAAAACAACTAAACTAGTCGGCCTCAACCTGATACAATATACAGAAGTAAAATGGTGTGTTCTCTCTGTGTGCGATCTTCTTCCCTCTCACGACCTTTGCTGAATGAAAGACTTTGTGAGCTATGGATGAACGATCTCTTGTTGATCCTCAAATGATCAATCTTCCCCTTCCTTTGTGCCTTCGCATCGGTCTTCTACTTTGCTCTGCTGGTGCTTTTCCCGAGGTCACTTCGTTCCCCGAGACACTCTTCCTTTGTTCGTCGAATCCTCCAGACCCTGTAGACCTGCAGTTGTTAGCGCCCTCTGGCCGTGCTGCACAACCTATGCCTGTGGTGACATCTCTAATGATCCCAACCACCTTCATAACTGCTTATAACTTCCTTAGCAACCACAAACGGCTACCAAGTTCGTCGCCTTGACTTCTGCACTCTCTGACTCTGCTACAGTAGTCGGCCTCGACCATACTACACTTCCTCATCCTTCGACTTGACTTGTCGGATTTGCTTAACCATTACGGTTGCCAGTCTGCCCCGTCCTCCACGCTTGGCTTCCTCCGCAACTCGTCGGTGTTGCGGTTTGACAACATGTCGACCTTCAATGCCTTCGCTGCAATCTTGTCGTCTGTCGACATCAAACTTGTCGAATATCGACCTTCTGCTCCTATTGATCGCATATCGACAACTTCTGCATGACTACTTGGCTTCGACAACCAATCTCCCTTTCACACCAGTGGTCATTGGAAATCCCCTTGGTCGACTTCTCTTGTCGATCAACTTCGACTATTTCGCCTAGGCCCCGATGCTCCTGCATTAGTCCCTAGGTGAAAAAGAACCTGACTGCTCCGTCAGTCTCCTGTATTCTTCTTCAGAAATCCATGTCGCCTCTTGCAACTCATCATCTTTCCATCAGACCAAATATTCCTTCTTCCGCGAACTTTGCGTGCATCCGACTTTGCGTTCCTCTAACACTTCGGCGATTTCCTCTTTTTGTCGATCTGGAATCTGCACTGTCCAGTCGATGTTCGACACTTCTGTGCTTCCGCTGGTAAAACCTTCTTCAAACTTGTTCAGATCTGAGACATTGAATGTAGGTGAAATGCTCAAGTCTTTCGGCAGCTCCAATACATAAGCATTTTCCGAAATCTTCTTCAAGATCTTGCACAGTCCAATCTTCTTCAGCTTCAGCTTGTTATATGTTCTTATCGAAAATCTCTCTTTCCTCAAATGCGCATAGACTAAGTCTCTCTCGCTGAACGACTGTAGCCTCTTCTTCCTATCGGCTCTCAACTTGTATGCCACGTTGCTCTTTTCAATGCGCTTTCGCACATCTTCATGCACTTCTTTCATATGCTCCGCGAATGATTCTGCATCCACACTTTTCCTGATTTCTGTCGGTATCTTGACCAAATCTATCACTCCATGTGGGCTTCACCCTTGAACAATCTGGAAAGGGCTCAAACCTATGGACCGATTCACAGAATTGTTGTATGCGAGCTCTGCTTGCGCCAACACGTTCTCCCATTGCTTGGGTCCATCAGCTGTTAAACATCTCAGAAGGTTTCCCAAACTTTTGTTCACCACCTCGGTCTGTCATCTGTCTGCGGATGATATGCCGAGCTAAACTGCAACTTCGTGTCCAGTTTTTTCCATAGGGTTCTCCAGAAATGACCCATAAACTTGGTATCTCTATCCGACATTATACTCTTTGGAAACCCATACAATCTGGCTATCTCCTTGAAGAATAATACAACTATGCTTGTGGTGTCACTTGTCTTCCGACACAGAATAAAGTGTGCCATCTTCGAAAATCTGTGGACTACAATAAAGATTGAGTCGCTTCCCTGCTGTGTCTTTGGCAATCCTAGCACAAAATCCATGCTCAGGTGCTCCCATGGGGTATTCGACACTGGTAATCGTGTCTACAACCCCATATTCTGTCTTCTTCCTTTTTCCAACTGACAAACTCAACACTGTCGTACCCACTGATCGACATCTGTCATCATTCCTGGCCAATAATACTTTTCTTCGACCAATGCCTTGGTCTTGTCGATGCCAAAAGGACTTGCTAATCCACCACTGTGCAGTTCTCGGATTAGGTTCTCTCTAACGGATTATCTGGGAATACACAACTGTTGTCCCCTGAATAGGTATCATTCTTGGATAAAATAATCCAAGTATGGAGTTTTGTTGACACTCCATGGTTTGTGACTCGCCTTCCATGCTTTCGCAAAATCCTCGTCGATCTCATACTCTGTCTTCACCGACTCTATTCCCGTTGCCCGAACTATCGTCGTGTTCAACAATGAAACTCTTTGACTCAACGCGTCTGCAACCTTATTCGACTAGCTCGAATTATGTCGCAACATGAAGGTATATCCCTGCAGGTATTCGATCCACTTCATGTGCTGCTGATTTAACTTCGACTGAGTATTCAAGTACCTCAGTGCTTGGTGATCTGTGTACAACACAAATTCCTTGGGCAACAAATAATGCCTCCAATTCTTCAATGCTTGGACAATATCATATAACTCTTGGTCATAGACCGAATATTTCCTCTTCGCATCATCCAACTTCTTGCTGAAGAATGCAATTGGTTGGCCCTCCTGGCTCAACACTGCTCCAATTTCCATTCCACTCGCGTCGCAATCAACTTGGAAAACTTTGTTGAAATCTGGGAGTGCTAACACTGGGCTCTCAGTCACTTTCTGCTTCAACTTGTCGAAAGCTTTCTGGGCAACTTCTGTCCACTTAAACTCCCATTTCTTCATGCACTCTGTCAAAGGTGCACATATCCGACTAAATCCTCTAATGAATTTCCTGTAGAAATTAGCAAGTCCATGGAAACTCGCACTCCTATCGTGCTTGTCGGTTCTGGCCACTCCAATATAGCCTTCATCTTCTCTGGGTCCATCACTAACCCTTTACCCGAGATTACAAATCCCAAGCACACCAGTTCTTCCTTCATGAAGAAGCATTTCTGTAGGTTCACCATCAACTTCTCTTCCTGCAGCTTTCATAACACTTGTCGAATGTGCTCCAAATGTTCGACCTTGGTTGGACTGAATATCAAGATGTCGTCGAGGTACACTACGATGAACTTTCCCAAGAATGGATTCAGTACCTCGTTCATCAACGACATGAACGTACTGGGTGCATTAGTCAATCCGAATGGCATGATTAACCACTCATACAGTCCTTCCTTCGTCTTAAAGGCTGTTTTCCATTCATCTCCTTCTCTAACCCGAATTTGGCGATAACCACTTTTCAGGTCGATCTTGGTGAAGTATCTCGCTCCACTCAAGCAATCCATCAAGTCATGCATTATGGGAAATGGAAATCTGTACTTGATCGTGATCTTGTTGATAGCTCTACAGTCTGTACACATCCTCCATTCTCCACCATTCTTCGGTGCTAGTATTGCTAGTACCACACACGGGCTCAAACTCTCTCTGATCAATCCTCTGTCCAACAACTCCTGGACTTGTCGATTGAGTTCCTGACCCTCTGTCAGAGTCATTCTGAGAGGTGCCTTGTTTGGAAAACTCGATCCTGGAATCAAGTCGATCTGATGGGATATGCTTCTCGTCAGTGGCAATCCCGTCGACGCTTCGTCGACTACTATGCTCCTGACCTCGTCGAGCATATTTTCGACTTTGACTGTAATTCTCTCCATTGTCGACCTCTCGATACATGGTCCTTTCAAAATGATGGCGAAACATCCCGATTGTTTCTCCTCCTCTGCGAGGAATTCCTTGGCTGAGCATATCAACTCTCACTTCTCCTAATAGTTGCTCTCGCCCTGCTTGCACTCGGCTTGGTCCTCTTACTTCGGCTTCAGAGTCCTCCGCGTGCCATTTTTCCACACTGTGACTGTGTTGGCTTGACCATCATAGATCATCTTCCGATCATATTGCCATGGTCTCCCTAACAACATATGACATGCGTCCATTGGGATTACGTCGCACAATACACTATCTTCAAGCTTTCCAACCTTAAAGTTTATCAGGCACTATCTGGTTACCTTGACATGATGTCCTTTTTGCAACCAAGATATCTTGTATCGGTGTGGTTGTTCTCGACATCTCAGATCCAACTTGTCGATGACCTCTGTCGGCACAAGATTCTCTCTACTGCCACCATCGACTATGGTCTTGCAATACCACTCACCAATCAGCACTCTGGTTCAAAAGATAGCCTTTCGATGTGCTGGATCCTTCTCGTCGCGTCGGTCGTCCTGAACCAACGTTCTATTGGCCATCATGGTTCAAACTTTTCTTTTCCCATCTTCACTGTTGTCGGATGTTGACTCCGCCCTCTCGTCAACTTGCTCATTTCTTCGACGTTTGGGTTTGGACTCCTCTGCAGTGTGTAGGTTCTCTGGGCACTTATATGCCTTGTGTCCGACTGCTCGACACTTATAACAGACTACAACTGGTCTGTCCACTCCTTTTTTGTCGGCTGGACCACTTCGACCAAACGCACCTCGACCGCGGGTCTCTCGACCATCTCGTCGATTTTCTTGCGCTTTCTCCTTAGTCGATGTCCCTTCAGCACGTCGGTTATCTTCGATGGCTTCTCACCTGGTTCAGAGCTAACTAGTAGGCTTCACCAACTGCTCTGAACCTCGACATGCTCAACTCTTCTTGTATGGCATACTTCAAGCCGTTCACATATCTCGCGACAATTTCTTCTCCTTTGTCGGTTTGTCCCGACCGAATCGACAGTCTATAGAACTCTTCCATGTACTCCTTCATGGTCATCTCTTTTTGTCAAAATTTCTGCAACTTACGGAACAAAGAAATCGCATAGTCACCGGGCAAGAACTTCCCTTTCAGCTTGGCAACCATCCTGTCCCAAGATTTGATCTTTTTCTTGCCTTTCTTGACTCTGTCAGCCTGTACATTGTCCCACCACAATGAGGCATGACCCTTCAACCTCAGACATGCAGTTTTAACCCGTTTAGGATTCTCTATCTGCTCTGTCGAAGTATTTCTCTATTTCTCTGAACCAGTCGATCAAGTCTTCTGGATCTAGACTTCCTGAATAGGTACGTACATCCATCTTTGTTCGACCTCTCATCTCCATCAGAAGCTTGATGAGTTTATATTCTGGTTCCTCGACTGCCTCTTCCCGTGCTTCCACTTCTTCGATTTCCTCGTTGCTGTGGTCTAGTGCATCGAGAATGCATCCACGCCTTTGGCTCTCTTTGATCGCTGCGACCTCACTGGTCAGACTTTGCATTGTTCGCATGCACTCGTCGAACATTTCACGATCAACTGTGATTGTAGCGCCACGTGCTCTTCGTCCTCAGACATTAACACCTCTGTGAGCCATTTTCAACCGGAACTGAAAATCCCACTCGTCCAATCGCAACCAGATTTTCACAACTTGTGCACAACTCTACCTAACCGCTGTTGGAGCTGTCTACGTACTTGCAGGCTCTTCCTTCTCACATGATTCTTCTGCTCTGATACCAACTGGCGCAAGGGCGGTCCCGACAAGGGGCCTCTTGCTTAACAAAACATGCGAGACACGCAAATGCTCACACAGACTGTATGTGAACTTGATGCCAGAAGTTGGCTTTTATTACTTCAATCAAATTACAGTGTTACAATCAGAAATGTAAAACAACTAAACTAGTTGGCCTCATTTTGGTACAATATACATAAGTAAAATGGTGTGTTCTCTCTGTGTGCGATCTTCTTCCCTCTCATGACCTCTGCTAAATGAAAGACTCTGTGAGATATGGATGAACGATCTCTCGTCGATCCTCATATGATTGATCTCCCCCTTCCTCTGTGCCTCCGCACTGGTCTTCTACTCTGCTCTGCTGCAACTTTTCCCGAGGTCACTCCGTTCCCCGAGACACTCTTCCTCTGTCCGCCGAATCCTCTAGACCCTACAGACCTGCAGTTGTCTGTGCCCTCTGGTCGTGATGCACAACCTCTTCCTGTGGTGACATCTATCACGATCCCAACCACCTTCATAACTTCCTTAGCAACCACGAACGGCTACCAAGTACATCACCTTGACTTATGCACTCTCTGACTTTGCTACAGTAGCAGGTCTCGACCATACTGCACTTCGTCATCCTTCGACTTGACTTGTCGGCTTCTCTTAACCATTACAGCTGCTAGTCCGCCCCATCCTCCACGCTTGGCTTCCGCCGCAACTTGTCGGTGTCGCTGTTTGACAACATGTCAACCTTCGACGCCTTCGCTGCAATCCTATTGTCTGTTGACATCAAACTTGTCGAATATCGACCTTCCGCTCCTGTCGACCGCATATCGACAACTTCTGCACGACTACTTGGCTTCGACAACCAGTCTCCCTTTCGCACCAGTGGTCGTCAACAATCCCCTTGGTCGACTTGTCTTGTCGATCAACTTCGATTGTTTCGCTTAGGCCCCGATGCTCCTGCATCACATATGAACCTACATAATTTAATACTATTGTGTAAGGATATGAACTATTCAACTGACCATCACGAGTGTGTCCCAGACCTACAATATAATCTGGGTATACCCCCTAGCACTAATGCAATGTGTGACGAAGGGGTGTTACAAGACGAGTCCCCAATATTATGATCTCTACCATTTTCTTAGATCTTACATTCTTTAATTGCTTTATGATGTTTGTTTTTCTTCTTCTTATCTCTATTTTTTTCTAATTGCGGTGCTATTGTAGCAACAATAGATCCCATTATTTTCCATAAAAAATGTTGGGACCCCCTTTTGAATTTTAGCATAGTTTTCTATTTAAATTGCTTTCATCATATTAGTCTCTGGATCTTCATGGGTAGATAGTCTAAATATGATTCCTAAATCCTCTTTTGGAAGCTTGATTTTCCCTCAAATGTAGAAGGGACCTAAAATTCCCTTTTTACTTGTTTTAAAACTTATATGCTTGAATCTAGGACCTCGAGACAATACATCGGTATGTTTATTTACATTAAATGAACTTTTTGACATTTGATTTTTGATATTATGTAAAAAAGACTTAAATATGTCGGATGTCAGACATTAGACTTCAGGTCTATATTTTGATTCTTTATTTTAACTTTCCGATAGTCATACGCCCGATGTGACCAAATTATCGCCCTTCCGACATCGATTGTTCTTTATGAAGTTAAATTTTCCCTCTCGATGTTTCAGACCCTATGTTGACTATTTATTTTGTTTAACTATAATATCGCATCTGATACTACAGAGGAATTCTTTAAAAATATTTTGAATCTCCTAATGTTTTTTTGCCCAACATTCCATCGGGTTCATTTTTGTCGAAAACACTTTAAATCGATCATTCTTTCTCTTTTGACTTCTGACAATCGATATTCTTGGCAATCATACATTGTAACCACCTTTTATCATTTGAAAACTACCCGCTCGAGGTTTCCCTCCCTGAGATTTTGTACCATTAGAGAGATTTTGAGGTCAAAAAAGGGCCTCCTAAGAGATGTACTACAAAAATATGAGATATATTAAAATATTATGAATTGGGGGTTTTATGGGGTAGGTATATATGACAAGTCACCTCCCACACTATTTTCTATGCACAATATAACTAACCATGGTTGAGTTACTTTTCAAAATTCACTAGAAATAAAATTAATAAAATAAGTCTACATTGATGTGACTAAGATTCATTGTAAATTCCCAAAAATGTATTGTCCTTTAACATTTATTTGTCTTGAACTTGCAAATGAAATTAAATAATAAAAAACATTTTTAAGAGCTTTTTTTAAAATTTTATGTTGACTTTTTATATTTAGTACATTTCTCATGAATTTAATAATGTAATTTAATTGAGAATTTATTTACATGTAAAATGTCAATAATATTATTATAATCCACATTGCATTATTATTATTATTATTATTATTATTTATTAAATCTATTATTATTCTTTATTAGTTTGACATTATGTTATTAAATAGAATGGAGTGAATATATAATTTAAAATTAAAAACATAAAAATGATAATATATTATTTTATAAAAAAATGTGAAAGGACTTTCTTTATGAATTAAGAGTACTTCATTTGAAAATGACAATAATATTATTTTATGTGAAAGTGTGAAAAGACATTCATTATGAGTACTTTACTTGAAAATGACAATATTAATTTAATGAAAAGCCTATCATTATGAGTACTTTACTTTATGACTTAAAAGTACTTACACCACTACCTTGGTTAACTATGTGTTTTCATCCACCATAGAAAATTTGACAAATAAACATTCTTAACTCATGCAATGCCACCTCACCAAGGGGGATGATGTCATCTACTAGAATGTGATTGCTTGTATTTTATAGTACATTTTCTTTGTTTTGAGGCCATTTTTTGACCTCAAAATTTCTCTAATGAATTTTTTTTGAAAGCGCAAGTTAAATCAAGATTTAATGAACCACTAATAATCACTAATGATCGCACCGCCATTTTATCCCTCCACATTCAATTCTAATTTGAACGTTTGATCCTCATTTTTTTTTGTTCTAGGGGAATCGACAACTGGGATGGGGTTGGTACTCACATGACACAGGATCTAGGGGTCCAATCCCATTCGCTACCACTATACCCCTAGGTGCAACCACCGAGCTTGCCACAATGGCACACGGGTTATCCGGGGTTTGAACTAGCGACCTCTTACAAGGATTACACGGGCTTTGCTAGTTGGTCTTCACCCCGACGGGCCCTTTGATCGTCAGTATTATTAAAGATGAACACTTATATTATTTTGAAATTATTTTTACCTATTCCCTTTGGCAAGAAATTCTTCGCACTGATTCTCGATCCATGATCCTCAAGCTTGTTAAGAAACACCTACTAACACTTGCTTAAACTTATGAGGTAATGGATTTACATTATGATTATGCTAAGTGGTTTTCTTTTGATTTGTATTGTGCCTATTGTGCTTGGTATTTGTAGTTAAATCAATTTCACCATGGTAAGAAAGGGAAAAGCTAGGGCCGTTAACCCTGTAGATGATTTTAAAACAAAGGATCCCAATTTTGGTATTTATTCGGACATAGATTACTACAACAATGACCCACAATGTTTGGACTGGGTGACTATTTAGAGTCTCTTCGACAACATAGATTTTACATAGTATAAGGATGAAGCTACTATCTTCCAGAAGATCATAAGTAGTAACATACATGCCATTGGTGCTTGTCCTAGTATCATTCCCTACACACATATGGCCCAAATGGCTTATTAACTTCATGGATCAACCTATGAGTACATTTAATGATGCTATTGGTATGGTGATTGCATTATGTAAGCTTGATACCTTTGCTATAATTTATGCTCTGAAAAACCCTCAAGTGTTGCTCACTACTGATCTCGCCACTGAGTATGAAAAGAAGTTTGACTTGGTCGAGTTGGTTAAAAGCTAGTGGTTCGACGAGGCTAGTTTCCAGGTCAAACCGAATAAATTATATGCTATCCAGTACCTCAGAGAATCCTTCAAGTTGCTAGCATCCATGCTTTGCAGATTATATGGCTTGGAGAATTGTACTCTTTTCAGGTTGGAATGGGCACTGTTAATTCATTATATCACTACACATGGTAAGGTATTCAATTGGGCACATATTTTTTGTGTAAATTTAAAGTATGCCATTAACTTTGTCAAGATTGCACCTGTGATTAAGAAACCTATATTTTATATGGCTGCATATTTGGTAGACATAATATGTGCATCATTCAACTTCCCCTTGATGAAATGGTACTTCAATGACAAAAGTCCATCTGTCCATATCTATTGTGTTGTTCTATGAGAGAAAAAGTATAGGCAACACATATATGATATATGTGATGGTTTTCTCAGTGCTATCTATCTGATTATTTTTAAGAAGAATTCCTATCATCTATTAGAGGAAGCTATGCCACTGGTTTCAACTATGGGAGATTGGTATGTTGGTGTATTTCACCTATATCAGGATTTGAGGACACAATTCATTGCATTTGTTGCCTAGGCATGTACTTGATAGGATGTTTTGTAGGAGATTGCTTAGCAAACAATGGTCGAGGGCATTCATGATCGCTGTATAGCTCTTAAGAGGAAGGCTTGGCCCATGTTTCCTTTAAAATTAGGGCATTTAGTAATTCAGAGCGCTCCACATGCACATTTAAGGGTTGTAAAACTAAAGGAGTTAAAGTTGGGAATGGGCATTAATAGGATGCATTATCCATTACATTTTGTTGAAAATCACTTTTTTGTTGCTTAGTTAACGTCTGCCTATGTTCATCGGATTGAACCCGTTGATTTTATTTATCAGGGAGCCTTGAGTTTTGAGGAAGTACTTGGTAAAATTGCTGATCCTGCACAAAGAGTACTCATTCATGAAGCTCAGAAGTCCCAAAGATTATAGGTTTTGGAAGAAAGAAACAAGGTTTTTGCTGCAGAGAAGGAAGGGAAGAGTAAGGCCATTGTTTTGAGTTCTGCACAATCTCAAGGTTCAGTACAAGATTCCCCAGACCAATCAAAAGAGCAGAGTTCATCAAAGTCCAAAGCTCCAACTAAACTTGTCATGCCTCTTACTCAGTAGACTGAATCCTCGAAAGGTAAGGAACCCAAAAAGGCTTAATCCTCCTATCATTATTGGTCATGAGTGAAATATTATTTCTAAGATGGTGGTTAAAGATGGAAATATTTCATTCACTAATGTCCCTAACCCTCTTCCTACCAAATCCTTAGCTCAGATCATTGATCTAGATGAAGAGAAACTAACTGCATAAATACTTCCCACGAAAATCACTCAAGATTCCTCAAACCCTGTACCCATGTTAACTCAAGTTAAGGATACTACAAGTGCCCCATATTTTGCTTTGGTCACAGTCTCCCACAAAATTTCATTAGAATATAATGGCCAATTGGATAAAGAATCTAACAACCAATCTCATCATGATCCTATGGATTCTCATCCTACTACACCTACTCAGAATTTTCTCCAATCTGATCCTATTGATCAAACAGTATCAAGTTCAAGATTGTCTTGATACTTCAAAAATTCCTCTTATTCATGAGAAATCCAAACCCATGGTGGTTGACACTATTCCTTCAACCAAGGATAGTGGCGGGTTGACCTCACAGTCTAAAAATACTCTCACTTCAACTCAAACCTCCCAGTATGAGTTGGAAATTGTACCCTCCTTCACCTTTCAAACAGTTCAAGTCAACCCTCATATTCTCGATGTGTCATCCCAAGGCCATTTAATTGTTACTACAGAGCCTATACCTATTGTGTCATTTGCTAGTCCCTTAGTCTCATATGCTCAAGAGAGTGTGAATTTTGGAGAAGATGCACTGGTCTCTCTGGGAGATTACTTCTTTAGAAGGAAGCAGAAGGCGGTCATCAAAAGAGGTAGTAAGAGATCCAGTTTGGAAAACCGTGTCAATGGACCTCTTGAAAAACAAATTGTTTGGGCACAACCTTCTATGGATGTATAGAAAGAGGCTACTAAAAACACTACTGATGTTGACTCAACTCCTCTCGATAGGGGTTCACATTATCGTTAACAAACACCAACAACCCCTTATACACCGGCTCGGAAAGGAGTTACCCTTCCCAGCAACACCTGCAAAGCAGGCGAGGTATCACCCGAGGTGGATAAGGGTGCTGCAGGAACCAAGCTTCCGCAGTTGTGAAGAGGATATGTGCACATTAACCGGAGATTACAACATTTACAACAATCTATTAACCAATCATTCGCATACATTCAGAGCATATTCAACCACATATTTGCATTAATCAATAACAACACATATTCGCATTAATCAACAGAAAGCATTCACATAACCCATCATTTATCATCGCATTATTGCACAACAACATAATTCATAACCGAACATCTTCATTCATTCATCAACACCTGCGGAACAAATCTCGCAGAAACAGTCAAGTCATTCTATCGCAGATACAATCGAACCCAAAAGGTAGGATTAATCTCCAAAACTTCGATGCCCTTAGGATTACAATCCTACTCTATTTATATGATTTCATCTTATTACAAAATGGTCCACATGACCGACTCGTCTAATTTAACAAATCTTATATTTCCGCAAAAGCCGCGAAAGGTCCCTTTGCCGCGGAATGACCCTTTCGCACCTATCGTCTTCCGCACTTCCTGCGGATCTATACCGTGCCAACAAGTCCCCAACACAAACTTGTGGCTCGTCCCGAGCCACCTCAGCTGGATGCTGCTGATCTGCACTTCTTCATTGCTGTATTATCCTTCGGACCGCTGTTCTTGTAGTCTGGAGCTCGCTGTTGTTCATTTCTCCACCTTGTATCTCAATGTCTGGCTCTCTGTCATGTACTTCTCGAACTCATCCTCCAGTCTCTTGGAACCTTGATCATCTACCTCCGGGCCACCTGCTACCTTGCTCCGCGTTTGTACCTGATGGAGGAGACGTTCGCTGGTGTTTCCAAGGTGAAAAACAGGCTGACTGCTTCGGGACATCTGTTTCGCACTCGGCCTGGCCATCTACCGGGGTCAAGGGATCTCCACCCTTGGTGTTTCAGTGGTCGTCGGGACCACACCTGTTCTCACTATCGCCGCACACTTAGACATCTCGGTTGATACCTCGTCTCTATTTCTCCTGGGTGTCCGCGCTTCTTCCTTCGCTGGTTGTTCATGCATGCTCGTCATTCTGGCCCGCAATGCACCTGGTGTGCTGCCACATGAAATGAAATGGATCATTTCCACAACCTCCTTGGAATTCCTAACTTATCCTTTCCTCTGGCCTACTGGTAGCATGTATTTCTTTCGACTGTTAACTTCTGCTTGGCTTCGCTGAGCCTCTGGTATCTGTATTTATGCTTGTCACCTTCTTGGACACCTGTTGCCGAAATCATTCGCAACTCCGTTCACTTGATGTGCCGATTTAGTCATCATTTGTTTCCTGCGTGTGAAGACTGGTCCTTCTCTGTGTGTGGTGGCCGACCCTACGTTTTCGCCGTGCAACCCATCCATCGTGGTACTCCCGGCCATGTTGCCATTGTGCGTTGCCATGTGCCGAACGTGTTTGACCCCTGCACATGCCAATGATCATACCTGTCAATAAGGACAAGCCTCTGTAAGAGTCCCATCTACTGACTGCTGACTTGACGGGGTGTCACTCGGCCGCTATCACCGCCCTGTCCTAAATCCCAGTTCTTTTCCGACTGGTGCGCCTTCCAGTCGACTGGTATGCCTTCTGCGCTTTTCTTTTTTATATCGGCACAATGAGTACCGCTGTGTCAATACGTCGTCGTATCGTTGGCTTCTCTATTGCGATTGTCCTTCGCAGGTTTCTCTGGGTCGCTGTTGTGTACTTCTCAATGTTATTTGTCGGTGATTTTGCTGTGATCGGTCTGATTATCGCGGCTGGTTTTTGCTGACGTGGTCGCTTCTGGATTCACTTCGACTTAGTTTTCAGGGATGTTGTTATGTCGCCTGATCCGTCGGAATGTTCCTTCGCCTCTAAGGATTTTGTCGAAAACACATCCTGAAACTCATGCAGTAGGACAGTTATTTCTGCAATGAGCGACGCATCCCAGTAATCACCAATATTCACGAATTCTGGATTTCCCTCTGATCCAATATTCACCTCTCTGGTCTCTAAGGGTTGCTGATATTTGTCGGACGGTCTTTCTGGTGTCGCATTGTTGTGATTGTCTTCGAGTTCTGGTGCACATGTAGCCTTGAGGTCATTATCATCTACAGGCTCTGAATTGATGTTATCTTCTTCCCTCATTATTTCTGGGGCAGTTGGTTTTGGTTCCCCTGTCCTTGGTTCCGCCATTTTTCCATACTCCTCTGTGGCTATCCATGCAAATCTTTGAAAGGACACTTACTGCATCTGGTTCTGCCAATCCTCAAGGGCTTCCTCTGAGTCGGAGAATGCTGAACTGGTGTTGTGCCATTATAATTCTTCATTCGTGGTGGGTTTAGCATAATCCTTCGAGATGTTGTACAGATTGTCTTCTTCTATAAATTCATCTCTGGTTGGCTCTGTATATTGCTGTCCTTCAGTAGGATCCAGGGGTACGACCACCCTCATTTCCTGATCTTCAAATGTCATAATACGCTTCTTGAAGTTAATAATTGCTTGATTGTCCATAGCTCAATCGATTCCCAGCAATGCTGGATATGGACTTGTGTTGTCTACTATCTCTATGACCTCAAAATCAGCGTATGTTCGAAGTCCTTCGATCTCAACGGGGAGTTTGCATACCCGGCCAAGAGGGGTGACCTTACTCTGGTTTTCCAATCGCAACTGTACTGGTGACCAATTCATTCGTGGTTTTCCCATTGTCTCCCATGTTTGTTTAGTCAAAATATTCACGTCGGACCCCAAGTCCAAAATGATAGAGTCGACATCAAACACTCTGATTTGTGCTGACATCCACATCTCTCGACCGATCTTTCTCTTATGTATGCGATTGACTCCGAGTTCTTGGCGGCCATCATCCCGTCAATGTAGTAGGTTCGATATCTCTTCCAGCGCCTCCTCATCCTTTGCTAATTCTAAACAAATCTCCAAGAAGGATTTTAAGGTAGTGGCCTTCCTTCGCGATTTCGTCCGGTCGAACGTCGGTGACATATTGTAAATTTCTTCTTGAAGAGGTACATTCCTCTGCTGTCGTAGCACCTCCTGCTGTGCTCTTAGGAAGGTGTCCCTCTCTTTTTCTGTGTCCAAAGTGAACCGTTTCTTTCCTGCCGGTCGGACAATGGGCTGTGGTCTGTCAGCTCTGATCGCTGCTCCTCCTCGTGTTACTATGCCCATCGTCGTAGGATGTCTCCTCACCTCTGTTGATATTTTATGTACTGCTGGTTGGTTCTGACTTTGATTCGGGTTTTGGTTCGGTGGGGTTGGTAGGTTCTTCGTCTGTCACATGGCGATGAGCTGTGGGCAATCCTCCACCCCATGGTCCACCCCACTACAATACGTGCACTGTGGGGTCGGGTTTGGGAAATATCTCGCAAAATTCCCTTGTTGCCCACAATTATAACATACAGGAGGTCATCGGCCTCGTCCAACAGCCCATCCCCTTCCTGTACTACCGCTCCCTTCGCTGAATCCTCCGCCAACACCCCCTTGCGGGGGTCCGTATTGCGCTTGTTGATACTGCGGTTGTGGGTATTGTTGATGCTGCATCTGCTGGTACTGCGGTTGCGGATACTGGGGTTGCTGATACTGCGGTTGCGGATACTGGGGTTGCTGATACTGCGGTTGCGGATACTGGGGTTGCTGATACTGCGGTGCGCCATACTGCGGTTGCTGATACTGCGGTGCGCCATACTGTGGTTGCTGGTACTAGCCTTGGTCGAATTGCAATGGCTGGGCATATTGCGGCGACTGCGTTACCGATTGTTGCTCTTCTTCCTTTACCAGGTATGCATTCATGGCCCGTTCTTGTAACAAATCGTGTGCCCGACAGTCCTTCTCATCATGCCCCACCGATCGACAAAACTTACAGTACAAGCTCGCTGGTCTTAACACCATATTTTGTAGATAAACACATTCCTCCGGTCGATGCCCTCTAGTTTGGAAAACAGTACACCATGGCATGCCCTCTTGATGAAGGGGGTTTGGTGCCCCTGACTGTAAATACTCACAGAATGCAAGACAATTGTCCTTGTGGTGCCCCTCAATTCTGCATCTGATGCACCATACATCCCCACGGATTTCCTTGCCCTTCTTGATGTCCTCCAGTTGTAATGTTAAATTGGCCAGCTATGCTTGTATTCTATCCATTCCCATCCCTGCTTCGCTAATTGACGAAGCCTCTAGCTTCATAGCGATTTCTAACGCTTCCACTTGTGTCGCAACCTTTTGCTGCATCAACGGTCCTCGTATATGTGGCACTAGCCCTGCGATGAACCATTCTTTGTGTTGCAACTCATTTAATGGAAATCTCACTTTCACTATCAGCGTCTTGTGACGCTGATCGAATTCCCACACCGACTCATTCGGAAATTGCTTAATTTCCTTAAGCTCAGTGACGTATTGCGACTCAGATTTTGGTTTTTTAAATTCGTCGATCATTGCAGTTCTAACCTCTGCCAATGTTTTAGCTGCTGTTCCTACCGAAACCTTTACAAACTTCATGTACCCGTCTAATGCTCAGCCCCTAAGGGTCATCATTAGCTGTCCCATTTTTATGGCATCGCTCTGAACCTGCTTTACTGTTCAGACTGCTTCCAAGATAAACCAATACTGTTCAGGATCCTCGGTCCCATCCCCTTGAAATGTGGGCATCTTTGCCTCGTCCGCCATCTGAAAGTTACTAGTATTATTATTTACTGATGCGCTACTCCTGCCACTACACGTAGGGTAGCTCCGCGAGTAATTTGGATTCCTTCCTATAAAGTTCGGAGTAGTGTGCGGGGTCGAAGGTACGTGGTAACCTACGATCTGACCTCCTTTTGCCTCTGGGGTAGCCTGGTTGACGTTCCCTTCGCAATACAGTCGCTTCCTTCCCCGTGGTTCTGTTTCGCAGTCGTCTATTCCGGTCCTCTCAGGAGACTCTCTCTCAGTCCTCCTCTTCTTCTCAAGACGCCATAATATAACTCCACTCCTCAAGAGACCACACTCTTCGTTAGCTTCCCTCTCAAATTCGTCATCACTCATGTCCATCTACCACATCCTTTCGCCAGACTCTCATTTATGCGATACCTTCATCCTCGCACACCGATTCTTCTACTTGTCGAAAGACATTCTCAATATCCCTTTTTCGCTCACCAGCATCTTAATCCACAGTTTTAATGATGACAAAAATCTTCCCCTCGGCCCCCTGAAGAAGTTTCTTTCGGCGTCACTATATGACTTGATAGTATCTACTGCGAATTCAGTTATGTATCCCTCGAGGATATTGTCTACCCAAAAATCAACCGCTTGTGACACGGTGTTATCGACTTGCTTTAGCTGTCGCACCAACTCCGGGGTCCAACAATTGGGCTCAATTTTATGACAGTGGTGTTTTTGGAACGTCAGCTGTGCTAACCACTCATGCAACAGCACTGGAAATTCACAGAAAAATATTTTGTGGATGTTAGAGTAGATGTATCTTCCTAGCCAATTGCTCGCTGTCTGTTTCGGATCTCGCTTCTCACTTTCTGTGAATTCCTCCGCCTTCTTGTCGAACCACTCCTGGATCTCTGGCTTTGTTGGGTGCCAGAACATATCCTCTTTTCTTCTTCCTTAGGGTCCTAACAACAAAACCATTTTTTGACTCAACTCCTCTCGACAAGGGTTCACACTGTCGTTAACAAACACCAACAACCCCTTATACACCGGCCCGGAAAGGACTTACCCTTCCCAGCAACACCTGCGAAGAAGGCGAGGTCTCACCTGAGGCGGATAAGGGTGCTGCAGGAACCAAGCTTCCGTAGTTGTGAAGAGGATATGTGCACATTAACTAGAGATTACAACATTTACAACAATCTGTTAACCAATCATTCGCATACATTCAGAGCATATTCAACCACATATTTGCATTAATCAATAACAACACATATTCGCATTAATCAATAGAAAGCATTCACATAACCCATCATTTATCATCGCATCATTGCACAACAATAGAATTCATAACTGAACATCTTCATTCATTCATCAACACCTGCGGAACAAACCTCGCAGAAACAATCAAGTCATTCTATCGCAAATACAACCGAACCCAAAAGGTAGGATTAATCTCCAAAACTTCGATGCCCTTAGGCTTACAATCCTACTCTATTTATATGATTTCATCTTATTACAAAATGGTCCTCATGACTGACTCGTCTAATCTAACAAATCTTATATTTCCGCAAAAGCTGCGAAAGGTCCCTTTCGCACCTGTCGGCTTCCGCACTCCCTGCGGATCTATCCCATGCCAACAACTGCCATGGGAGCTTTTGCAAGAGCTAGTTTCCATTCTATTTTCAATTTGAATAGATTGATAGATGAGGAGAAAGCCATAGTAGCTTCTTTGGAGGATGAGAAGCTTTCCCTCCATAAAGACTTTGCTATAAAAATTGATGATCTCAAGATGCAACATCAGGTGGAGCTTAATGCTTCTTTGGAACGTCTAAACTTAGTTGTTGATGAAAAGAAGAAGGAATAAGAGATTATTTTGAGCATAATAGTAAGATTCGAGACTTGTAATAGAGCATCCAACAACTCACTCTTCAAGCTACTTTTGGCTTATCTTGCAAGCTTACTTTAGATGAATTTAAAATGGAAGCATTAGTTGTGAATAAAGATTATAGGGAAGTTCAAATAAGATTCTTCTCCAAGATAAATGACCTACAAGATGATTTCAATATCTTTGTTCACCTTTATGATTTGGGTGATGAACAAAAGGAGGAGAAAAATATTTATCACAGAGCCTTTGAACAATTAGTTAATTAGGTAACTCTAATGAAGAATGTTCCTAAAACATTACCCGTATTAGATGTTAAGCATTAAAAAAAGGTCAACATTTCCCTTAAATCTTCGAACTTTGTATGTGATGAAGTCATAGGAATGGTAGAAAAGGGACAAAAAATTTGCAGCAAATTATGGCAGAAACAAATAACATAATTGAGGACATGGGCATGCAGACTTTTGAAGAGTTGGCTGATGCGGTACCTTCGAAGTTCAAGATCAACGATTTTGATCAAATCAAATATGACTCAGCTAAACATATTAAATCCATTTGCCAACTTGATTTTCCAACTATTAAGTTGTTCATTATTGCGCAATTGCCATGAAGACACATCTCACCAACTTCCTTAATAGATGGAGTAAAGTTAGGCAGAAGGATATTCACTCATTCATTTGCAAGGAAGAAATTCAATTGAAGCACACAATCTACAATGATGTTAATCATATGCTATAAGTGCATGACAAGTGGAAAGACTATTTATTTGATCTTGGTCACAATAGTTGGATCTCTCTAGGTTTTAGGAGATCTGTTGCTTAATTTGTGGAACAATCTTATCCACTTGTAACTATTTATATGTAATTTTTGTAATTGAATCAAGGGCTGATTTGGATTTGACCTTGATTATAATTTCTTTTGCATAAGACTATGAAAAATAGCTAAGAACTTCTTTTGAAAACTCTGTAAATTTCTTTGGAGCATCAAATGAAGATCAAAGGTTTTTCTCTCATAATGGTCATGGTTGATTCAGTAACATTTAAATTTTTATTTGCTTTTGCTCAATCTACCTATGTGGTCTATTAGTATTTTAAAATCCAGAAATGTATTTTTAGAATATAAATCTTTTTATCTTTTGCATTACAATGGATATAATTTAGTTAGTGATTTTTCATTAATATCTGTTATCAATCAGATCTAGATGTGTTATGCACATGGTTTCTTGGATTTATTCATAACTCTTGTTTTGACATGATTAATTTTTTTTAATTGTAAATTTGTTTAATAATTGTTATTCTTCCAACAATAGTCATTTTTATTTGGAATTTGTTTCAAAGGCATTATCATAAAATTAATCATTTGCTAATAAACAATTGGATTACAGTCGATGTATTTTCAGTAATATTTTATTGATTTTGCACAAGCTAATTCTTTAGTGTTATAATAAGATCTTCAATTTGTCCTTGGTTAATTGGTAACATCATTAATCCTTTCATATACCTGTTTGACAAAGTTTCTTAAGTTTTTTTATAGGTTTTCTTTCTTTAGTTAATTTTCCTTAGTAGACTTTGCTAATCATTTTTAGGTTAGGTTAGACACATAGTTGTATTTGCATAATTAGTTAGGATTGCATTTAGGTTTTAGGAAAATATAATCTAAGTCTCCTTTTTAAGGAGCAATCCAACCACTGGCAACTGTGCCAACATAATCCTGTCAGAGGCAACCACACCAAACAACTGGGGATCTAGAAAAACCATGGATTGGGTTGTCTCTGTTACGATGATAGATAGGTCAGACCTTCCCATCAATAAGTGCATAGGACAATATTTGTGGTAAATGTTGCACCGATTGATTTCTTTCCTTCATTTATGACAACTCCCTTATAATCATTTTGGTATGGATATTTACAAATGTATGATCTCATACAACAATGCATTTGTGGGATATAATAACACACTTAGGGAGAAGCTTGAAGAAACTTGAGAGGTCATACCAGATGCATTTTTTTTATATATATTGACTGGCATAACATGATTGATCTAAAGTCCTAATTACTCTATTTAATGTTCCTCAGTGATTGGAAGGACCAGTCCCTCTTGAATTGTGCATATAGTTGATAAAATATCGCAAGTTGATTGAGAAGTTAATAGACAAGGACACTAAAGGAAAATATAGATAGTTAGTGCAATGAAAATATGTTAACAACATTGAATTCATTTATAAAAGGAAATTGCAGCAAAATTATGACAATGAGATGAAAACATCACATCTATGAAACTTTGCACATCATCCACTAGATAGTTGTCAACCAATTGGGATGTTCCGGAGGAGGAGTTCATGTATCTATAATATAAATATGCAATTATGATAATATTTCCTATTGACATGTAAGGAAATTACACACAACCAAACTTTGATTACAACAAATGTCCTTGGCATGGTAGGAAAAATATATTGACACTATATTTGTTAGTGTCCTTTGATTGAAGCCATGGGCGTGGATTGTTGCACGTTTGTAAAAATATGCACACTACAAGTTAAAAAATGGTGATGTCTAAACACACAAAGCTCCTTACTAGCAAACTTCCTTGGGATCACAGAGGTTGCAAGTACATTCAAATTCTAGAAAGAAAAATAGAAAAAACAAACAAAATAACAGTTTAGAAATTCATTTGAACGTCTATGCTTTTCCCGTGATCATTCACCATGGTTCATAGACCCATGAACCATCACTTCATTTTGCTCCTCCAATGTAAACAAACTTGATATATAAAAAAATTACCAATTTTATCTTTGAAGAAAAATCTTTCCTCTTCACATTGAAATGGTTCATATTCAAATGCATGGACACTCAAATCAATTTCTAAACCGTTATTTTGTTTGCTTCTTTTTTCTTCTTTTATTCTTTTTAGGATTAAGAAAATTATTGTTCCACTCCATAAATGATTTAAAAGCACCCAACCCAAGTGTGAATTCAAACTCCATTGCATTGATTGTTGGCATTATCCAACATTGTTTTAACTAGACCAACCAACCGTTAAGTAGCACGAGGAATGAAATCTAGTCCAACTTTTTAAATTTTGTTTTTCAATTTGATGTTGTCTATACATATCTTTTGAGAAAGTAAAGGCCTAAATGGTTTTTCTATAGTTGAACTCTTCATATTGTTGTGAGATATAGGGACAACATTGATATGTGATAAATAGAGTTAGAATAATACTTTATTTCGGGTTTATACATCCCGTTTTAAGAAGATAAGATGATCATGATGTCGAGGGTCTCTCCATATCGTTGTGAGATATAAGGTCAACATAGATATGTGATGCATATAGGTAGAATAATACTTTATTTTGGGTTTATACATCCCATTTTAAGAAGATAAGATAATCACGATGTCGATGGGAACTCTTAAGGTGCTGCTTGTCAACATTTCAAGGGGTTGGAGTATTCTGATTTCCTTTGTATTATATTTTCATACCAATTGATCTATCGACACTGCCTCCATCAATGCCATGTTTTTTAGGTGATTTAATCAATGTTTGAATTCATATATCCTTAAAATTGAGTTGAACTCTCTGTGGTGGTGTAGATTTGGTGGGGTTTGTGATTAATTTTTCTCTAAGAAACATTAATGTCAATGTCAATGCAAGTAACATGGACCCATATGTCATCTTCTAGTGTCAAGCTTAACAATAGAGGGCAATGTTGCATATGGTGGGTATGCATATTCCTATGTTTACTGAGAAAATGGTTAATCTAATACTAGCACTTGATACTCTCTAGGGTATACAATCTTGAATTTTGAATGTGGGTTTAAACTGTTTAAATACCTCAAACAATTGAGAAAATGGTTGATATACTTAATATAGGTATATGCAAATTAAGTTTTAGTGGGTTATTGAAAGGAATTATATAAGTCTTAGTTTATTATGAAATCTTGAAATAACACTCAATCCATTGGATTACTAATGGAAAGAAAGTATCCATGAGGATTTCCTTGGAAAAAAAGAAATTATTAAATAAAAATGTTTGAGATTGTAGGGCAAGGTAGCAATCTTGAGTGGAATAAGCAATTTGTTTTCATTGTAATTGAAAGGGTTACTATTATCACCTTGAAAAAAATGGATAGTGATAAGGTGAACGAGGATGATTTTGTTGGAGAAGTAAGGTGCAGACGAGTCCCTAATATTATGATCTCTACCATTTTCTTTGATCCTACATTCTTAAATTGTGTTACAATATTTGTTTTCTTCTTATTTCTATGTTTTTCTAATTATCGTGCATAGCATTCCATTGGAGGGAGTATTCATGGAAGGAAGCATACCCTTGACATCGTACAATGTTGTCCTTTTGTCCTTCTAGACACATCCTACTAAGGGGAGATAAAAGTGGCCCTTGCATTCACTTGTAATATTTACCTAGAGAATGTGAAAGTCATCCATTGCCAAGTTCTTGCTAGGGACCTTTGAGGTTCAATACAATTTTCTTTTTGGGTTAGTTACTCACAAAAAAATGTTCACTTGATTCCCCATGTTTGAGTTGGATTAATATATTTAGTGTATTTGTTAAGGAATGTTAGTGACTTGTGGGGAATGGTTATATAGTAAAAGTCAAGAGGCTTGGAATGACCAATGTGTGATGAGTTTTGGAGAAATACAAAATTTGTGTTTAACGACGATGTATCACATGGTTGAAGGCTCATGTCGACGTGGAAGTAGTCTATTGGACACTAAGTGTACTTACAAGAATTGTCATAGTACCTTGTTAAGTAACTTTGAATTGGTCAAGGGTATTTAGGTTAGAATTGATTTGGTCATTAATGGGTTTATCATACTGGGTAGTTTACGAACTCCATGGTATTGAGTGGCCTGTGCTATTTGCACACATTATTTTATGTGATGAAGGCTATTTAAGGGATTGATGTACTCTGTTATAAGATGCCTCAAGTGGTTGGTGTTGGCTTGATTGGCCATGGATTCATTGCATTGGCCAAGAATTAATAAATATATCTTTGTAGCTAGTTTCCTTGGATGTAGTCTATTATAAGATGCCTCAAGTGGTTGGTGTTAGCTTGACTGGCCATGGCTTCATTGCATTAGCCAATAAAGATATCTTTGTAGTTGGATTTCATAGTAAAGGTTTTCTAGGGTAAATTATTGATGTCCATATGTGTTTGTTTATTTTTCTTTTATCACCGTGTTCATTTTTAAATAGTATCAGAGCCATGGCTAGACTTCGGCAAGAGTGGTATGTTGTTGAAAGGTTTGCAGTGCCCATGTAGAGGTCATTGGGTTGTGCTTAGATAAATCAAGTGGCTGCCTTGGACCTCCCGTGGAATGCATATGGAATGATTGGGATATGGCCACGATGGATTTATTTTCTTGATGCTTATGCGATGTTGATTCTTGCAGATACACAACAAAGAGACCCTCAAAGGATGTTAATCCCCTGTCTAAAGTAGAGATCTTCATAGGAAGGAGGGGACTACTCCAGGATTGAGGGGTGAAGGATCACAAGGAGTGGTTCCAACAAATCAATGAGGAGTGCATCTAGAGGCTCATCGATCTGTTTCCAGGCATGGGGCAACAATATAGAAGTTTGTATCCCAATTTAATGCATGTGTTTTAGTTGAGGTGATGTGATGGATGGCCCTTGCCGTTGAGTTGCATGGTGTGATTTGATAGTTATTAGGATTTTCCTTGAGTTTTCAGGAATTCAAATCTTTGAAATCACTACTTGCATCCTCTAAGGCTTTAGCCAAATAATTCAATTTATTGCTCATTGAACATATACAATCAACTCAATATTAGAGAAAAACATAAATCACGGTTGAAAGATTTTTATGATTCAACAAATGACATGTCGGTTATCTTGTTCTTGGGTTGAATCTTTAGTGTCCTTGAAAGCATTCCTTGCACCAAAATGTCCATTGCTTTGAGCTAATCTGATGGCAATGTTTGTTAACCACAATTGAAGATGGTTGTAAATTTCCCTCAAATTAGAGGTAGCCTTTCCACCTGATCCTCTCTAAAAGGCTTCAAATTTTTACCACCTTACCAAAAATCAATTCATTAGTGCCTACATGCATATGCACAACACTTTTAAGTAAAGTGTTGATAAACAAGATGAAAGAATGGAAGGCATAGATGACCTAGTTCCAACACTTCAGTGAAAGTCATTAATGTCGGCGATGAGTTGAGAAGATATGGGTGCATGTATGGAAGGTACAACAACATTAATGACAACAAATTAATATATATGCGTGAAAGGTGTGGTTGATTGTTTGGAAGGTACAACAACATTAATGACAACAAATTAATATATATGCGTGAAAGGTGTGGTTGATTGTTTGGATTTTTAATATTTTAGAAAGTGTCTAGTGGAACATCATTAATGGCAGTGATGAACGAGATTCCATACAATACTCTATACAACAACAT
Organism: Larix kaempferi; assembly: GCA_027924585.1. Taxonomy (NCBI): domain Eukaryota; kingdom Viridiplantae; phylum Streptophyta; class Pinopsida; order Pinales; family Pinaceae; genus Larix; species Larix kaempferi. Next base: position 4,413,663 of record BSBM01001119.1, read on the forward strand.
TAATGACAATGAGGGCACATAGGAATTTATGGAGAGGAGAGAGAGGGAACGTGCATGGCATCGTGCAATCATTAGTACAATGCTAATATATATGTTTTATAGTTAGTATTTTTGACTTTTTTTAGTTAGTAGTTGCTTGCATAGTTACATAGGGTACTTTGCACGTGGAAAGGTTTTAAGAACAATTGGGGTGCTAGTCCTTAGAAGAGAGATGCATGCATGCATACTTGTACTCTTTTTTAGTGGGTGCACTTTCATATGAATAGATCTACTTGTTTAGGTTTATTTTAGTTAAGGTGTTGTTGTGCTTGTGTCGAGGTTCATGGTACCTTCTCTTCTTCTTAGTCTATAAAGGAGAAGGAAAAGGTATATGTTTTATTCATTTAGTTTTTTTGGAGTAGAAAGTAATAGTGAAAGGTAGTGTTCGAAGTTTTTAGTGTAATTCTCATTTTCAAGAGTAATAAATAGTGATGTGATCTGAGCTTCAAATCTATCTACTTGCTACCACGTTCTTAAACAATGATGTGTTTTAGTTTCTAGTAAAAATTAGAATGCAATTTTGATAGAGATTTCATTTAATGTTTTCTAAAGTAGTTAGGTTAGAAATCAAACTAGGACTGTTACCATGTGCTAAAAAATTTGAACATGGTATCAAAGTGGTGTATTTGGAGCCTTATAGAGTCCAATAATGGATATATCAACGTTGTAGGAAAGAGAGTTGTTAGATGGTTGTAATAGACAATATGTCTAAGCTTTAGTGACTGAAGAAAATTTGTGCCGATGATGAGCTTGTGGTCTTGAGAAGGGTTGTTGGGTGTGAAACTCTAGTTGATCTAGTGATTGGAGATTGAATCTTGTTCAATGGAGTTACAATAATGGCCATTTTCACTATGCGAGAGAGTTACTTGTTATATGGTACCTCTAACTTTGTGCCGTGGCAGTGTAGATTGCAAAATTTATTAGAACCAACAAACCTTTGGTACTTGTTGGAGACAGAGGTCAAATATTTTATATTTCCCAAATATTTGGCATAGTACAAAAAGAACATAGTTAATGTGAAGCAAGTCCCGGCAGATTTAGTGAGGATCATTTGATCCCTTATATCACTGGGAAGAACATTGCCAAGGAGATATATGATGCCATGAAACCATGTACCAAAGTGTGAACGTATCCAAGAAAATGCCCCACGAGGAACAAGCTCACCACGATCTACATGTGCAAGATAGATACAATAACTAGTTGTCTAATGAAGTTAGACGAGTTGAGAAAATAGCTTGGTGTAGTTGGTGATGAAGTCAAAGATGATGAGCTAGTTTGAATTGCTCAAAATGGTTTTAGTTCATCTTGGCGCTTTGTTTGGGTTATCCGTGGATGAGAGAAGTTCTTGAATTCAAGAAGTTGTAGGATTTCATTGGAGGGTAGATAAGACTAGAGCAAGTATCGACCAATTGTTAGGACAAGGATGGTCAACCAAACCTAGTCTTCATCAAGAAAGTGATAAGATGAGTAGGAAAGGAGGACCCAAGAGGGGTTAGAAGGGAAAGGAGGAAGAATCAAAGTCTTCAAGTTAAACAAAAAAGACTTGAGTCATGAAGTGCGACAAGCATGGTCACTATGCTTCTTAGTGTCCTAAGGGGAAGAAGGGAAAGGGTAAGCAACAACTTTCATATGCTTTTGGCGTGGACGATGCTAGATACCCACTTTTCCATGGTGTCCAATATTTCCACATACACAATTTCATGGCTTGGATGTTATGTGGACAATGAAGCTTTAAGACATATGATAAGAAGATCTTCAAAGGATTTCAAGAGCAAGAGGGGGAACACTTGCGGATATGGGTGATGATTCCATGTATCATGTGAAGGGACTAGGCCACATATATTTCCAGATGTCTTTAAGATATGTTCTTAAGTTAGATGATGTCTCGTATGTTCTTCATTCAACTAAGAGTATGGTTTCAATGTCTTTCATGATGTATTTAAATTTTTTGTCTAAGTTTGATGGTCATCATTTCACAGTCAGAGACAAAAACCATGGATCTAATTGATTTTTCTATAAAGAAGTGCAAGAAGGTGGTCTTTATAGTCTACTCATAGATTCTATTTAAGAAAGTGTGGTATGATGCCATGATGATAGAGATTTCAATTTTTTATTTGATCTAGATCTAATACACTTGTCTTATCCCTTTGTACATATGAGTTTATTATTGTAGGAAGTCTCGAACAATGCATGATGTGGTTTTAAAATATATGGTGTCAAGGATAAAGAGGTTAGTAGGCTGTTGACGCAATGTTACTTGCTTAGAACATTTTCACCATAAGATTATGAATATAGTTTAGAGTAAAGAAGGAAGCATTGATCCATGCTCTTGTTTTTTCAAGTTTGTTGATGGTTAACTATTTGATCAAGGCCATAGTGAAGGGAATATTCCAAATGTAGAGTGAGAATTTTGTGTTTGGTAGAGGACACTTTCTTAGGTAAGAGGGAGTATTGTATTTTTAGTACCTCAAAAAGTGTCTAATAGAGCACCATTAATGACAACATTGAGTAGAGAAGATCTAGGCACATGTAGGGAAGGTACTCCAACAAAGATTTTGTACAATAGCATTAATGATTGCAACAATTATGTACATTAGTAATGATGGCACATGGACATTTATGGAGGAGAGAGAAATAAGAGACACATGCATGCCATCATTAGTTTAGTTCCAGTTTAGATGTTTTTTTTATAGAAACGGGTAAGAAGCTTCCGATTAAAAAAAGAAGCAGAGATTACAAAAAGAGGAAGAAGGATTGCTTCCATCGTAGAAATGAGTCCATGAATTCAAGTTCATCCTTTTCTATTCTGTAACAGTCATGAAGCTTCCCTAGTCTGTGCAAACTATAAAACCTGACAAAATTCCCCAGTAAATAAAGACAAACAATACATAGATATAAAAAACTATGCCTTATAAGAGGACTTCTTCTAAAAAGATTACAAAAATATCTTGCTAAGACGAAATGAGAATCCCAAAACCTGAAGAAGAAACCCTGAAACATCACTGGCCGAGTGCATCCACAGTTAAAGTCGCTACGAAGACCAAAAAGAGAGAAAAAATCAAGTATTTAAGTCTGATACTAAACCTCTGGGTGCCTGGGGAGGTTGCAGATCACAGGTTCCTCAGATATTTTCGCCGCGCCACCTCCAACTTTCTATCCCGTGAAGAAATGCCCAATGTCATCCCACAGAAGGTATACTTTCTTTTCAACAGTTTTTATGCCACTGATAACATTATCAAAGCTGATATCCATGTTGATAGCAGAGACAAAGTCTGCTTTCTCACCCAAGTTGGTAACCCTGTCCTGACCTTAGCTACTACAATGACGAATCTCAGAGAGCCGGATTTGAACAAGGTTGTAAAGATTAGAAAGGGCTCTTTTCGTCTCCGAGGTTTCATAGCGCAGCATTCTTAGTTGCTCCTACATTTCCTTTAAAATTTTTGAACCATCCTTCATATTGAGGTCTTTGTCCAGACCTAAAGGATAACCAGGAGCATTGAGATATTTCTAAGCCGAGGAGGGATACCATTTCCCTTTAATGCCAAGAAAATCAAGATTGCAGGAAACGTGACTAGAAGGGCTTACTGGGGTGTCTGAGTTCACCTGACATTATTCCTAAAGCACAAAAGATTTCCCGAGGTCCTGGTGTGTAAGGTCCTCATGCTTCCGGATAGTCTTTCTGCATTGTAAACACTAGGGCAGAGGAGAAACTGAACAATGTGCCACAGGCGAACCTTGAATGCTGAAATCCCCCATTTCGCAGAGGATAATTCCCAACAGATTCTTCGTAATGCATTTACCAGCATAGGAACCGTAGATAATGTCGCCTTCTCGTCTCCCACACGCTATAAAACCTATCCTATCCACCGCCTGAGCCATTCGCATGCTGGAAAATTGTCTTAACCCTTCTGCAATCCCCGAGGCCATTAATGTGACTTGAGCGATTTTGGTGAGATCGCGATCCAAAAATTTATTCAAATTTGAAATGTTGCGAGCAATCTTATTGATCCAATGTTTCCTATACTCGACTAACATGATAATCAAGAACTGAGCACTAGGGAATCCAAACTTTGTCATAAACCTTTCGGTCACACGTCAAGATGCCACAATATAGATTTGCTCCATCATTAGCCAATTTATCCGCATACTGATTGAGAGCGCGCAACACATGTTTGAAGTCAATAGCTTGAAATTCTTTGACTATGAAATTTAGGATATAGTGCGTCTTGTTAGACGGGTTCTTTCGATTATTCGTAAGATTTCTAGCTTCTCTAGTGACCAGAAGCAAGTCACCAAAGACCACTAGCTCTTCAATTCTAATGATTCTAGCTAATTCCAGTCCCTTGATTAAGGCTAACCATTCAGCGCCATTGTTTGTTTTTTTTTCCGATCCCCCAGGCATACTCAGTCTTCTTGTTCCCCTTGGAGTCATAGATGACTCCTCCTGCACCTCCCAACCCAGGGTTTCCTTTCGAGGCTCCGTCGAATAACAGAGTGCTGCAACCGATGTTCATCCTCCAAGAGTGAAAATCCAGAGGGCTCATTCTTACCTGCCAATTCAGAGAGTTAGGTCTTATGAAAAGTTTGATCCTGGAGAAGGAGGGGGCAGGAATAAAAAAATCATAGAACCAAGCTCGTTCCTCCACCGTTAGGTGTTCTTTGCGAATGTTATGCATCCCCCTCGTGGAAAGGGCTTCCACCTAAAGGGATTTAGCGGAAGAGAGCACCCTGCTCGGAGTGGTATTTTTCCCTTCAAAGATTTCTTTATTTCTCACTGTCCAAATTTTCCAACAAATATATTTTGGGAGAGCTTCCCAAGCTCCGGCGAAGTCAGGCTTCCGTGAGAGAGATCCTTGATAGTAATCCTTCCAACGTTCGAAGAGATTTCCAGATTGTTGGCATCGCCAAATGAAAATGTAAGCCATGGGTAGCGAGAGACCAAACCTCTAGAGTGAATTTACAATTCAGGAAGACGTGCTCAAGTGTTTCTTCCGAGTATTTGGATAGAATGTAGCGCAAAGGACCCTCTATCCCTCTCTTTCTCAAGTTCTCAGCTATAAGAGTTTTGCAAGAAGATAGGATCCAAAAGAAGGCATTGATTTTTGGCAGACCATCCTTACACCGGAATTTTTTCCACTTTCTGTCTTTAATGTTATTATTTTTTGGACCATAAAGGATATGATATCCTTCTTTAACCGAGTAGGATCCAAAGTTTCCCCAACCTCTTCTGTCTTTAAGGTGATTGTGCACAAGAGCAGAACCTTGCAGCACGCAGAGGAGCATGTCGAAGTCTGCTTGGAGATGGTGCGGGATATCTAAGTCCTTCCATCCAGCCCATCTTCCATTGGGTTCCTAGGAGTATAGGTCATAAAGAGTGGAAATATTGAAATGATCAAGCCAAAGCTTAAGATGAGAGAAGGCCAACAGATAGTTAGAGCGAGAGGAAGGCCCTATATTGTCTTGCCAAATATTTATCCTCCTCCCATTACCTGGAATCCAATATAGGCTGTCTTGAATAATGAATATGCCTTTTTTGCATAAGTACCAGATTGGGGATCCACCTCTTCTCAGGTCGATGTCTTCCAAGAATCTATGTCTTGAACCTTTTAGATATTTCCTTTGCAGAATATCCTTCCACCAAGCTTTGCTACCAGAGACTAATCTCCAGAGGATTTTTTCTCCCAGATCAAGATTCATACAATTTGGGTCTCTTAAGCCTGCTCCACCACAATCTTTTGGACTGCAAACAATATCCCAATTGACCAAATGAATTTTTTTAGTATTGGTAGATTTGCCTCCCTGCCACATGAATTTTCTTAACTCTTTGGTGATATCTTGTATAATTCTTTTGGGGGCTAAGGAAATCGAACAAGCGTAGGTTGGGTAGGCCGATAGAACTGCATTGATGAGCACCAGTTTCCCGGCTGGGTTGAGCCATATTGATCCCAGGAATTGATTTTAGCCTTGATCTTATCGATCAACCCTTGCCAATCCGATGTCCTTTTTTCTCCCTTGAGAATGGGAGTCCCAAGGTAGTTGAAAGAAGTCCAGATTAACTTTCCTTCAAAGACAAAGATCCTGGAAATTCTTGCTATAGTCCTAGGCAGGTAGTTCCAACCATACACTTTGGACTTAGTAGAGTTCACCTTGCCATCTGAGGCCATTAGGAATGTGGACAATGCCCTTTTGAACCTCTCAGCTATGACCGTAGAGGCACCACCCAACAAAATAGTGTCATCGGCGAACTGCGCGTGGTTGACTGCTTTTACTCCTCTAGAAATCCTTATACCTTTTAACTCGCCCGTACTTTGCAGAGAATGAAGCTTCCTGCTCATAGACTCCGCAACTAAAAGCTATAAGAATGGAGACAGAGGACAACCCTGTCAAAGTCCCTTGGTGACTTGTAATAAATCTGTAGGCCTACCATTCACAAGCGGTGCTATCCAGGGATGACCAATACATGCCTTGATCCATTTTACAAATCTTTTTGAGAAGCCAAATTTGTGCATAATTTCAAAAAGAAAGAAGTGATTAACTCTATCAAAAGCGTTAGCCATGTCTAGCTTAATAGCCATACCTTGTTGTTTTCTTTCCATTATGGAGTGAATGGCTTCTTGGACGATGATAATGTTGTCTAGTATTTGCCGCCCAATGACAAAACCTCCTTGGGAGTCCGAGATGAGGGAAGCCATGATTTTATTCATTCTAGTGGCTAGAATTTTCGAGAGAATTTTATAAGAAGTGTTGCAAAGAGAGATTGGCCAGAATTTATCAATGGATTGAGGGCTTCTTTCTTTAGGGATTAAGGCCAGGAAAGAGGAATTGGTTGCACCACCAATCCTATATTTCTTTCTAGTCCAATTTAACATCCTTTTTAAGTCCTCTTTGATGATATCCCAAGAAACTCTGTAAAAGTTAATAGTGAATCCGTTTGGTCTAGGGGCCTTGTCTGCGTGTAAAGCCCATACAATATCCTTTATTTCGAACTCTAGAATTGGCTTTGAAAGGTCCCTGTTCTCACGACCAGAAATAATCGTGGGGATTCCAGCTAGAAGATCAGCTTGGGCTATCGGATCAGTCTCTTCCGAGTCTGAGTAAAGCTCTTTAAATTGATGAAAGACGTGATTTTTGATTTCATCTTGCCCCGTGATCATCATTCCAATCCTATATTTCAATTCTTTAATAGTATTGAAGCTGAGCCTAGCCTTGGTTTGCTTATGAAAGTAATCTGTGCTACTATCACCTCCTTTAAGCCACAGCTGTCTGGATTTCTGCATCCGCACTTCTTCTTCTTGTCTGGCAGTGACTATGATTTTCATGTTCAACTCCCTTTCTCGAAACATAACCGGGTTGGTGATCTCTTCCTTCTCCATGCTGGAATGAAGAGAAGCAAGGTCCTTCTGAAATTGAATATTTTGGGAACTTGGATTCCTAAAAGCGAATTTCACCTAACTCTTTAGAGCGTACCTCACCAATCTGAGCTTTGATTCCCAGATAAAACTTAGGGAGCCATAGCATTGGCAATTCCAAGCATTTTGAATAAGGTCCGTAACTTTATCATCATGCCACCAAATTGAATTAAAACGAAAAGGTATGGGTCCAAGATTGGCCGGGGCAGACAAAGTCAAAGATATGGGCTTTTGGTCAGAGATGGCTGAAGGCAAAGTAAAAGAGGCAGGAATAATATATTTCTGAAGGAAAGAGGAAATTACTAGGAATCTGTGAAGATGTGCCGCTATGTGACATGCGCCTAAACTTTTGTTACTCCAGGTAAATTTTCCATTCTTTAATGGTGGGTCCAGTAAATCCAGATAAGAGATTAAGTCTTCCATCATCTCGGCGAAGGGGTCCCTAACCTTAGAACTGCACCGCTTCTCCTCCCGTGACTTAGTTGTGTTGAAGTCACCAACGAAGACAAGATCTTTCCCATGCAGATCCTCCTTAAGAGAGGAGAGCTCGCTCTAGAAGGATTGCTTATCCCTGTAGTGAGTTGGTCCATAAACGTTGCAAATGAAGATGGAATCTAGATCATCCTTCCCCTGTAATTCTGTCAGCAACCATTGAGGATTTTCTATGACCTATTTTAGAGTGAAATTGTTAGAAAAAAAGAGTCTATTCCTCCAAAAGCCCCTTTGGAGCTTATGGATTTTCCTTGGCAGTTCTTCCAGAACAAACGTGAGAGTTCCAAAACCTCCACGTCTGCCATTTTGGTCTCTTGGATTAACAGAAGATTTGGTCTTTCTGATTCGATGAAGTCTTTTAGAGCCTCCACTTTGGTCTGTCCACCCAGACCCCTGCAATTCCAAGAGATGGCTTTCATTATTTCTTGAGTGATTGTGATCCTGCTCGGGATCTACCTTCCACTCTTGCTCCTCCTAAATTTTTAGGGTTTTGTAGAATATTAGTTTGCTCAAGGCTCCTTTGCCTTCCAAGATATAGTTCTCTTTCTGCTTCCTGCTCCCTGTGGTAACTTTGAGATTTTCTTCCTCTAGTATTCAGGGGCGGTCCTACATCCTGTAGATCAAGGGATTGGGAGGAGGAGCGCCTAGGAGTGAAACTCCGCGAGACAACTTTGGTATGCTTAACCAAATCTTCCCAAGAACCTCCTGGCATTAGGGAGTCTTCTGAGACATGTTCACGCCTTTTCTCTCTAGGAGAGGCGATAAGGATGCTTTCCATTACAGAGGCCTCTTGATTTTCTTCTTTTGAGATATTTTCAGTTGATGGGATTTCACCTTCTTCCATGTTCAGGGCCTGAAATTGATTACTAGTTGAGGCCTCCTTGCCTTCCTTCTAATGTTCCTTATTTTTTTCTGGCTGCGATCCATTTGCTAATGGAGCATGAGGGGGCATTTTTCTTCCCTTTTTGACCTGCTGCCATCCTTCTTCTTGAGTTTTTCCTGGGTTTTCACGGGCTAATTTTGGGCAGTTTTTGACAAAATAACCATACTCATGGCATTTTTTACAATTGAAAGGAAGCTGCTCGTAGTCTACCTTTTGCAGGTGTTCCCATCCATCCATACACAAAGTCACAACTTTAGGCAAACCTTTTTCCAAATCTACCTCCACAGAAATCCTCGCACATGAGAACAAAGGCCCCTTTGGTTCTGCCTTATCAATGTATTTTCCAAGAGAGTTCCCAATCGCTTGAAGAGTTTCATCATTCCAACAGTGCAGCGGAAGGTGTGGGAGGTGAACCCAGACTGAAACCGCGAAGGGAACATCCTTTTCAGGATAAAAGGCTAAACTCCAGCGATTTAAGTACAGACCCCGAGGACCCATGAAATAAGGGCCACTCCTAAAGATGAGATCTCTATCTTCTTTGAGTTTGAATAAGAAAGTGAAAAAACCCTTACCACATAAGCAGTGTTGAAGACCTCCAGATATCAGAGGCATCCAATTTTTATTGATCCAAGAATCCACAGTTTTTGGAGAGGGCCAGATCCCAGTGAATTTCCCTATCAAACCTCTCTCACTCAAAGCGAGGGATTTCAATATGAAGCAACTGACATGATTTGAATACAGGGAGCAGCAACCCGCTTGAGAAAACCATCTCCAGAATCCGGAGCTGAAGGAGAGGGCATAGAAGCCACTAATGCTCTGAAAGCTTCATCCAGGAATGCCGTCGATCCTCCGGATTCATATCTGGAGGAGGATCCATTCAGAAAATGTCAGGAGGATCCAAGTATCCCCTCAGCAACCGAGAGTAGAGCCGTCGCGGCCAATTGACCTAGCCGACGCAGAACCCTAGCATGTTGAACCGGATTGGAGGGTGAGAGGCAAATTATTCTTGTACAATATCAATTTTAGTTCTAGTTTAGATGTTGTTTCATAGTTAACAATCCAATTCTATTTCTAATTCTTGTTTTAATTAGTAGTTGCATGCATAATTAGTTAGGGAACTTTGTATGTTGAAAGGTTCCAAGGATAGATGGGGCACATATCATACTTTTCTAGGAAGAGATCTAGGGTTTAGGTTTATTTAAGTTAAAGCATTTCAATTTTTCATAGTAGAAAGCACTGGGTGAAGGGTAGAGTTCAAAGCTTTCAATATGATTCATGTTTCAAAAGTAATAAACAATGATGTGATGAAGTAATAAACAATGATGTGATGAAGTAATAAACAATGTTTCAAAAGCATTTCAATTTACTTGTTGCTACATTCTTCAACTTGATGTGTTTCACTCCCTAATAAGAATTAGATCGCAGTTTTTATAGAGATTTAAATTTTTTGTTTTCCTAGGTAGGTAGGTTGGAAATTAGATTAAGATCATTACCATGTGTTGAATAATTTCAATTATTCTTATATTAATTCATGATAGTTAGCTAGATGTGTATACATTATAGTAGATGTATTATATACATGGTTTCAAAAATGATTTTTATAAGCATTGTATATCAATATATATATATATATATATATATGGAATAATTTTGCATAAAAACTTAACAATGGTTTTCTATATTTATGGATTTTTTAGTAAATTTATAGACATGAAGGGAATTCAAATTTTGTACTTTTCCATAAAGAACTAGCCAAAAAAGCATTAACATTAATGACAATAAATTGAATTAACCCTTTAACTATTGACAATCTTCCATGCCAACCAACGATTTAAATTTGAGAAAGCATAAGATAAACCACTCCAAATGTTGGATGCACCAGGACCATTCTTGTTTTCCTTTCTTAACCAATCAATAATTGCGAGATTTTTTAAGTACTTGCACCTGACGATATCCCTCCACAAACCCTTGTCCATAAGCCCATGCCACAAGGTTTTCAAAGCCAAATCTTTTCTGATCCACTGTATGTTTTTAATGTCCCAACCACCAAGAGTCTTGGGGGTAGATATAGACTCCCAAGCAGGGAGATGAATTCCAGTCCTCGATTGCGATCTTGACCATAAAAAAAAAAATACATATTGGCAAATTAGTAGAGAAAGGATTTTATTCGGTAACTTAGCCAGAGCTATCCAAAAGACGAGAATACTGTTAAGGATTGAATTGATAAGGGTAATACGCCCCCCCGAGAAAAATGCCAACTGCACCAATTTTTTTTTCTCTTCTCTAATTAGTAAAAACGTAGCCATTTGGTTTTAAAAAGTACCCAAGATACTTTAGGCCTGCTTCAAGCTCCAATTGTTCATAAGGGAGGATAGTTTTAAACATATCCAGTTCCGAAACCTCCATATTGTATGAGAACATGAGTATTTCTATTAATGAATGGACGAGAACATGAGTATTTCTATTAATGAAAAAGAAGAAGTACAAAGTGATACGACCTCTTGCCGACAACCAATCTGAACCAAGATCTAGATCAATCCACTTGTGCCTCCACCACTTCAATCCTCCATGAATGGCAAACTCAAACTAGAAAGGAGTTTGGAAGGTGAACATAACTGGTTCACAACTACAAGGATCAATGAGTGTAGACTCAAGATAGGGAAAAAATCCACTAGAGTTCCTTTACTCTTCTCTTCCTCCTCCCGTCCATAAGCCATATGTGCTCAATATATAGTCCTCTCAAAGGTAGGTGAAAGGACTCATCGAGATGTTACTTGGGCAGATGGAGAGCCAAAGGTCACCCAATGACCACTTTTTGGGAGTAAAAAGTAATAAAATAGTGGTTTTTACCATTTTACTTGATACCTGCGGGCTATAGGGATGCAACTCACGGGTACGCATTCTATAGTGATGCAACATGCGGGTAGGAACAAAAATAGGATAAACTAGTATCACTGAAGGATGAAAATGGATTTGAGTCACTGAAATGGATCCTACAGGCCAAAGAATGCTGATGCTCACAGGGTAGAAGATTTCTGTATAACATAACCCACTCCAAATATGCCTTCCCAATTTAAAAAAGACCCCTATTTTCACTAGATATTGTATGTATCAATTTTTTCATTAACATTTTTTATACCCCTTTATATTTCTACTTAGTATATTGATATGATACCCCTCTTATGACCCCACATGCATTCTATAATGCACCTTGCTTCTTTCGATGTATATTGTGGATGCACATTACTTCACCCACAATGCAATTAATCAACCACATATCATTATGATTTGCAACATATAATGGTTTAATGAAGATATAGGAGATCACTTCTTGTATGTCACTAGAGCCAATGCACATAGTACAACATTTAGATTGCATGTTGCAGTTCCCCAATCGCTGACTAAGCCTGTTGTCGGATAGGTATCCAAGCCCCAGGGCTTCTAACAAGCTCTAGGAGGTTGACTAAATCTCCCAAGGCCTGTAATAGGAACAAGTGGTTGGGTATTCAAGCCCCCAAGGCCTATCGAGGGCCTATAAAAGGCCCTGGAGGCTTAGAGCCTCTCAAGGCTATTGGCAACAACTCGCTGAGTGTTATTGGTAACAATTGGCTGTCAATGACCACTATCTCTCGATTATGATTGACTGGAAACCCACTTCACCACGAAACCCCTGGCCTCAAGCATGCCTCAAGACGCGATTTCCCTGCGTATTGGTAAGCCCGAGCCTTGCCTCAACCCGATTTCTCATCCAGCCGTGATCCCGCCATCTCCATTTGGCGGATATTTGTTAGCCCGCCCATATAAAAAAGACCCTAAAGTATTTTTGTATTGTTACATTAAATAAAAAAATCCCTTTTCCCCTTAATATATAAGCAATATAATTTTTAGGTTTTCATGAATATTTAATACCACAATATGAATGAACATGATATTATATTGCCTTCTAGTGAAGCCCCCGTGCATTGATCGCAGCTGGGGAAATTTTGTAACAATGAGAACCACCGATGAAGGGGTCAAAATGGAATGCACATGAAATCAGTCACCAATATTCCATGCCAATCAACGATTTAAATCTGAGAAAGCATAAGATAAACCACTCCAAATGTTGGATGCACTAGGACCATTCTTGTTTTCCTTTCTTAACCAATCAATAATCGTGAGATTTTTTAAGTACTTGCACCTGACGATATCCCTCCACAAACCCTTGTCCATAAGCCCATGCCACAAGCTTTTCAAAGCCAAATCTTTTCTGATCCACTGTATGTTTTTAATGTCCCAACCACCAAGAATCTTGGGGGTAGATATAGACTCCCAAGTAGGGAGATGAATTACAGTCCTCGATTGTGATCTTGACCATAAAAAAAAAATACATATTGGCAAATTAGTAGAGAGAGGATTTTATTCGGTAACTTAGCCAGAGTTATCCAAAAGATGAGAATACTGTTAAGGACTGAATTGATAAGGGTAATATGCCCCCCCCCGAGAAAAATGCCAACTGCACCAATTTTTTTTTCTCTTCTCTACCTTCTTTACTAACCATAACCAATCAGTAAAAACGTAGCCATTTGGTTTTAAAAAGTACCCAAGATACTTTAGGCCTGCTTCAAGCTCCAATTGTTCATAAGGGAGGATAGTTTTAATCATATCCAGTTCCGAAACCTCCATATTGTACCAATGTATACCATATTTCAGAAGGCTTATCACCATACCTGAAGCAAGACAAAAAATATCTAATATGTCTTTAAAGTTATTCCATTCACTCATATTACAAATTAAAAACAATAAGACATCGTCCATGAACATAAGATGGGCAATATGTTGCGAAGCCCGAGTAAATTTAATGCCAGAAATATTACCTTTCATTTATTCCTGAAAAATTAGCTTGCTTAAACCCTTGATGACCAACAAAAAAAGAAGTGGTGATAAAGGACAAGCCTGTCTCAGAATACGAGAGATGAACTGAAGAAATTAGTAGGGCTTCCATTGATCAAAACTAAAAAAGTGGTAGACGAAACACAACCCCTAATTTATAAGGACTCCCTCATAATTATTTTGATCTCTCTTGTTTTATTTAAAATATAAAAGTTATTGATATTTTATATTTGACATTCAGTGATATGTTGTTATATTTTGAATTTCAAATAAACTAATGTTCAAAAGTTTGCGAAATAATGTTTTGTTTGCTAATAGAATAAGGGAGAGACAATTAAGAGCTTGGGTCTTCTATAGTCATTAGAGATACCATGTCATCATTGGGAATATGTTTAAATAGATTTGATCACAGGTCTACAAAATTCTAAAGCAAAGATTGTCATCATGGTAGTGGTGGATCGACTCACAAAGTATGCCCATTTTTACTCTCCTTCTCATCTTTTTAAAGCGAGTACAATAGTTGCAACATTCATGGTAACAATTTAGAACCTACATGGAATTACCAAGATTATTGTAAGTGATAGAGATCCAATTTTCAATGATAATTTTTGGACTAAAATATTTTCTTGTGTGGGTACTCAATTGGATCATCACTCCTCTTACCATGCTCAATCCAATGGGCAAATGGAAATTGTGAATAAATGTATAGAAGGGTATATTCATTGCTTTGCATCTAATAAACAAACACAATGGGTCAAGTGGTGCCATTCCATACTTCATTATTCACTTTATTCCTATCATCCTCCATCCATCACATCAACCTTGAAGGGAAAAATGAGGTTGAAGTAGTGGAGGATCACATATAGCTCCAACAAGAGGCTCTCCAACTATTGAAAGACAACTTGGCTATAACACAAAATATGATGACAAAACAAGTAGATCAACATGGTAGCGAAAGGAAATTTGAAGTTGCATATTAAATATTTTTGAGGTTACAACCATACAAACAAATGTTCCTCATACAACAAAAGTAGGTCAATATATTAGCATCCAAGTAATATGGTCCCTATAAGGTATTGCAAAGGATTTGAAGTATGGCTTACAAATTATAGTTGCCTCAATCTTCATGTGTACATCTAGTCCTCCATGTTTCTTGCTTAAAAAAGGTAATCAATGACAAGATCCTAGTTCAAACTATTTTACTAGAGATGAATGAAAAATGGAAAGGCATACTGGAACCCAAAACAATCCTTGAAACACGGAGCAAGAAATTGCAATATTGATCAATTATTGAGTACCTCATCAAGTGGAAGAACCTTCCAATAGAATATGTGACATGGAAAGATGAGTTCTTTGTGTGGAAACGTCCATAGTTAATTGAGTATCGAAGACAACAATTGTTAGAAGGGGAGGGGCATGTTAAGCTCTAGATATTTTGACATTACATATCTATTATTATATTAATGTTGTCTTTATTTGTTAGATAGGACCTTAATTTTTATTGTACCATTTGTTTCCTATATATACCAAGGATATCTAGCTTTAGAGATCATCTCATACTATCTTGTGCATTGGATATGTTGTTAAAGGAGGTTGCCTTATTGAATAGGCTTATTATTCATTTTCTCTTTATTATTATCAAGGCACAAAGCTACTTTTATTTTCATTTTTTATGTTATTTGGAGAACTTAATTCATACCAAGGTGCCTAGATGGATGTTGGTGATTAGATTATCTTAAGAATAAAAGGATCGTTATACTACCCGGGTTATTTCTCTTTCAGTCTTTGATTAAGACGAATTAGGAAAAGTAATCTTAAATGAGTTCTTATATTTATATGGTCTTATAATAGATGATAGGTGTTCCATCCATAGTTTGTCCATATACTAGTTCATAATGAGTGTTTTCACATCATATGTGGGAAGGACTTATAATTTAATACATTTTTGGATGAATTATGTGATAATATGGGTTTACAAAAGGAAACGTATGAACATTGAAGACGTTAGTGGTGACTTTCTTACTTAATAATTATTTTTGAAAAGGCTATAAATTATCTCGTTCTTATGGTTATAAGAATTGAACATTTTGATTAGTATAGAGGCCAATTATGAAGTCATTTTTGTCAGATGCTAGAGTCTATTGATTAAGAACTAGAGTGTATTAATTAAGAACCTATGCTTTAATTTTTTTTAAATATTAACCTATGCTATAATTTTTCTAGAAATATTATATGCATATGTTGAATGCATTTTCTTTAAACAATTATTTTTGAAATCTTATAAATTATCTCATTCTTATGGTTGTAAGAATTGAAAAGTATGGTTATTATATAGGCCAATTATGAGGTTCTTTTTGTTAGGTGTTATAGTCTATTGATTAAGAACTCATGTTTTATTTTTTCTAGAAATATTATATGCATATGTAATATGTAATATTATATATATCCGTTATGTGGGGTGGGGTACTCATCTTAATATCTATGTTTTAGGTGTTCTTATAGAACATGCTACTTAAATTGTTGCAACTCAATACAAAATAATTAGTTCATAGAAAGTATGTATGTCAAATAATTAGATAATCATAAAAACTATGCAATTGTGTTTATGATATACTTATCAATAATAATTATATACATATTCAAATAAAAAAAATAAAAAATTGTAGCTAATCTAATCCAAGAAACTATCATGCACATGCAGCTTTATGGGCTCATAACATGCATGCATGTAATTAAAGCATGGATGAAGAACAATTAAACTAGAACCAAAATGGCCATCTTGTCCATATGTTATGGCCTATCTAAAATTAATGACATGGCTTGAAGGCCTTATCCTTGACAGTTTAACACCGCTTGTAGATGGATCCTGATGTGATGCTACAATAAATACACAAATTGTATTGTGTGTTAGGGTGGATATTGTAGTACTAATCTAAGCTAAGGTGTTTTGTTGTGTTTGTAAGGGGCGGGGATAAGGCATATTCATAAGAATCGGTGACCCTCTTAGTGGGTTCAAATGCTTTCCTCTTTCTCAATTCTTAGCAAACCCAAGACCAACCCCTTCAAATTCACAAATGCCAAAATTATTGACATGCCAACCTAAAATAAGCTCAGGCCATAACTTATGTAGAAAATATAACGATACTTTCCTATTATTGTAGGAAGGTGTAGGGAGTTTGTTGGTTTTACACTTGATAAACAATTGGACAATGCCATCTTTGTTGATATGCAAATCTTTCACCTCTTCCTTGCTCATTCTGATTTTATAGTATTTTTTCATCCTAGCCCTATATTCAAATATATCATATAATTGGCCATGAACATGGTTAATGGAAGTAACATGTTGTTGAGTGAAGTGGCCAAGGAAACACCAGATGACTCTTTAGTATTCCTAATATCATCAATTATGTTTCTAGTTTCATCCAAACAAAGATTAATTTTTGTGTATGAGTATCATGGTCTTGAGGGTTTTTCTCAATTTTAGTGGAACAAATAATGCACTTACACCGTAACAAAATAATATTATTAAAATAAAAATATGATATTTGATATGAAACCTACATCTATGGGAAAGGCTCCATACTAGGGATGCCAACCTTCATCAATTTTGACCAAATCAACAAGAACACATGCATATCACTATTACCATCCTTGAGTCACTTTGACATTCCCATTAGCTAGAGATGCCAACCTTCAACAATTTTTCCCAAATCAACAAAAAATATGCATATCGCTATTACCATCCTTGATTCACTTTGACATTCCCATTCACTCAATAAAAAAGTAAGTTCGATACATTTTATAATTTAATATAGTGAAAATAAATTAAATAATTTATTACTAACAAAATAAAAAACAAGAGAAATAGCTGCAAAGCAGCTAGTCCATGCTTAAACTTTAAAATTATGTTTATGTCTATGTTTTGTTTAATTGATAAAAAAAATAATGATTTTTGAGAGATTTAATGGAAAAACTACCATAGCGTCACTATTTAGTACAATGTTAATTTTATAGTTATGAAATTTAAATAAGCAAATGAAATTGATATGCAACATCCCAAAACAACATGAGATATACAACCTAAAAGACAACATGGAAGGTACAACCTAAAATGCATAGGAAAACCAATGAAATTAAATTGAGTAGCCCTAATCTGTATACATCGTGCCCATTGTTACCATCGAATTTTTGTTTTATCTATTTTCTAATTCATAATTGCAAAAATAATTGTTAAAGTATATGGAAATTTGTGTTTAAAGTATGATGAATCAACTTGGGAATTTGTATCTATGAATCCTTTGGATCCTCTCTTTTGCATGACACTTCAACATTAAAAGCATTATCATGTAAATAAAAATTGTGTGTGATCATGTAACAAAATAATTAGTGTGAAGAAGAAGTAGGCGGATGATACCCTTACTGGAGATTTGACAATGTTAGACATGTATGCCTATAATTCGACCCCTAAACCTTCAACTTACATGAATGGAGAAATAATGATTGTGGTTTAATAATTGTGTGATAAATAAATAAATGGTATAGATAATGATGAAAAACCAAGGAAATAATTGAACATACTATACAATAAAGTATAAGAAGCTTAACTTAATGAAGATGGAGCAAGAACAAATGGTAATATTTATCCAACAATCAATTGGTAGAACATATATATCAAATGTAGGAAGTGTTTAAGACAAAGTCATGATGCAAAGCGTAGGAATGAATGTTAGTTTTCATAAAATATCATGAAATTAGGAGGCCAACAAGTGATAATGCCATAAGAATCATATAATACTTGATGAGTTCTTTTAGCAAAATAATTTATAAGTGGGCACCCTTTTTTATGGATTTATGTCTCTTTTTATGTATATTAATTTACCTTTACATAAATTAATAATAAGTAGATTTTCATTAATTTTTTTTTTTTTTTATCAATTAAGAGATTGATTATTGTTTTAAAAAATCTAAAAAAAATAAAAAATATTTTCAACATAAATTCAAATAAAAAACACTGTTTAAATTATAATATAAATTCTATATTATTTATAAATAAATAAATTATAATCAAATAAAATTGTAAAAATGAAAATAATTTTTCTACATTCATAATAAAAATAAAAATTATTATATGAATAACACCTTTTGTATATATAACTAAATATATAAAAAAGTTATTAATAAATTATAGTAATACCAAAAAAATATTGTATTAAGAATAAAAATATATCTTTTAGAATTAATTTTAAAAAATATCAAATCATGATGTTTAATTGGTTTATTATTTGAATCTTGTATTATAAAGTAGCTCTCTTTAAATCTCAACTTTTTCTTTTTTCTTTTCATATAATATATATTATATTTATTTAATCTTTTTATTTCAATTTTTTTTTATAAATTTTTATTTAATAATTTTAAAAGAGTTAATTAATTTTATAATTTTTTTTATGAGATACGAACTTTTATTCAATAACTTTAAGAATAGTTAATTAGTTTTATAATTTGTTATGACTTTAATATAAGTATAACATAGCTTAATGTTATTGGAATTTAACTATGACTTTACTCACGACTATGGAAGATATTGAGTTTGACATATTTAGTCTCTCATTCATTCAAAGAACAAGTAATCCATTATTATGTCATTAAGATTAAGATAAATTTTTTTAGATATTATATTGACTATTGAACTTTGACCCCTTAGAGAATTGGATCTCTTGTTTTGCACATATATAGAGGTGGATCTGTGGTGGTAGGAATAATCACAAAATTCAACATCTTTGTTTCATTTATTAAAAAAAAATTGACAATCCAATTTACCGTACAAATGAAAAGAGAAACAATACAGGTACCAGTTAGAATTCCACTTTTATGACTCGCTAGAGTTGCTATGTTCACAACATAATGGATCATGGAGCTATACATCTTTGTATGATGCTTTTAAGAGGATCAATGGCGATAACAATATGGCGGGCCCATTAGTTTATTAATGCATACACCTTTAAATTGTTGTATTCTTGGAAGAATCACGTGGCCACCACAGTTTTCATTGTTCTATTGAAATAAAAAGAGCAACAAGTTGAGTTAGGTGACATCTGGGCGATCTGGTCCATGCAAACCTAGATTGCATGTTAAACTCATGGCATCCTAAACTAGAAGCCAACCCATCAATAAACATTAACAGTAATATTATGTATTCTATCTTCAATGTCTTCAAAATATTCAATAGCCATGAACATATGTTTGAAAGTGAGATATAATTATATCGATAGGTGTTTATATCTTAGAATTTGGGGTGGACTATCATCTATGCTTTTCCTATATTGAAGGAGGATGAGACAAGTGTAATGTCTAGATTGATTCTATGGTAAAGGAGAATGAGACAAGTGTAATGTCTAGATTGATTCTATGGTAGTCGTTCCAAATTCAAAATAAACAATTATAAAAAAGAATATAAAAAATAACTGGTAGCTAATGCATGGATAACTCTTAGCTGATGCATGGATAACAGTTCGTGATGCATGGATAATGGGAAGTTCTTGGCAGAGTTTAACTAGAAAATAGAGAGAACAAATAACAAATAACTTATTCATGGCACTTAACTTGTGGCCTATCAGTGTTCACCAACCATAAATTAAGTAGCTATGCTACTTTTATGAAATGCCGAAGAGGGATGCCCTGGCCCGAAACAAGGATGCATGGAGAAGTACTATCCTTAACATTAGTTGGTACGGATATTAGCCTTGAAATAAATAAATTTTGTAGCTTTCAACTGTAAGAAAAGTTCTAAAAGAGAGTACAGTAAGCCAAAGAGGGTTGTTCCCAAAAGTATAGTAAGACAAAGATGGATTTCTAGTATTGCAACCATTGCAGTTGTCCAGAATATGCAATAACTCTATAGATGGGTGCTTATGGACATGTCTTTGGCTTCTTAACTTTTAGAATGCATTACCTGAGGATTGGACATTATTCCTTACTTTTCAGACGGATTGGACATTATTCCTTATTTTTCAGACAACCTCATTGAGAGTGAGTCTCTCTGAAGAAGGTAAATGTACTTTTGTTCTTAAATTGCGAGAGATGTTCAAAATACTACCATCCTTGTCCCACCTCCTCCTTATTTCTGCATCGCCGACTAGTACAACTTACTTAAAAAAAAGGGTCTTATTGCCGAAGGAGATTATTAATATACATTTGAAATTAGCATAATAAAAAACAAGATTTAGTACTAGTTAAAAGGGGCTTTTAAGGCCACAAACTTACTTCGCCGAGGAAGAAAATGTTCTAAGAAAAGCCTTATCACCGAAGGATATTTTTAATATAACTTTTAAGGGACTTGGCTTGAGCTATTATAGAAATCATTTGTTTTTTGGTTTGATGTTTAATACCATCCTTAAAAGTTCATTGCTCTTGGAATTTCTACAAATTTTTGATTCAGTGGTTTCTTTATAACAATTTTTTATAGCTTTGTTATTTGCATCCAGCAAGGATTCCTTTTGAAAGCTTTATTTTTCAAGTTTTAGCTTCTAAACAATTGTTTTGCTTCTGTAATCAGGCTTCATCATTGTTAAATTTTTGATTTAACTGTATTGTTGTGATGTGCACTAAGTTTACATAATTTATGTGCAAGGTGATGATAGTGTGCTTTCACAAGTATGGTGACTTGTTTTTTATTGTAACATGATAAGTTAAGGCAAGTCCTTTACCCCTAACCATATACTAACCAATAGTTAGAAATTTAGTGCCATTCAGAAGTATCTTCATTACACACTCAGGTTTATTTTTTTTCCTTGGAAAATCCTTGGAAAATCCTTGGAAAAAGTTCATAATTTTATTTCAAAAAGATGATCAAAATTACATATTGCACATGTAGTAGAATCAACAAGGATCCCTACATTTTCACATATTTCTATCCCATATAAGCAGAAACAACAGCTTATAAAGAGCTGAACCAAAAAAAAGAGAAACCCAGAGAGAAGAACAGATAAATCTTGAACATACTACAGAAAGTGTGAGCAGAAACCCGCTCAAATCCACCATAGCCACACAAGAACTAGAAGCTATGACCATCCACAGCTCACTTTGTAGCAGACCCTCCACAGAAAAGATAGATCCGTCAGATCCAAATCCCTCATCGGAGGAAGTAGAAGATCCATGTCTGTGGACTGAGCAACAGACACTGTAGACCTCCCAAACTGGCAAAAACAGCCAGTAAGCAAACCCCTGATGAAGAAGCAGCCAGACTAACCCCATTTTGTATGGAGCAGACCGCCGTAGCAAGCCGAGCATCCCGAATTTTGTAACCACAGATAACCACAAACAAAGGGAAAACGCCCCAGGCACTAGGCATAAGACAGCAGGAAAGGCCGTCGTCGTCAAGCTGCCACCGCTATCCAAAGATCGGTCATCAAGCTGCCGCCGCCATAATGAGAGATTGCCATCACAGGCAGCATTATCGACGACATCTTCTAAGCTGTAATCAAGAATGCCCTTCAAACCCAGCGCCCACATTCTGGTCAAAGTGTCCGAGGCCTCTGCAACAGTTTCTCCGACGCGAAAATGAGAAAACACCGTCCGCTTCACAACTTTCAGAATCGACACTCTGTAAGGCGTGTAGTCCATCAGAGGCGATTTCAGCACCTTCATGCCAAGATCCGTAACCGGCTCACAGGAAATGAGGAGCAGATTGAAGAGTGAAGCAACGAGCTCCCTCGTGGTTAACAACAATCCCTCCGCGTCTTCGAAATCGTGAGAGGCAGCAGGTAATCGCTCCATTGACATGAATTTGCTCTGCCGGTTCAAGAACGCACCACGGATGCCATGAAAATCTGCAAATCTTGAATTCGAGATCAAGAAACGCTGAACCGATTCAAGAAAGGCAAAGCAATCACTCTGAAGACATCAGTAAATGATGATCCAAGACTGTCAAATCCCCACGCAAAAAGGAGGTAGCAGAGCTGCCGATTATGGATCTACGCCTCTGTTCCTCTGCATGTCACTGCCACAGGAGAGCGGAAGCGCCCAACCATTACACCGCCATCTGCGTAAGCGCTAGTCGAACTAGCCTCCACAATCAGCGCCATCCTCAGCAAGGGAGCAGCCACCGCCGCCAAAGGAGAGCAGGAGCTCGCAATTGCCCATGGCCAAAACTTGCCGTCACCACTCAGGAGCCTGCCGAAGCTCCAGCTGACTCGCTGCCGCCGATGCCGCTCCGAGGAAGCACAGTAAACTGTCGTCGCCGCCGCCACCAGAACACAGGGAGAATCGCTGCCACTAGAAAGCAGGGAGAACCGCCGCCATCGCTGCTGGAATGCAGGAAGAGCCTGCAAATCCAATGGGTCACTGCCACCACACCAAGCACAGGGAGAACCGTCAAAAATCACCATCGGTCGACTAAGACAGATAGAATCTCAGGGGAGAAAGGGGGTGGCGACCATGGAAGGAACCATGGCCGCCGAGTTCATTGCATCAATATAGTCCAATGTTCTATCTTTGGTGTTGTCATGAATATGGAAATGAAGCGCCTAGTGGCTATCAACACACTCAGGTTTATATTAGAACTAAGATTTCATTATCTTAAAATATGGAACATAATCAAGTTTCTTCGAGTTTGCTTCTCATTCATTAATTTTTCGCCTAGATATACGGCGATCTAAAATTAAGGACTATTCAAATACCCTTGCCAAGAAGGGAGGGGATAATATAATATAATATAATTTAGAAAAAAATATTTTAAAGAAATTTCATTTTAATACCAAAAAAATAAAAAACATTAGATAACATTATATTAAAAATATTGAAACAAAAGATAGTCAACTAAAATACTCCGTGCGGAGCAGGGACTGATAACTTCAAATCGACCTTATTGTAAAATAAATACATTCTTTGACTTAATCTTAATGAAATACATAAACAAATAATTTTAATAAATTAAAAAAATAGAACATAAAATAAGTTAAGATTTAAGAGTTCATTTTCTTTGAAGACGAGAGACATAGAAAAAGTGGAAGTTTATTTTTTATGTTTTTTCTAGCATTTGCCGCTAATAACTAATGATCTTTCTTAATAAGAATTTAACAATTAATTTATAATAAATTTTGTCGTCTTTCAAAAAAATACTCTTTATTATCTTGCAATTTACTCAAGAATCAAGATTATTGATTTTATGATGTTTTGTTAAACGATCTTAATTCACGAAATTTGTTGCAACCTTCCGGGACTCTTGGTAGCCGTCGAGAACAAGGTTGTTACGTACTTTTGAAAACAATAATTATGTCATTTTAAGACAAAGCATAATAAAGTACTTTACAAGTGGCGTTAATTCCATTGGAAATTCACAAAAGTTGACGAGGTTGACGAGGTTGCCAAACCGCGTAGAGCCGCAGAGATACATGATGAGAGAAGCAGACGATCAGCTGCTTCTTCTTTCTGGCATTAAAGATAGTATTTTTAAAAATCTTCGTTACAATTTTTAAACTTTGAAATTTTGAGTGTTTCAAGGATATCCGTTTCTACCATCAAAATTATTATTAAAACATAGTTAAATTCAAATTTAACAAAATAAAATATACAAAATTTTCTTAGAAAACTCCATTGAAACTAGCTAATACAGATATATTATTTGTAACTTGTGACTAGAAGAACAAAAATTAGCTACATACATATATGTATGTCATTTTATATATAATATGCTACTATTATTGTGTACAAATCTATATATATGATATATGTACAAAGAATTTTCAGGATTGTCCCATAAAAAACTGTGCTAAAATATTAATATTCTTCTTATTAGTTGAGGCTTCTTTATCATGCTAAGTCAAGTCTTCCATTGGATTTTTGCTCATATAGTCTTGTTACACAATTTCATGTTTTCAATTTGGAATGGTTTAAGGGAATTGATATATGAAAGTAATTATTTCATATGTTCAAATAACCAATGCATATATTTTTCATTGGGTTTTGATAATGCAAGATGTTAACCAATTTTGAAAAGTGAAAATCGATAATGTTGTATGGTTTAGAGATATTAATTAAATTTGATGAACGTTATATTGGCTTAAAAATATGGATTGAAATTGATGATGCATAATCAAAATATTTGAAAAATAGGTTAACAAATTTTGAAAACTGAAAATTAATAATATTTGAAAAAAAATTAACAAATTTTGAAAACTAAAATTAATATTGAAGGATGATGACAATTATGAATTGTGATGATTATGATGATGATATCAATGATATGGATGACAATACATGAAATATACCTAAATAATAGGAATGTCGTTTACTAGAGGTGGACATGTAGATTAAACTTAAGCGTCATTTCATGATCGATGTTTGACACATCTCTTAAGTGATTTCAAATAGGATAGTGGCACCAATAAAAGGTAACATTACTAAAGAGAAAAATACAAAAAACTACAATGATGTCACCGAAAAAGAAAAAACACTTAAGTAAAAATATAAAAAACAAATATAAAGCCACTGAAGAGACCTTAAAGATAGATGTCACTTAGGAAACGTTTGTTAGGATCTAATCGAAATTTTCCTTAAACTTTCTACATGTTCGACTTCAATTTGATGTTAAAAGGTGAATTTCTTATTTATCGTTGGTTGAAACATCGAATTTGAATTTGGATGTAGTAGTGTATCACAAGTCTACCAAATTTTGAAGGAAAGAACATCATGATAGTAATGGTGGATCGACTCACAAATTATGCCTATTTCTACTATGTTTCTCATCCTTTTAAAGCAAGTACAATAGTTTTACCTTTTATGGAAACAATTCAAAAGTTGCATGCAATCCCTAAGATTTTTGTAAGTGATAAAGATCCAATTTTCATTGGTAATTTTTGGACTAAAATATTTTCTTGTTTAGGCACTCAATTGACTCACAACTCCTATTACCATCCTTAATCATATCGGAAAACAAATAATGTGAATAAATATCTAGAAGGGTATCTTTGTTGCGTTGCATTTAATAAAAAAACACAGTAGGTCAAGTGGTTACACCTAAGCAGAATAATGGTACAACACACCCTTCCATACTTAATAAAAATATGTCCCCATTTATTTCCAGATTTTATGGTAGTCATCCTCCATCCATCACATCAACCTTGAAAGAGAAGGATAAGGTTCAAGTAATGGAGGATCACATAGAGAACCAACAAGAGGTTCTCCGACTATTGAAAAGACAACTTGGATATAACACAAAACATGATGAAACAACAAGCAAATCAACATTGTAGTGAAAGGAAATTTGAAGCAGAGGATTGGATATTTATTACACTATAACCATACAAACAAATGTCCCTCACACAAAAAAATAAGGACAATAAATTAGCACCCAAGTACTATGGTCCCTATAAGGTGTTACATAGGATTGGAAGTATGGCTTACAAATTAGATTCAACTCCATCTTCACGTGTACATGCCAATTCTTCCATATTTCTTGCTTAAAAAGAGTAATTGGTGACAAGATCATGGTTCATACTAGTTTACCAGAGATCAATGAAGAAGGGAAAATCACACTAGAATCTAAAACAATACTTGAAGTATGGATCAAGCAACTAGGAAATCAAGCAATTACTGAGTACCTTATCAAGTGGAAGAACATACCAATACAATAGCTGACATGGGAAGATGTGTTCTTCATGTAGAAACATCTGTATTTTATCGAGTGTTGTCTAGACACCACTTGTTTGAAGGGGTGAAGCATGTCAATTGCTAGATATTGTGTCATTACATATCTATTATTATATTAGTGTTGTCTTTATTGGTCCATTAGGACCTTAATTATAATAGTATCACTTGTCTCCTATATATACCAAGGATATATAACTTTAGAGATCATCTCATCTTGTCTTGTGCATTGACTATATTGTAAAAGGAGGTTTTCCCCTTGAAGAGGCTTATTATTGATTGACTCTTTATCATTATCAAGCCGTGGAGCTACTTTTATTTATGTTTTTATGTTATTTGGGGAACTTGGTTCATAACAAGGTGCCTATATGGATGTTGGTAATTGGACTATCTAAGAAGTAAAGGATGGACATACTAGTTAGGCTAAGTTACTCTTTCAATCTTTTATTAAGAAGAATTGAGGGGGGATATTCTCATAAGTTCTTATATCTTTGTGGCCTTATGATATATGATAGGTGTTACATCCATAGTGTACCTTGTCTAATAGTTTGTCCATATACTAGTGCATAGTGAGTGTTTTCAAATCATTTGTGAGAAGGAATTATGATTTTTGTTTTGTAATATTTAATAGAATTATTTTTAGATTATCTGTAATATGGGCTTACAAAAGGAAACTTATGAACATTGGAGAGATCAATGATATCTTTCCTATTGAACACTTTTTTTGAAAAGGCTAGAAATGATCTCATTTTATGGTTATAAGAATTGAAATGTATGGTTAACATAGAGGCCCATTATAAGATCCTTTAGAGTTTATTGATTAAGAATTCATGCTTTAATTTTTATAGAAATGTTATATGCATATGTTGAATGTACTATCTTCTTTTCAACTAGAATGGAATATACTATTTCTTTTTCCGGGGGGGGGGGTTGTGAGGGAAACTTATCTCAATACCTATATGTTAGTTTCCCCATAGAAGATGTTACTACAATTGTTGCACCTCAATGCAAAAGTATTAGTTCATAGGAGGTATGCATGCCAAACATTTAAGCAGTAGAAAATATGTGTTTACCATAAATTGTAATTATATACATAATCAAATAAAATATAAAATATTTTTAACTAACATCATCTAAGAAATTATCATTCACAAGAACCTCTATGGGCCCATAACAAGTATGCATGTAATTAGAGCATGGATGAGGAACAATTGAACTAGAACCATGATGAGCATATTAACCAAATGTCATGGCCTATCTAGAATCTATAACATGGGTTGAAGGCCTTACCCTTGGCTATGTAACATCACCAACAGATGGATCCTAATGGGATGCTACAATAAATCACCAAATTATATTGTGTGTCATGGTGAATATTGTAGTACTAATCACATAGATCTTGCTTCTAAAACGAGGTGGCTTTTTATGTGTGTATGTCGTTGCGGCAGGGGGAGTGGGGGGGGTGGGGGTAAGGTGTATACATAGGATGAGGCAACCCTCTTAGTGGGTTCAGATGCTTGGCCCTTTCTCAATCCTTAACAAACCCATGACCAACCCCTTAGAATACATCAATGTCAAAATTATTAACATGACGACCTAAAATAAACTCGACCCATAATTTACAAAGAAAATACATAGAAAATATAACGGGACCTCTCTATTATTGCAGAAAGGTTATCATGTACAATAAACCACCTATCCGTCGAATTGTCTTTAAATGGTTGCAATGTGCACCAATCCATACAAAGATGCTTCTTTGGTAGTTTATGGGGTTTGTTGGTTCTATGGTTAATAAACAATTACATACAATTTCTCTTTGGTAATATGAAAATCTTTCACCTCTTACTTACTCATTCTGATTTATAGTATTATGTCATCCTAACCATATATTCAAATATATGATATAATTAGCCAGAAATATGGCCAATTATATAAATAACAATGTTGTTTATTGAAGTGACCAACGAAACATAAGATGGATCTCTAAAATTCCTAATGTTTCCAATTAAGTTTCTAATTTCATCTTTAAATAATAATTATTTTTTATATATAGATATTGTTAAAGGTTTTTATCCATATTTTTAGTGGAATAAATAATACATTTAAATAATAACATAATTTTTTTACTAATTATTTTAATTTATAAAACTTTACACATATAAATATAACATTTAATATAAAACCTACCTCAAAATGAAAACTCATCTTTGCTCACTACTAGCGATGCCAACCTCCCTTATAGTTGTGCTCAACCTCCCTTATACTTGTGCTCATAGATTAAAGCCAAATCAATAAAAAAACATGTCTATGAGTCTTACCATCCTGGAGTCACGCATTCACTCAATACATGAGTGTGTTAGTTTCACCTAAAGAAACGAGATGCATTTTTTGGTTAAAACTCCGTAACATCACATAGCAATAGCATGCCATAATGGTGAAACATAAATTAAATAATTTATTAATAATAAAATTATAAAAAAAACTTTATATCTTTTTAAATTTCAATTTTCAACTTAATATGAATTATATATATATAAACAAATAATTTTAATAAATTAAAAAATGAAAATAAAAATTACAATATGAAGTTATGAGTTAGAGATTGATCACCATTCTATTATTTTAATATAGTAGTTTATTTATTTTAAGTATTTTTTTTTGGTAAAATCTAAATTTAAACACAAAAGATTGAAAACCTAGAATATTTACACTAGTGACGTAACTGAAATTTGTGACCAGTAAAACAGAAACTACTTATGACATTTTTATATCCAATATGCTGTTGCTATTATTTTGTAGAAATCTATATGATATTTGTCCTGAAAATTTTCAAGATTGTAACATAAGATACATTGGTTAAACTATAAAGCAATTGAAGAGTCCCAAGTAAATGCTTTTCATTTCTATTGATACTTAGCGACATTAATAATAATTACCTCCGTTATATTATTCGCTAAAAGTGTAAGTGTGTAGCTGCCCAGCGCTTTGTTATTTCTCTGGGAATTAAGGGAACTTTTTGACCTGAAATGGATCCATGATAAATGGAAACCTCACTATCTTAGTGTTATGTTATTTTAGTAAACACTATTAATCAACCATAATTATCTCATAATCAATTTTAAATTATAATAAATTTTATCATCTTAAAAAAAACTACTACAACAACTATTAAAAACACACTTTTCCAAAAGAAACTTCAACCTTTAATCATAAATAACCTGATTAAAGTAACCTCACAGAACTTTATTAGATGGATTTCCTTAAAGGTCAAATTAGCCCCTCTATAGAAAATAACGATGACAACTTTATATAGAAAAGAACGATGATAACTTTATGCAAATTTATCACTCTTTAAATTTATTTTATTTTATTTTTAAATGTATGTTTTATTATTTTTAATTAACTTAATAATGATAATCAGTAAGTATAATGTTTTACAAAATCATTAGAAAAATGATTATTTTTAAATATTTTTTATTAAGTTTTATTTCAAAGTTTATTTGACAATAACCCTAGATGTAACATATTTTATCATTAAACCTATCATTGAAAATTACAAAATAAAAATAATATTCTAAAACTTTAGACTTTGGGAAAATATTTATCTGCCTCACATCTGACATAATCATTTTCCCAAAGCTTTTAGTTTCCCCCAAAAAAACTTCATCCAGTCCTAATCCATTCCTTAACAAGTAGCAGACATTCTCAACAACACTTGACCTGTAAATCCATTCCTCACCAATTGAGAAACATGCTCAACACCAATTGAGGATAAATAGCTCGTAGAGGACAAGAACCAGCAGCCCAAAAATGGGTGAAGACCATCCGAGTTCTCACCTTCTCATTGAATTTTGGATTGCCATTTTATGGAGATAAGCTTTATTGAATAGTTTGAACATTTTCTTAATGTTTTTTGGCTCGAGCTTGGTGGATTTTTCAACAATTTAATGAGTAAGAAAACTGTCTGGATTAATTTTCAAATACAATTTAATGAATAGGAATACTACAATGTCTGTTTGTGCATTTGCATGTGTGTTTATTGTGTGCTCTTTTTCTTTTCTAGTCCTTGCCGCATTCCTTTATGTGAGCACTCCAATGCTTATTAAAGTTGCAAGCATTACAATAAACCAATGCATAATTCTTGCAGAGCTAAATTGGCTATGGTTTTGTAACCAATGCATAATTCTTGCAGAGCTAAATTGGCTGTGGTTTTGTTTATGTTGTTGTAGAGACCAGAAAGCATTATAGCGACGGTTACAGTGCCTTCAACCATATCCCATCCTAGCAAAGATTTCCAACAACTACGCCATGCATTCAAGGGGATTTTCACTCGATATAAATTCAACTAAATTCCAATATCCCATAGGAGTTGTTTATGCTTTTATTCTCCTTAACGTTCTTACTATCGATTGCATTTT
Source organism: Larix kaempferi (assembly GCA_027924585.1). Classification (NCBI taxonomy): domain Eukaryota; kingdom Viridiplantae; phylum Streptophyta; class Pinopsida; order Pinales; family Pinaceae; genus Larix; species Larix kaempferi. Next base: position 4,444,418 of record BSBM01001119.1, read on the forward strand.
ATGTCTTCTTAAAAAGTTTTATCAAAAGAAATTTTCAACAGTAAACGTCAGATTCAAAATAGCCCCTAAATGTCAGATTCAAAGTAGCTCCAAAAGAACGCAGGTTCTACATTTAATGGATAGGATACACCTCAATTTTTCTTATTTGCTAATAAGATACTCTGGTGGAGGAGAGACGCTTTCCATTACCAGATGCCCCTAGTAGCTCCTTTGAGAATTTCCTATCTAAAACCTTTGTTTTGTATAAATTCAACCTCGTTATCAACAACTACAATGTGTTATATTAATATTTTATACAAAACTTTATATTTATTTGTTATTTAAGCGTTAAATTTTATAATAAAAAAATATATAGTTTCCAAGAATGAATGTATGGGCGGCTCCATAATTTTCTTCTCTATTATAATATTCTTGTGTTATATTCGAAAGACAGTCTCGACTTTACGTTAATTTTTTCTTTCATTCGAAGTTTAGAACGGCATTCTCACTTAAGTCTATATGAGAGTTCTTTGGAGTCTCTTGGAGCAGAATGTGAAGTGTTTGAATCAAAACCTTCGCTCCCTGACTGAGACATGAGATACCGCCTTTGTAAGATGAACATAGATCGTAGTCTATTGGGATAAGAAAGTATGTTTTGTTTCATGGAACTCACCTGCTGTTTCAGCTCTATAGATGTCTTGAAGCTCGGCTTTAGTATTTGAAGCTTGCTTTGCAAGGAGAGCTGGTAGTTTCAATAAGTCTGGCTTGCCATGAATTAATGATGGAATATGCCAACCCTTCTTGGAGATTGAGAACAAAGGAGAAGCTTGGATAGAGGAGGAGAATTCCACCACACTAAACTAGGAAAGTGCTCCAAATATATAGCTTACTAATTATGAATCATAATGATATATCTTATGAATCATAATGATATATCTTGAACCTAAGATATTGTATCTCCATCCATGCTTCAGAGAATTGAGATTTTCTCAGATTTTCCTGTGCTATTTTCATGGAAAATTTTGACATGTTTGTGTTGAATTTGCATGCTAAATATTGCCATGTTATCTGCTTTATAAATGCATTTATGAAGAATGTGCTTTTCCTCCTAGCCGTGGAGAACCTCCTTAAAGTCTCTCTATATCTCTTTATGTTTTTCTCTATATGGACGTTGAAATAGCTTTTGATTCCCAGCAATTGAGTTACTGTTAACTCAATTGCTACTTGGGAGTCTCTAAGTACTAATAGATTTTTTGAGGTGATCTTTGAATAATGCCAATGATTCTACTTGGTTGTTGGTTACTACCTCAATGTTGATAGCAAATTTTCTACGTACTCTTTATTTTGTGTTAATATTATCCCTCTCCGGCGTGCTTGGTAGATCCCCTTTAAAATGGATCTATGGTGGTAACTAGAAACCATCCAACCATGCATTCCCAAACTAATTTAACACTAGAAACCATCCAACCATGCATTCCCAAGCTAAAAACACTGCCTTAAAACATAGGATAACATGATTTTCAACAAGTAAACTAACCAGCAATGGATTCCCATGCCGCGGTGAAACATGGATGCCCAATAAGCAAGGATTTATATTTAGATAACTCAACCATGACACGATTTATAAGCCAGAAACTAACCAGCCATGGAATCCCTGACCACAATGAGAAAATAGGTTCCTAGAGGCATAGAATGCGGTCTCGATCTGCAACCACATAACAGTAAGAGCCGATACATTTCTTTGCTCGTTTTTTCATTGCAAAAATAGCAAAATCCTAAATAGAAATATTAAAAGACAAGAATAATCACCGATACAAGAATCATCTTTAAAACCATGACATATAACTCAGCACAAAGAAAAGATACATATTTTTCAAACACAACTTGAGACCAGAGGTAAGCCTTTTGAATTGCGAAGTGCCCTATTGCCTTGGATTGTGCAATTGTTTACTAAAAATAGAAAATACTTGAAGCTCTCGACACCTTAAGGAATTAGCTATCCTATCTCTCCTACAAAACATTAATCTTCAATAACTTTGGCTGCTATCTGGTTGTCCAGATGTCTCATTACTTTTCATCTTCGTTTTCACTCATAGATAGACTGGTCAATCCATTGTTTCTCTATTTCTGACGGACATACAGTTAACAATAAACTCTCGCATTTAGAACAAACACTCTTTCCTAGCATCAAAATTGACCTTGTGCATGGGAGCCGCACCAAGATGTACAATATCCATAAGTTGGCAGTGAACAATTCCAGAACCTTCATCAATTTCTAACTTCCTAGACAATGGCTTTTGATCTAGACTACTTAACCACGATAGCAACAATTTCAACTATATCAATCTTAACCTGAGGCGGATGTACTATATTTTATGGTCAAAATATCTAGTGAGGGCAGACAGGAGAAAATCATTATTTTCTAAATATTCACTGTATTCAATGTAAATATGAACTATTTGTTGTAGAGCATTTCCTTGTGTTCCCTTCATTAGAATAACAACCAGAACCCTTTACTCAGAGGTCGGTACCAAATGGGGGTGCTTGAAAGCCATAATAATCACGAAGTGTTTTCATAAATGAGGCGCTCTCTCTGTAGCAAGTTCATGATCTCCATCCCGACCTAAACAATTTCTTTGTCTCTATTAAAACCTGATTTAGTCTTTCCTTGAGTGCTGCAAGCTCTTGCTCTTTTGTGGAAACCTGGGCCTCTGTTTATGAATGCACACTCCTCTTTTGTGGCAAATTTGGCCTCTGTTTATGAGTGAAAATAAACAGAGGCCAAAGTTGTCCCGCATGCACAGGCACATGCGCTGGTCTTGCTCAAATCATGTTGGATGCTTTATCCCGCATCCATAAACATAAATGAATAATTTATAATTTATAATTCTTAGCATACAAAACTTTGTTGATGATTTGAGTATAATTTTGCTATACACTCTCATGACAGGTTTTGTCAACACCTGGTTTGGTTTAGCCTTTGGCTTATTGGTTGGACACGATGTTTCATGAGATGTTTGAGAATGCCAAATACGGTTGGTCACAAGAAACTTTTAGCTTTTAATATTATTTAGAACAACTTTATTTATGTTCTAGAACACTTTTAATTTTATTTATTTAAATTTGATTTAGAACAACTTTTAAATTTTACAGAAAAATTTACCTTTTATTTATGTTCTAGACTGAATCTTAACATTAAACATTTAAATTTTATTTATGTTTAAGAGAGAAACCTAACATTAATTTTTTAATTTAAAAATAAAAAAATAAAAAAATAAAAAAATTGTATTCAGGTTTGAAGATACTAAATATTTGTGCAGCTTAGTCTTTATTTTTTAGGTTTAAAAAATATAAAAAACTAAAAAAACAAGTTAGTCAATCCCATTAACACTAGATATGCATACCAATTTTCATTAATTCAAAAATCCCCCAAAAAAATAATGTTCAATTAATCATATAAAAGTACCAATCTAACAAAACTATTACAGTAGTATCTCATAAATCCATTTTTAAAATTATTGTTGATCATTTTGAACAAGATAGTAAAACCAAAATGAAGTCCTCATAACAAGCATAAGTAATAATTTTAAAGCACCCACGAGGGGTAGATAAATTGGTAATAAGTAATTGAGATGAGAAATTGTAAACGGAAGGTCACAAGTGTGGGTACATACAAAAAAATAATAATAATTTTAAAGCAAATAACTTAGCCAAATTATTTATACCCCATCCCATCCCAAAGTGGAATGGGAACTTTGGTTGGATCCAATAAAGTAATTTTACTTAATTTTCAATACACTAAGTGGGTAGGAAAGATAATTTAGAATATTGGTGAGCCAAATAATCATCTTGAAGAAAAAAAAATTCAACATCTTGGGTTAGTGCATCTCTCTCTAAGCTTTAGTTTTTTGTAGCCTTGAAGCAAATACCCATTTGTCTCACATTTTCAACATCTTATGTTGCAAATACCCATTTGTCTCACATTTTCAACATCTTATGTTCAACCTTCTTTAAATTTATTTGAACATAAATTAAATGGAAGTGAGCATATTTGGTCGTTTTGAATTTTGTATTTGACAGGGAATGGTGACCATCAAATTTCAACACTGATTGAACAAATGAAAATGGTCTCTCTCCTACGATACTATTTTTGCATTGTGTTGAGAAGCTACATAAGAAGGCCAAATATGGTGATGTACAGAGTTCTTAGCCATAGTGCTAATGATAATATTGCCATAACACTAAATGAGGCATTCTCTAGAGCATTTTAATAAATTTAAAATTAATATAAAATCTTATCTAATTATAAAAGCTCCTTCAGCATCTTTATTTTTCTTGTTATATTAATGAATTAGGCTATTTACTTATAGGAAAAGATAAGCCGCTATTGATTCTTTGGATTTGTTAAAAAATAGACTATTTCGCCATTGATGATCTCATCCCTCAAGAAACAATTCTTAGAGTACTATTCCAAATTGCCTTAATAATTGGCTTGTTTTTAAATCCCCTAGGATATGAGACAAACCACTTATTGAACATTTGTTCTTTAAAAGATGGTTTGAGAGGACATATTTCAAAAAGCAATGAGTTCTATTCTTTGGATGTGAAAGAACATAGGAAAGGAGGATTCCTCATTTTTAGGTTTTAGGGTTTAGAACATATAGTTATTTTAATTATGAAAAAAATATAAATGTTTGTGCCTTTAAAGGTTTCAAAGGTTTTAAGATTAAAATGTATTTTGATAAAATATTTTAATCAATTAATTAATTAATTTAATTATTAGTTATGATTTAGTGATTGGGATGAGTGTAGTTATGCAAATAGCTTATGAATCTATCAAAACATTTCAAGTTTAATCATATGAGCCTTTGTGTATTTGTATTTGTATGCAAGGAAACATGGTTGATCATATTATAATTAGTTTTTTTTATAGAAAAAAGGGTTTAACATTTCTTACAAACTAAGTTAAATAAGTTTAAGTAAACTTTAATTAGATATTTTTTATTTTATCTTAATTATATGTTTTTTTTAACAAAAACGGTTAAGAGCTTTTATATATAAAAAAGAGAAACAAAGATTACATGGTTCTGAAGACAGGCTGATCCCAAGAGAGGACTACATCCATGACTCCTTGATCATCTACAACCAGTCTTAACTTATCCTGATACTTTCCTGTTCTATGGAGACTGATTCTTCTAACATACTGCCCAAGAAGGAACTGGGCTACATTTACTACTAGCAAGACCAAAAAATGCTGCTGTCCTACTTCTTACAAACAACTCAATACAACCCAGAGATTAACGATATGAAGTTTATTGGCTTCTTGTTTTTCTTAGAGAAGTTAAACTTTCTTTTGGTTTCAAAGAGGGTGAAGCTCCTCTTTTCTTTTTGCTGACTTTGATCCAATCTGATGGTTCGACAAATGCTTCGAGAATGGGTACTACATTTTCGGGTGCATCCTGTGGGGCTAGAATTTTCGGGTCCATCAGTTGGATAACATTATCTTGTGGAGCTACAGGTGGATCTTTGTCATTGGTGGGGATCCTTTGTTCTTCTAGAGTGTCCTCTGTTTTAGCCTGAGAAGATTCCTTAGCTTGTGATGGAGCCTCTTCGAAAACTTCATTTCTACTTACTGTATAATGCTTGGAGTTTGCTCCATCCCACCAAGTGGATTTGCGATGAAGCTTTTTGGATTTGGGGATCTAAGAGGCTTTTGGGCAATCTTTTACAAGATGTCCGGTTGCAAAACAAGATTTGTATCTGAACATCACATTTTCATAGTCTAGCTTTTGCACCCACACATAATCCGTGCTGGTCAAATGGATCTCAGCAGGGAAGCCAATGTTAAAGTCCATTTCCACACAGATGCGAGCATAGGTAGTCTTGATGTAATCCTTTGTTTCTGGACTTTGATCATAGAAGGATCCCAACGAATTGCCAATAGTTTTAAGCAAGGCCAGGTTCCAGAGATGCAAGGGAAAATTAGGAAGCAGAACCCAAACCGGAGCAGATGAGATCTGGTCAATAGATGGGTCAAAAAGAGGACTCCGGGGTTTCATAAAGTGCCCTGAACTTCCCCAAAACCACGGACTAGAGTCAAGAATTCTGTTTATCCACAAGAGAATCGAAATCCACAACAAAAAAACCTCGAGCAAAGGGGTAAATAGAAATTTCCTAAAAAATAAGGGGTTTCCATACCTCAGAGATCCACTTATGGAGAGCAACCAGGTGAGGCCAGAACCCATTGAAGCGACAAACCAAAGATGACTCTACGAAATTCCTTGCTTCAATCAAAGATTCTTCAACCACCGCTATGGATGGTGCAGGTATTTCCTGAACAAACAAGGGAGGCTGGCCGCAGGATGCCTTTCCCCCATTAGTGATCGAGACCGGGATCGAATCCCCGGCTGGAGACGAACAAGAAGCATGGAGTGCAGAGGCGTAGTTGGCTGTCATTCTGCTTGAACACGCAGAGGAGCTGAGCAGGGATTGGCCGAACCCCGGCCATTGCAGTAATCGAAGCAGATGGATTTGGGAAGGCTCGTGGCGGCGACCAAGCCCTAGCCGTTTCAATGTCAAACGCTAGTTACTGTTAGTCTCAGTGTGAGCGATTCATTTATCTTAATTATATGTTATGTATACCTTTCAAGTGGATTTTAATAAGATATTTTATCCATTTTTAAAGTTAATTATACAATTTTTTTTTGTATATATACACCCTTTAGATATATTACACATATTACAAGCTAAATTAAATTGGTTTAGTTAGTAAAATATTTTAAACTTTATTATAGAGATTGTACCCTATGTTAACATTACATATAAATAATTTTGAAGGAAGAAGAACACTATGTCTGAGATTTAGAGATATATGAGGTTTTTACTAAGATTCTTTAATCTTTATTATTGAGATTTTATCCTTTGTTCATATTACATATAAATAATTTTTAGGCAAGAAGAACACTTTTTTCAAGTATTAGATTTAGAGATGTATGAGGTTTCTACTTTTCTCACATTGGATGGGAGGTTGCAAGGTTTGGTCCTTGAGGTGTGTGACGTTTCCACTTTTTCCACAATGAATGTCAAGTTGAGATGAATTTCCATGTTTGGATTTTCTGATTATTAATTTTATTCAATTATTTATGTAATTCAAACACATAAAGCCATGCTATGGTGGCTTCTTGATGTAGTAGAGTGTTATGCACATATTTCCTGAAATGTGATTCAAGGTTGGTATGCAAATTGTGGAGTTATTATAGATATTCCATGATGTAGATATATAGAAGAACTGCTGAACATGAGGAGAGCATACCAAACCATGTCTAGAAAATCCATGGAAGAAGACATCGGTTGGGAAACCAAGGGAGGCACCCAAAAGGTGGTCCTTTATAAACTTCATGCACACCTTAGTATCTTCAACGTCATGATTCTGTAAAGGTCAATTAAGACTAGCGTTTGGGATTTGATAGCTTATGGTTCATCACATACAAAAAAAAGAAAATTCATGTTGCTTGTTGAGGAAAATGAAATAATGAAAAATAAGTAAACAATAACAATAGTAGTGTTCACCATATACCTTGTGGCTCTTGTTCTATTTACACTCATATTTCACAGATACTAAAGTCATGCCTATTAACCCTTCAAATTGGGATTGATATATATATATATATATATATATATATATATATATATATATATATTTGTCTCTTATAGTATCACATTTCGCCAAAGTTAGATTTGATCATAAGAAACACATATTTCCAATTCCCCCCCTTCACTTTTAGAGTATTTTAATGCACACATTTCTAAAAATAAGGAAACAAAAACTTTCATTCATCACATAGCTCTCGAGATACACATTATTCCAAGTTCTCAGTTGTCTTTTCATGTGTGTTTGGATTTGTTTTTCCAGTAGTTTTAAGTTGACTTTTCTTGGGTCCAAACAATTATTCATAGGATTTTTATTCTTCTATGACACATTGAAGATTGATCATTTTGGCATTTACTATTCAAATGTGTTTTGACTACTAGGTGATATGAGACTCCTATGCTACAAAATGTGCTAACAAATGTCATTATAACTAAATTATATTGAATTTAAGAATCATTTTATTTAATTTTTATTGTGTCTTATTGCTATTTAATATTGGTTTTTGTAGCTGCATGCAGCTCTTGTTTTTAAATATAAATTTGATCAAATTTACTTTTTTTTTTTTTAAATATAATTTTTTCCATTGTTAATTAAATATTGATAAAATATTTTCATAACAGTAATTTTATATTAATAATTAAAAATTTTAATAACATTAATTTTATATTAATAGATATGAAGAGGTGTAAAAAATGAGTTATTACTTTAAAAAAAATATATATATATATAAAATTTTTCCTTTCAAAAATATTTAATTTTTTAATATTTAATATAATTTTTTCTTTAAAAATTATAGATATAAATTTTTAAAAAATTAAGAATTTAAAAAATATATATTTTTATAACCTAAACAATTAAATAGTGAAAATAAATGTTTATTTTATAAACCAATGATCTTCTAAATAACTTTAAAATGAATTATTATTATTGTTATTTATTTGACATAAATTATTTTATTACCAACTTCATGATATCTAAATAAATTAAATAAAGTATTGAATTTTGATTATGATATTAAAATATGAATTTGAATAAATATTAGTAATTGTTATGGGAGTTGGGATGGAGGGTTTGAACATTTAAGTTATAAGTAGGTCATAACTTTTAAATTGAATTACTTATTATTATTTATTTATTTAAATTTTTAGTGTTTATATAAAGTCGCACGCTAGGACATCTTTACAAAATACATGCTGCTAATACCATCAAAGGATTGTTATTGCCACCATCAAATTTAATAACATTTTCAGTGTGTATATAATGATACGCACTAGCGCATCTTTGTTAACCCTATTTCCCGTTGTGTTCTAAATGATAATATGCACCAGTGCAATAATCCATGTTTAATGCACTGGTGTTATAATCCATGAATGCATCAAGCCGTTATATAAATGGACAACATTGTTATATCACATTTAAACTTAAAGCACCAATGCTATAATACATAGCAAATGCACCAATGTGTTACTTTAATGCAAAGAACTGGTCTGGCGCATTTAAAGAATAGGCATCGGTGCTTTACATAAATGGAAAGCACTAGTGTGGAATATTTAATGTATAGGCACTAGTGTGCTTTGTATGAACATGCACTCATGTGTTTAGTCTACGTATGTGCATTGGAAGAAAGCCTTCACTATAACCTTCAACTGGCCATAATTTTTTTGTTATAATAAATCTCTATTTCAACCTCCACCAAACTATTTATTACCATTTGTGGAGGTTTTAGTGGAGTTTTTTTTTATAATTTTGCCCAATATTTAAACATTAAACAACTTGATTGGAAGGTGTTTTCCATGTAGTGTCTTGATAAATTACCACTTATTTAAATAGAAAAAAACCATCCCTTTCTAGTTGTTAAGACCATGCTTACCAAACTAGTCATTGAACTTGCAAATGGCCTAAGTGAGGCATTCCATGTCCATTTGAGGAAAATGAGGTGGCATTGGAAAGGTAATGAGACAAGATACGACATGGAACAACAAAAATATAAATTTGAGGGTCTTTGATAGTAATTTTTTAACCCTAAAATTTTGGCCCCCAAGACAAGCCTAAAACAAGGCATTAACTTGTGAAAGTTGTTTCTTGCCAACCAAATCTCACAACTTGGAAAAAAATTTATATTGTTGGAAAGGTATTAGAGAGATATGTGATGTTGCTGGATCAAAATTTTGATATAGGATTTAATTTGAACATAATTTGACTAGTAAATACAAGTTGTTGATTTTGGCACCCTAGGGGCTAGATAGCTTGAGACCTTCATAGATTGGGCATAGGAATTCAGAATTGGGCATAAGAGGGGTTGTTGTAAATATTATCATAACCACTCTAAGGTAAATCCATGTGTTTTTACACAATCTGAACATCAATGTTCATATAATTTGAACAAGACTTGCCTTCCATTAACCCCTTTTAGTGACTAGTGAATCAAGCCAACAATAATTTTGTTACAAACTATACTTGAAACTCCTGAAATATGACCTGATTATCCTGGACACATATAGATTGATGATATTGGGGTGTTCCGCGACTCACAAATAACCCCAATATGCCCCCCACAAGGCCTCAAAATATGGGGGTCTCAAACAAGCTGGCTTACCTTGGTTTTCACCAAATTGATTTCCACTGAGGCTTGGTTGGAAACTATTGGTGTGATTATTGTTGTACATATGTCCCAAGTGGTGATATCAAGCTAGAAAATACTAAACTATGTCATCCACTTAGATTTACTACCTCAAAATTTGGTGTAGGAGACTTGACCAATCTGACACTCAACCTTTTAGAAAATTTCTCTAATTCCTAAATGACCCAAAGTGCTTATTGATATTCTTTTTTTCTCTAAAAAGTCACTATGAACCTTATCTTACTCATTGAACTTGACCCACTAATACTCTTTGACGGGGAAAGAGCCATGATGTGAATGACTCCTACCACTTTCTTTGACTGGAACCAGAGTTTGAAAGATAGCTTGAAGCAACCCTCCTACTGTACTGAGAATATTTAACAATGTGAAACATCATGTTAATCCCAAAACATATTTTCAGTCAACACTAGGGCTTGTCTTATGGAGGGACTGGAAATGCCTCTTATATTTATGTATAAAACAATCATTTAAAACCCTTCGAGGGGGTTACTCTAAGGACCCTCGTAATGGAATTTTACTTCCCTTGTTGAATCTCTTCAAGGGTTTCTCTTGTGTATGGTGTAGTGGAGATTTTACCCCTAATTTTTAAGGGTCTATGTCATTTATAACGCCCATTCTTAATCCCCCTTCTGACCCTTTAATATCTCCTAGGACCCTCCCTCCCATTTTAGACCTTAAAAGATACATGTTAGGATTCTTTTCTTCCAAAACATTCCCTAGGCCACACAATCCGGAACCAAATTCCACATCCACAACTTATAAGCCATCACTAGATGACTTTCTCAAAGTAAATACAAGAATTAAATTCTCCTTTCAATGGTCAGGGTAAGGGTTTCTTTTCCCTATCAATGGAACCCTAGAGAACTTCTTGACCCAGTGTTCCCTCTCCTTGTGGGATTATAATAATTTCTAAGGATGTGGGCTAAGATTCCTTGTCCTTTGAACTCACAATAAATTGATCATAAAGAAAAGAGTATTAAAGATTTTGTCATTGGACTTACCAGGGATATTTCTCACTACCTTTTCCAAGGTCAGTGCACTAGCTTCCATGACTAAAGCCTCTATATGTAATAGAATCCCAGCAGGTCCCATGCTCAACAATTTATTTGAAACTTAACCTTTGAATTTAGAACCTTTTCACATTGTGTATGGACCTCTTAGATTGATAGGGGGTTCCCCAACTCTCCATATCCCATGTTGATTAGTTTGGCTCAACTAAAGATAGTGGCTCCGAGATCCTCCCTTGTCCAACCTTCAAAATGAACTAGGTTATATTTAATGTCTTCTTCTGACTACTTAACATCTAATTTCTTTCTCCACACCTTCTTTTTAAAGGACATTGAACAATCAACCAAAATATGCCCATATGCATGAGAATGAGAAAACTTAAAAGGAATATTCCAATAGTCTAGTTATTGCTTATGGACAATATCATCGACCACCATCTATATACTATCAATCAAATATTCACTCATGTCAACTTCAACTAATATCCTAGCCACCTAGAAATAAGCACTTACCTTGAAACATTCATCACTATCTATTGTTTTTCCCAAAGCATTGCATATTTCATTCATAAATTTGGAATACCACATCTCCATGGGAAATAATAGTAATTTAAATCATGTCAACATTCTTTTATCACCCTCCAACCCTAGATCAAAATACACAACCATGGCTTAAGTATTGACAGGAAGATCGTTCCCAGCCACAACCACATCCCCTCAAGAACCTATCTATACTCTTCTTTAGATAGAGATAGCAAACCAATCCATGCTCTTGAAGAAGATGAATAATTGGCCCATACCTAAGAAAAAAAACTAGAACCTTTAGATCTAGTCATTGAAAGAACTATATAAGATATGTTGACTAGGCATGTAATTTTCCAATTATGATTTTACCAAAATATTCCAATGCTTGATCTACCCTAAGATCTTCACCCAACACCATCCTCACTATTGATTTATTCTACTTCACGACTTTCTTCACACTTTTCACCTTTGTTTCTTTTGTGTTGTCGAAGAAATAACTATCAAATCTCTTCACCTCTCTAAGGGATTCAAGATCCAAACTTGGTTCCATAAAACTAGAACCTTGTAAGTAGATCTTTTCCTTTGAACTATCCCCTATTAATTGAAGCTTTCTCTAAGTGATTCACACCAGAACTAATTTAGGAAACCTTCCTAGATATCCATAATTCAAGAATTGTGAGACTAGGAACCCTCTCCTCATTACTCCCTCCTTCAATGCCCAAGGTGTCAACCCACAAGCCTTCCACTTCAACTGTAGATATTACTCCAGGTGGACACCATTCTAACAGATCGTCATAAAAGTAATTGACAAAGCCTACATTAACAAGACAAGGACAAAATCTATCCACTTCTATTTAATTTTCTCAACTTTTCTCCGAGCCATTCCTTCCATTGATCTCTTTTGAGATGTAATCACATTCTCCACTTAGGAAAGGCAAGATTAGAAGAGTGAGGGGATCTTCAAAACCTTGTCTCCACGTCACCATAATAATTATCAATGTTAATTAAATTTCATATTCTAATATTATAATCAAAATTCAATACTTGATTATCGATTTTTAAACGTTGTGTGAGCAATCAAGATTGGAGAGTGAGGGAGTCTTCAAAACTCTCCATCCCAGGCCGTAGCAATTACCAATGTTTATTCAAATTCATATTCTAATATCAAAACAAAATTCAATACTTTATTTAGTCCTCTTAGCTGTCTTGACACTTTATTGAAGTTTCTAATAAATAATTTGTCTCACATAACTAAATAATAAGTAATTTACTTTAAAAGCTATGATCTACTTAAATGTTAAAAACCCTCCAACCATTTTGCCATAAATTTTAGTATTATAATCAAAATTCAATACTTTATTTATTCTATTTACATATCTTGATAATTTAATAAAATTCATAATAAAATAATTTGTTTTAAATAATAATATAATAAATAATTTTTAATTTAAAGGTTATGATCTATTTGGGAGATCATTAGTTTATAATAAATAGTTTGAGAATTAAATATTGAGTGGAGAAGGATTCTGGTTTCACAAATAAGAGGGTCTTATTGACATTTGAGAACCGGATCTATAAGAAATTTACACCTCAACATATTTGATCATGTGCATGATATATCTAAGTTTAAAATAATATTTTTTTTGCTTAAGACTACATCATTTGCAATTTTATTTTTATTGAGTGAGGTGAGGTGCTGTACATTCCAGTATGGAGGAGATGTTGTCACATATTGTAACATAACATTACATTACAAAGAATAAAAAGTAATTAAAAAAATCCATGTAGACCTATAAAACCAACATAGATCCATCTTAAACCCGTCCGAGAGGGATCCAATTTCTTGAGGTGTATTTCTTTTTTTAAATTTAAACTCAAGAAATTTGATCTCTCTTGATTTATAGATCCGGGTTTAAGTTTTAAGTTTTTATTTTATAAATAAACATCTATTTTTTAATTACTTTTCATAATATTTTATTTAATGAACCAACATGGATTTTTTTTAAATACTTTCCATAATTTTTTATTTTATGAGCCGACATGAATTTTTTTAATTAAAAAAATTACTTTTTAAGTTTTATTAGATGTAACGCTACATACACGTTACAACATCTTCCCCATACTAGGCTGTAGAGCACCTCGTTTCACTCGGTGTAATAAAAAGTTTAAACCTAAGCCTTGATCTATCAAGCAAGAGAGGGATCAAATTTCTTGAGTTTAAGATTAAAAAAATTACACCTCAAGAAATTGGATCTCTCTCGATTTAATGAAGATGGATCTATCCATACTGAATTGTAGAGAACCAAAAATACATATATTAAATATTAAGAAAACTAAATATTTAAAAAAAATTATATTATATTATTTTTATTAAATTTTTAATAAAACCATTTTTTCACAACTCTCCATATCTATATTAATATAAAACTATTTTCATTAATACATTTAATTGATATTCTCTTCAAAATTAAAAAAAACTAAATATAAAAATAAAATAAAATAAATTTAAAGATAATGATAAATTTCTCTTCAAAATTAAAAAAAACTAAATATAAAAATAAAATAAAATAAATTTAAAGATAATGATAAATTTGCAAACAAATATAATAGTTTTTTAAAGAGTTTTGTTATGTTTTTTAAGATTAAAGTACTTTTCACTTAACTAAAAATAAAAGGACTCAGGGTTCATGTTTTTAGCAATATTTTTGCATAGTTGTGGTAGTTGTTTTAAAGATAACAAAATTTATTATAATTAAAGATAATTATTATTAATTGATTTCTATTGAGTTAATTTATCTTTTTTATTAAAAAAAAACATAAAAAAAATCACTTTAAATTTAAAAAAGAAACAACAAATTAAACTTCCACTTTATGTCTAAGTCTTAAAAAAGAAAATCATAAAAAAAACACCTTGAATTTAAAAAAGAAACAACAAATTAAACTTCCACTTTATTTCTGAGTCTTAAGCAATTTGTAAATCTAAAACATTTAAATGTGATAATTACAACTAAATTCTTAATAAGAATAAAAACCATTCAATCCTGACTCTTCAATTGCTTTATAGTTCTACTCATGTATCTTATGTGGAAATCCTGAAAATTCTCTGGACAACTATCGTATAGATTTCTACAAAATAATACCGGCATACTGTACATAAATAAAATGACATGTATGTATATGTAATTAGTTTCTGTCTTTTTTAATTTTCTACAGCAAAATATTAGTCTCCATATGCTTTAAAACATGATCTTCAATCACGGTCTACACTGTACCTCAATCTTTCCCACAATCTTGTAGCATAATACTACCAAACAGGTTTCAAAAACCTCCCCCAATCCTGTCCAAAACACAAAAGGTTTCAAACCTCCGAGCAAACAGAGATGAAGTCATTACAACACAAAAGGTTTCAAACCTCCGAGCAAACAGAGATTAAGTCATTACAAGAGCCTGATCCAGATTCAGTATTAAACCATCATGGCCATAGCAGTCCACTGCACAGAAATAAGCATAATCCCTGCAATGAAGAAGTTAGGAAAGCACCTGAACCAAATTGGTCTTCGCCAGAGCTTGCAGCTTTCACAACGAGCTTCCTCGGGCTGACTCTTCTCTCTCCCTTTGAAGCAGAAAGAGGGGGAACTCTCCCAGTCTGTTTTTGCAGCACTGGCCGCCAGAACGCTGACAGGAAATGACGCACATGCCCAGCAGAAGCTTTGGGGACTGCTATCGCATGTGGGAGATACATGGCTAACCTACAAACCTCTAGAAACGTACAAATTTCTAATGATTTTTCGCTGACAATCTCTTGCAACAAAGAAGGAGCGGCTAAGATATATCAGATTTATAGGGCAGTCTGAGTGCAATCATCCACTGAAAATAAAGAGGAACCAGCCGAGAGTTTGCGTGCAATCATCCAGTGAAAAGAAAGAGGAAGCAGCCGATCGTCTGGTTCCTATCATGTATCTCCGCGGTTTGGCCACCTTGTCATTCTCCGCGTAGGATAAAAGACAACCAAAACGCCCCCGCTTTTTCGGCTATTTTGGGTCCAAAACTGGTCGAATTTCCGATCTAAGCATTCCAAATTATTATTTTGATAAAAATTATTCTACTAAATTCCGATCAATTAGAAATATTTTAATTAGCCCTTATACGGCTTGGTCATTCTCAACTATTTCAAGTTTTGTTTTAGTTAGCCCTTATACAGCACCGCCATTCTCGGCTATTTCAAGTTTTGAAGTGAGCAAGTACTTTTCTGAATTTCCAATGGAATTAGCACCACCTGTAAAGTGCTTTAATATTATGCTTTATATCTTATCATGACCTAATTACCATTTTAACAAGTAGGTAACAACGTACTCAACGGCTACCAAGATTCCCGGAAGGTTACAATTTCGTGTTAAGATCCTTTTAACTAAAACATTATAAAATCGTGTATTCTAAAAAGTTCGATTCGATTGTTTCGAAAGGGAAATTTTGATTTTTTTTTTTTATGATTTTGAAAAACTTATTTATAAATTTTTAAAGATTTTTGTTATAATTATTAAATTTTGAAATTTTGAGTGTTTTAGTTAATGGTGTTGAATTCGTTTCTACTATTAAAATCGCTATTAAAATACAAATAAATTCAGATTTTGCAAAATAAAAAATGTTTAAATCTCCAAGAAAACCCAAATAACATCTTATAAAATCCAATAACCTTGATTCAATTAAAAAAGACTAAAGAATATCGTTCTAATTTCAATTATTTTAGTTTTTTTCCATGTTTTTTTTATCAAAATTTTAAAATAAATAAAAATAATTTATAATACAAAAAATTCTAAAAAGTATCACATATTATCTAATAACTATTGCATTAATTGGGTGGGTTAATTACTAAAGCTATGACAATAGCGGAAGCTGTATGCTCTAGCACTAAAGCATTATTGGTTAGTGCTCTACTTGTTATCCATTGCATGGCCAACTTGGCACATGAGATTTTTAGATGGTGGAAATCATGTCAAGCAATTCAAACTACTCTATCGTATTTAGAATCATGCTGTCCATTTCCATCAAAATTTGTATGATCTCCAAAATTCTACCTATTGATTCATGCCAAGGGCAGATAGTAGAAAAGACGACTTCCATGGCCACGTCGGGGAAGCACTCATCATAAGGAAATCTAAACTCTTTCCACCATTTCTTGTTCTATTATGTGAAGTGATGGGTAAATATAGTGGTGGTTGCTTTGTTTAATTCGATGACTATCAATGCTCCTCAATGGACTTATCTTCTGTCTGGCCCATGTTCATATCAACAAAATTGGTCTTGCATAAGAGATAATCAGTGGCTGAAGTGGACTCCAAGTATTGATGTATATTATAGCTAGTCTTGGCTAATAAATTTTCAGTCTTGGCCAAAAACTTTTTTGGATCCTCTAACTCTCTAAGAAAGGTTAAATCCCTCATAGCACCATTCCCTTTCTTTCATTACATGTTCCTCCAGCTCTTTGTAATGTAAGTCAAGAGTTTGCTTCAAAAAAGATTTTTGTTGGTCATTTGACTCTCTAACATACTCATCCAAGGTATCATGAATGGGCATGTGTTTGATCTCAATGTCTTTCAGTTCAACAATGCAATATTATGTCCATTTGTTGAGCATTGTCGTTGCATGATTGGTGCTCAATTTCTATTGTTGAAATATAATCATGAACTGCTTCAGTTCATCGAACTCCTCAATGATATGTTTCTTCAAGGTTTTAGACATAATGATCGAATGTAGAGCATCCTACTTGACCTTGTTCACATAATCTAAAAGTGAATCGACAATCAAAGATATATATGTGATATGATTAAGTCAAGCATGTGGTAACTGCACTACTTCCAAACTCTCTATAGACTTATTGACCTCGTTCAATACAACATTCTCCTGGACCACCAACTGATTGAATTTTTGTGCTGAATTTATCCACCTTGTATCAACCTCAATGCTCATAGTTTTTTTTCAGGAGGATGGCCTCTCTGTCTGTAATCACAAAAGGATTTATAGCATATAAGAAATTGAAATAATTTGTGAAGATTCAACATTCGAAGGTCTGATGGTTGAACCAAAAAATGTGGAGAAAATGCAATGCAGACACTGTTGCCATTGTTGGGATCAGTTGATGAGTTTCTCTGCCTCTTTAATAGAAACAACAATCTCACAACCTTCTTTCAAGCTATGTTCTCCAACTATAGGCATCTCTCGCAATCACAGCAACAACTATCTCAGCGTTTTACCTTTATTGACTACTTAGGTTCAACTTTCAAACCACTTCATCAGTGCAAAGAGATATTCCATTTCCCCACAATTTGTCTCCTTTCCAGGTTCCCATCTCAAAGAGTCTTCAACCTAGATGTGGCCACTACATAAATCTTCCTTGCTCCACTGCTGTAGAGGGTGCCATCTACAACGAATTATGTTCAATTCAACTTCATTGTACAGTCATCCATGTTAACAGAAATGTGGAAGACCTTGTGGACCCTGTAAAGTACAAACTTTATCAAAGTCTTGCAATGTGGACATCAACTAACACTGCCATGCTATGAAGAGCCACGTAAATTTTTTTGTGATCAGCCATGCAGTAAGTTCCTAAGACTATGATGTGAGCACATTTGCAAAGGAACATGTAAGTCATGCAAACAAGGAACTTCACACATTCCCTACAAGGAATGGTACTTCAAGGATCTCCCATGTGGTCACAAATGCACGACCGCTTGCTTTGAGATCTATTCTACCTGCAAAAATCCTTGTGAGAAACATTGCCTACATAGTCATTACGATCATATCCATGGAAGCTTATGCATGCCTTGCACAACGAAATGTGAATGGAAGTACGAGCATCATGCTTGTGATAGATCGTCTACCATAAAACCTGCACGAAACCTCATTGTCACAGTTCCATCGGAGACCTATTCAATAGTTCTCCACGAGATGCATTGGAGCACTGTTTAATAGTGCTTCGATGCATTTCGCAGAGCATTATTCAATAATGCTATGATCAATATTCAATAATGCTCTGATCAATATTCAATAGTGCTCTATGCCGATGCATCTTGCAAAACACTATTGAATAGTTCACTATCTAATAGTGATCCGCGAAATGCATCGAAGCACTATTGAGATAGTGCTCCAATGCATCTCATGGAGCACTATTGAATAGTGCATTTTGTTTAATCTTGTGCTACTATATTTGTATTAAATGAAAAATGTGATGCTTACTCAGCAATAGAAAGAGCACATGTCCTAGAATCTTTAGTCTTACTAGTGAAGTCAAACCCTTACCAACAACACTTCATTCAATTTTGAAATAAAAACACTTAAATTTTATAAATATAATTAATAAAACTGAAAAATATTATTATAATATTACCTTTAATATAAAATAAAATTATTATAATAATTATTGATTTAAAAATAACAAAAATAAATATTATAAATATAATTATAAAAATATCAAATGAGATAGAATCAAACCCATGTTATAAATAAATATGAAAAATCCCAACTAAATCTTTAAAAAAATGGTAAAATACTTATTGAATAAAATAATCATTTTACAAAATTTTAGTGTTGTTTTATGACTCAAAGAAAATCTAAAATGAATTTAATAACTAATAAACATTAACAACATAATAATAATTATATTCTACTCATCATGAATAAAATCAAACTTATTATTTATATTCTACTCATCATGAATACAATCAAACTTATTATTTAGTTGAGAGTTTATTCTACTCAATTGAACTAACATTTTTTCTTTTAATTTGAAATTTAACTAGCTAAACTAATATAGAGTTATATGTTTTTTTGCGTATAATTTTCATGTAGCTTTGAAGTAATATAATAGTGACCAACTCTAAAAATAGTTGAAATTTTTTCACATTTTTAACATTTAGTTTTCAAATTCCTTACCAATTTTATTTTTCGATCAAAAGTAAGAACAAAACAAAGAGGGATGAGCATAGTGCTTTGATGTAATATTTTTTTTAAATATTTAATTAATAATCTGTTTAAAGTCAAAAGACTATTGAATAGTTAAAAGTAAAACCCGGATTACACATTAGCAATATAAAACTAAAGAATTACTACATTCAAATGGCTTAGTTAAAAACTGTCATTTTCATGTTTTTCATTATTTGCATACATAGGAGGACTAACTCATAAGGCAATGAGCCTTATGAGTTAGCTCCTCGATGCTCTTAACAAGTAAGTTTAGGAATTGCAATTGTTCAAGCAATCAAATTGTCGTAAAGGCAATGGAATTAACTAAAACAATTGGAGTAATTTCTCTACACACAAAAATGTTTCGAAGAGATCCAATGAAGCTGTTGTTACAACCTTTTCAAGGTTTCCAATTTATTGGAGCTCTAGCAGTTAGTGCTCCACCTATTATCTTTTTTCCCCAACATATTAATTAGTCCTCCACACATTATCATTTTTCAGTTTGAGATTTTTTTTGCAAAGAATATGATGCAACACAACTTTCCCTTGTTTGTTGATAAATCTCATTCACTTTAAATTTACAAAAAATAAAAATTTACAATTAAGATGTTATGTAAATTCCAAAATATTTATTTATTTATTATTAATAAGTTATTTAATTTATTTTCACCAATTTATGGCGGCATGTAATTGTTACGTGATTTTCATTACCCATTTTTAACCATATTAATTTATAACATCCATCCCTTTTCACTAGCATTAAGCCTTTCTCATAAATGAGTTTTCATTTGGAGGTGGATTTAATATCAAATGCCATATTTATATTTGTGAAATTTTATGAATTTAAATTAGAAATTTAATTGATGATCTTAGGAATATTAGAGAGTCATCTCATGTTTCCTTGGCCACTTCACTCAACAACATTGACCATGTGCGTGGCCAATTATATGATATATTTGAATATAGAGCTAGGATGAAATAATACTATAAAATCATAATGAGTAAGCAAGAGGCGAAAGATTTGCATATCACCAAAGAGAACATTGTCCAATTGCTTATCGATCATAGAACCAAGAATCATCTTTGCATAGATGGATGTACATTCCAACCATTCAAAGAAAATTGGATGGATTGGTGGTTTATTGTACTTGATAAACATTCATGCAATAATAGGGAGGTCCCATTATATTTTCTATGTAAATTATGGTTCAAGTTTATTTAAGGTTGGCATGTCAATAATTTTGACATTATTGAATTTAAAGGGGCTAGTCTTCGCTTTGCTAAGGATTGAGAAAAGGATAAGCATTTGAACCCACTCAGAGGGTCACCCCATTCTAGGCATACACCTTACCCCCCACAACACACACACACACACACACACACACACACACCCCAAACCACATTAGCTTAAAAAGACAAGATTTTTGTGACTACTACTACAATACCCACCCTGACACACAATATAGTTTGGTTATTTATTATGGCATTGCATCAGGATCCATTTGCAGACGATTTTACATTGCCAAGGGTAAGGTCTTCAAGACACATCATTGATTATACATAGGCCACGCCATCTACCCAAAATGACCATCTTGGTTCTAGTTCAATTGTTCCTCATCCATGCTCTAATTACATGCATATTTGTTATGGGCCCATAGAGTTCATGTGCATGATAGTTTCTTGGATAAGGTTAGTAAAAAATATTTATATTTTATTTGATTATTTATATTTATATTTTATTTCTGGAAATTGTTATTTTGTAATTTCAGCCCTTGGGATTGTTTGTTTTAAATTAATTAATTGCTGGATTTTAAAAGAATTTGCGATCTAAGCATTCCAAATTACTATTTTGACAAAAATTGCTTTACCGAATTCAATAAATGAATAACTTTTTAGTTAGCCCTTATACAGTTACATCAAAATGCCTGTCATGGAGAGAGCCATTTGAAAATTCAAATTTGAATCAGTAGCCGTAGGAGATGTTTTGGAGGCCATGGCACTGAGGGTAGTCAAAGCCATCCAACCTTTGCACGTAATCTCGACGGGCCCACAACCTTTAAAAAAACGCTGGTGAACAGAGAAGGGAACAACTAAAGGCAAAGGCCGTGACGCCGCGGGGCTGTCTCTCGTGCAAGTCGTCGAGAGAATATCCCACTCCATTCTTTATTATCTTGCATAACGAAAATTTAGAACTTGGGTGGATATTCTTTACAATCTTGCTGATTCTTGCAATGGATTAGATGTTATGATATTTTTAATGTTTTTGTTAAAGGATTTGTTGTAATGTTTGTAATGTTTTTGTTAAAGATTCTTAACAAGGATTTGTTGTAACTTTCCGGGACTCTTGGTAGCCGTTGAGCACATGGTTGTTACCTATTTGGTGTAACTTCACGGGACTCTTGCTATCCGTGAGCACATGATTGTTACCTACTTTTTAAAATGATAATAATGATAAGATATAAAGCATAATAGTATTGCACTTTACAGGTGGTGCTAATTCCATTGGAAATTCAGAAAAGTACCTGTCCACTTCAAAACTTGAAATATCGGAGAATGACATGGTGGCCAAACCGCGTAGAGCCGAGGAGAATGACATGGTGGCCAAAGCTGCTTCCTCTTTCTTTCCGGTGGATGATTGCACTCAGCCTCTCGGCTGCTTCCTCTATTTCTTTTCAGTGGATGATTGCACTCAGCCTGCCCTATAAATCAGATATCTCTTAGCCGCACCGTTTCATCCAGAGTGGGGTTGACAGAAATTCTTTGTTGCAAGAGTTGCGAGTGGAAAATCATCAAAAATCTGTACGTTAACGAAGCACTACAGTTAAAGATTAGAGATTTGTAGGTTAGCCATGGATCTCTCACATGCGATAGCAGTGCCCAAAGTTTCTGCTGGGCATGTGCGTCATTTCTTCTCAGCGTTCTCGCGGCCAGAGCTGCAGAAAGAGAGTCGGAGAGTTCCCCGTCTTTCTCCTTCAAAGGGAGAGAGAAGAGTCAGCCCGAGGAAGCTCGTTGTAATTACTTTTCTAAATTCTTGATAGCAGGGATTATGCTTATTTCTCTGTAGTTGACTGCTATGGCCATGATTGGCCCTTGATACAGTTATATTAATTGCTGCGTTGCTTTGTATGGCGCAGGTGGCTCCAACATGGTGGACGCGAATATGATCATTCTGAGAAAGCGAATGTTTGACCTAAAAATGCAAGAGAGCAATTACAAGACTCACATGGAATGGGACAATAAATTGTATCCCGCGTATCATGCGCACGTATTCAGGGCAATGGAATGGTTGCAGTTCTCTCTGATCAACACTCGCCCGATTGTTGCAATCGCTGTTTTTAGTTTGATATCCGTCGGCGTTTCCTCATCGGTTCTTATTATATGGGCGACCATTTTTGAAGCATTAGCATGGATAATGTGTAGGTAGCGTAACTGCAATTTGTAATTTCGGGACTGGCAGAACAGAAACTAGTGGAGTAACTGGAATTTGTGGTTTGTGACCAGTAGAACAGAAACTACTTATGACATTTTTATATCCAATATGCTGTTGCTATTATTTTGTAAAAATCTATATGATATTTGTCCTGAAAATTTTCAAGATTGTAACATAAGATTCATTGGTTAAACTATAAAGCAATGGAAGAGTGCCAAGTAAATGGTTTTCATTTCTATTGATACTTAGCGACATTAGTAATAATTACCTCAGTGGAAGACTGTGTAGCTGCCCAAGGCCTAAGACCCGGACGTAAGACCACCCAAAACCCAGAGGTAAAGTGGAAGTGTATATTTTTTTTCATCGAAACTATGCGCTTTGTTATTCCCTTGGGAATCCAGGGAACTTTTGATCTTGGAATGGACCCCTGGTCAATGGAAACATTTTTATATCCAATATGCTGTTGCTATTATTTTGTAGAAATCTATATGATATTTGTCCTGAAAATTTTCAAGATTGTGACATAAGATTCATTGGTTAAACTATAAAGCAATGGAAGAGTTCCAAGTAAATGGTTTTCATTTCTATTGATACTTAGCGACATTAGTAATAATTACCTCAGTTATATTATTGGCTAAAAGTGGAAGAGTGTGTAGCTGCCGAAGGCCCAAGACCCGGACGTAAGACCACCCAAAACCCAGAGGTAAAGTGGAAGTGTGTATTTTTTTTCATCGAAACTATGCGCTTTGTTATTCCTTTGGGAATCCAGGGAACTTTTGATCTTGGAATGGACCCCTGGTCAATGGAAACCCCCACTATCTTTAACGTTACTCACTAACCAATCATAATTATCTCATAATCAATTTTAAATTATGATAAGTTTTATTATCTTAAAAAACTACAACAACAAATATAAAAAACACACTTTTTCAAATAAAAAACAAAAAACTTCAAACCTTCAATCCTTTAATCTTAAATAACCTCACAGAACTCCATTAAGTGGATTTCCTAAAAGGGGAAATTAACCCCTCGATCCTTTAATCTTAAATAATCTCACAGAACTCTATTATGTGGATTTCCTAAACGGGCAAATTAACCCCTCAACGATGACAACTTTCTGTAAATTTATCACTCTTTAAATTTATTTTATTTTATTTTTAAATATAAATTTGATCAAATTTATTTTATTTTATTTTTAAATTTTATTTTTCAGTTGTTAATAGAATATTAATTAAATATTTTAATAATAGTAATTTTATATTTATAGATATGAAAGAGTATAAAAAATAAATTATTAAATTTTTAATCAAAATTAAAAAAAAATATAAATCTTTTCCTTTCAAAAATATATATATTTTTTTAATATTTAATATAATTTTTTCTTTAAAAATTATAAATATAAATTTAAAATATATATATTTTTATAAACTAAACAATTAAATAGTGAAAATAAATGTTTATTTTATAAATTAATGATCTTCTAAATAACTTTAAAATGAATTATTTATTATTATTATTTATTTGACATAAATTATTTTATTACCAACTTTATTTAACTGTCAAGATATATAAATAAATTAAATGAAGTATTGAATTTTGATTGTGATATTAAAATATGAATTTGAATAAATATTAGTAATTGTTATGGGAGTTGGAATAGAGCGTTTGAACATTTAAGTTATAAGTAGGTAATAACTTTTAAATTGAATTACTTATTATAATTTATTTATTTAAATTTTTAGTATTTATATAGTCGCACTATAATACATTCTTACAAAACACATGATGCTAATATCATCAAAGGATTGTTATTGCCACCATCAAATTTAGTAGCATTTTCAATGTGCATATAATGATACGTACTAGATCATCTTTATTAACCCTATTTCTCGCTCCGGTCTAAATGATAATATGCACTAGTGCAATAATCCATGTTTAATGCACTAGTGGTGTTCGAAACTTTTAGTGTAATTCCCATTTTCAAGAGTAATAAATAGTGATGTGATTTGAGCTTCAAATCTATGTACTTGCTACCACGTTCTTAAACAATGATGTGTTTTAGTTTCTAGTAAAAATTAGAATGCAATTTTGATAGAGATTTCATTTAATGTTTTCTAAAGAAGTTAGTTAGAAATCAAACTAGGACGGTTTCCATATGCTGAAAAATTTGAACATGGTATCACAGTGGTGTATTTGGAGCCTTACAGAATCCAATAATGGATATATCAACGTTGAAGGAAAGAGAGTTGTTAGATGGTTGTAATAGACAATATGTCTAAGCTTTAGTGACTGAAGAGAATTTGTGCCGATGATGAGCTTGTTGTCTTGAGAAGGGTTGTTGGGTGTGAAACTCTAGTTGATCTAGTGATTGGAGATTGAATCTTGTTCAATGGAGTTACATTAATGGCCATTTTCACTATGTGAGAGAGTTACTTGTTATATGGTGCCTCTAACTTTGTGCCGTGGCAGTGTAGATTGCAAAATTTATTAGAACCAACAAACCTTTGGTACCTGTTGGAGATAGAGGTCAAATATTTTATATTTCCCAAATATTTGGCATAGTACAAAAAGAACATAGTTAATGTGAAGCAAGTCTCGCCAGATTCAGTGAGGATCATTTGATCCCTTATATCACTGGGAAGAACATTGCCAAGGAGATATATGATGCCATGAACCATGTACCAAAGTGTGAACGTATCCAAGAAAATACCCCACGAGGAACAAGCTCACCACGATCTACATGTGCAAGATATATACAATAACTAGTTGTCTAATGAAGTTAGACGAGTTGAGAAAATAGCTTGGTGTAGTTGGTGATGAAGTCAAAGATGATGAGCTAGTTTGAATTGCTCAAAATGGTTTTAGTTCATCTTGGCGCTTTGTTTGGGTTATTCGTGGATGATAGAAGTTCTTGAATTCAAGAAGTTGTAGGATTTCATTGGAAGGTAGATAAGACTAGAGCAAGTATCGACCAATTGTTAGGACAAGGATGGTTGACCAAACCTAGTCCTCATCAAGAAGGTGATAAGATGAGTAGGAAAGGAGGACCCAAGAGGGGTTAGAAGGGAAAGGAGGAAGAATCAAAGTATTCAAGTTAAACAAAAAAGACTTGAGTCATGAAGTGCGACAAGCATGGTCACTATGCTTCTTAGTGTCCTAAGGGGAAGAAGGGAAAGGGTAAGCAACAACTTTCATATGCTTTTGGCGTGGACGATGCTAGATACCCACTTTTCCATGGTGTCCAATATTTCCACATACACAATTCATGGCTTGGATGTTATGTGGACAATGAAGCTTTAAGACATATGATAAGAAGATCTTCAAAGGATTTCAAGAGCAAGAGGGGGAACACTTGCGGATATGGGTGATGATTCCATGTATCATGTGAAGGGACTAGGCCACATATATTTCCAGATGTCTTTAAGATATGTTCTTAAGTTAGATGATGTCTCGTATGTTCTTCATTAAACTAAGAGTATGGTTTCAATGTCTTTCATGATGTATTTAAATTTTTTGTCTAAGTTTGATGGTCATCATTTCACAGTCAGAGACAAAAACCATGGATTTGATTGAGTTTTCTCTAAAGAAGTGCAAGAAAGTGGTCTTTATAGGCTACTCATAGATTCTATTTAAGAAAGTGTGGTATGATGCCATGATGATAGAGATTTCAATTTTTTATTTGATCTAGATCTAATACACTTGTCTTATCCCTTTGTACGTATGAGTTTATTATTGTAGGAAGTCTTGAACAATGCATGATGCGGTTTTAGAATATATGGTGTCAAGGATAAAGAGGTTAGTAGGCTGTTGATGCAATGTTCCTTGCTTAGAACATTTTCACCATAAGATTATGAATATAGTTTAGAGTAAAGAAGGAAGCATTGATCCATGCTCTTGTTTTTTCAAGTTTGTTGATGGTTAACTATTTGATCAAGGCCATAGTGAAGGGAATATTCCAAATGTAGAGTGAGAATTTTGTGTTTGGTAGAGGACACTTTCTTAGGTAAGAGGGAGTATTGTATTTTTAGTACCTCAAAAAGTGTCCAATAGAGCACCATTAATGACAACATTGAGTAGACAAGATCTAGGCACATGTAGGGAAGGTACTCCAACAAAGATTTTGTACAATAGCATTACTGATTGCAACAATTATGTACATTAGTAATGATGGCACATGGACATTTATGGAGGAGAGAGAAATAAGAGACACATGCATGCCATCATTAGTTTAGTTCTAGTTTAGATGTTTTTTTTTTACAGAAATGGGTAAGAAGCTTTCGATTAAAAAAAGAAGCAGAGATTACAAAAAGAGGAAGAAGGATTGCTTCCATCGTAGAAATGAGTCGATGACTTCAAGTTCATCCTTTTCTATTTTGTAACAGTCATGATGCTTCCCTAGTCTGTGCAAACTATAAAACCTGACAAAATTCCCCAGTAAATAAAGATAGAAACAATACATAGATATAAAAAACTATGCCTTATAAGAGGACTTCTTCTAAAAATCTTACAAAAATATCTTGCTACGACGAAATGAGAATCCCAAAACCTGAAGTAGAAACCCTGAAACATCACTGGCTGAGTGCATCCATAGTTAAAGTCATTGCGAAGGCCAAAAAGAGCGAAAAAATCAAGTATTTAAGTCTGATACTAAACCTCCGGGTTCCTGGGGAGGTTGCAGATCACAGGTTCCTCAGATATTTTCACCGCGCCACCTCTAGCTTTCTATCCCGTGAAGAAATGCCGAATGTCATCCCTCAGAAGGTCCACTTTCTTTTCAACAGTTTTTATGCCACTGATAACATTATCAAAGCTGATATCCATGTTGATAGCAGAGACAAAGTCTGCTTTCTCTCCCAAGTTGGTAACCCTATCCTGACCTTAGCTACTACAATGACGAATCTCAGAGAGCGGGATTTGAATGAGGGTGTAAAGATTAGAAAGGGCTCTTTTCGTCTCCGAGGTTTCATAGCGCAACATTCTTAGCTGCTCCTACATTTCCTTTAAAATTTTTGAACCATCCTTCATATTGAGGTCTTTGTCCAGACCCAAAGGAGAACCAGGAGCATTGAGATATTTCTAAGCCGAGGAGGGATACCATTTCCCTTTAATGCCAAGAAAATCAAGATTGCAGGAAATGTGACTGGAAGGGCTTAACGGGGTGTCTGAGTTCACCTGACATTATTCCTAAAGCACAAAAGATTTCCTGAGGTCCTGGTGCGTAAGGTCCTCATGCTTCCGGATAGTGTTTCTGCATCGTAAACACTAGGGCAGAGGAGAAACCGAACAATGTGCCATAGGCGAACCTTGAATGCTGAAATCCCCCATTTCACAGAGGATAATTCCCAACAGATCCTTCGTAATGCATTTACCAGCATAGGAATTGTAGATAATGCCGCCTTCTCGTCTCCCACACGCTATAAAACCTGTCCTATCCACCGCCTGAGCCATTCTCATGATGGAAAATTGTCTTAACCCTTCTGCAATCCCCGAGGCCATTAATGTGACTTGAGCGATTTTGGTGAGGTCGCAACCCAAAAATTTATTCAAATTTGAAATGTTGCGAGCAATCTTATTGATCCAATGTTTCCTATACTCGACTAACATGATAATCAAGAACTGAGCACTAGGGAATCCAAACTTTGTCATAAACCTTTCGGTCACACGTCAAGATGCCACAATATAGATTTGCTCCATCATTAGCCAATTTATCCGCATACTGATTGAGAGCACGCAACACATGTTTGAAGTCAATAGCTTGAAATTATTTGACTATGAAATTTAGGATATAGTGCATCTTGTTAGACGGGTTCTTTCGATTATTCGTAAGATTTCTAGCTTCTTTAGTGACCAGAAGCGAGTCACCAAAGACCACTAGCTCTTCAATTCTAATGATTCTAGCTAATTCCAGTCCCTTGATTAAGGCTAACCATTCAGCTCCATTGTTTGTTTTTTTTTTCCGATCCCCCAGGCATACTCAGTCTTCTTGTTCCCCTTGGAGTCATAGATGAGTCCTCCCGCACCTGCCAACCCAGGGTTTCCTTTCGAGGCTCCGTCGAAGAACAGAGTGCTGCAACTGATGTTCATCCTCCAAGAGTGAAAATATGGAGGGCTCATTCTTACCTGCCAATTCAGAGAGTTAGGTCTTATGAAAGGTTTGAGCTCGGAGAAGGAGGGGGCAGGAATAAAAAAATCATAGAACCAAGCTCGTTCCTCCACCGTTAGGGGTTCTTTGTGAATGTTATGCATTCCCCTCGTGGAAAGGGCTTCCACCCAAAGGGATTTAGCGGAAGAGAGCACCTTGCTCGGAGTGGTATTTTTCCCTTCAAAGAT
The DNA here is from genome assembly GCA_027924585.1 of Larix kaempferi. Taxonomy (NCBI): domain Eukaryota; kingdom Viridiplantae; phylum Streptophyta; class Pinopsida; order Pinales; family Pinaceae; genus Larix; species Larix kaempferi. The sequence continues at coordinate 4,473,940 of BSBM01001119.1, forward strand.
TTCTTTATTTCTCGCTGTCCAAATTTTCCAACAAATGTATTTTGGGAGAGCTTCCCAAGCTCCGGCGAAGTCAGGCTTCCGTGAGAGAGATCCTTGATAGTAATCCTTCCAAAGTTCGAAGAGATCATTCCATATTGTTGGCATCACCAAATGAAAATGTAAGCCATGGGTAGCGAGAGACCAAACCTCTAGAGTGAATTTAAAATTCAGGAAGACGTGCTCAAGTGTTTCTTTCGAGTCTTTGGATAGAATGTAACACAAAGGACCCTCTATCCCTCTCTTTCTCAAGTTCTCAGCTGTAAGAGTTTTGCAAGAAGACATGATCTAGAAGAAGGCATTGATTTTTGGCAGACCATCCTTACACCAGAATTTTTTCCATTTTCTGTCTTTAATGTTGTTATTTTTTGGACCATAAAGGATATGATATCCTTCTTTAACCGAGTAGGATCCAAAGTTTCCCCAGCCTCTTGTGTCTTTAAGGTGATTGTGCACAAGAGCAGAACCTTGCAGCGCGTAGAGGAGCATGTCGAAGTCTGCTTGGAGATGGTGCGGGATATCTAAGTCCTTCCATCCAGCCCATCTTCCATTGGGATCCCAGGAGTATAGGTCATAAAGAGTGGAAATATTGAAATGATCAAGCCAAAGCTTAAGATGAGAGAAGGCCAACAGATAGTTAGAGCGGGAGGAAGGCCCTATATTGTCTTGCCAAATATTTATCCTCCTCCCATTCCCTAGAATCCAATATAGGCTGTCTTGAATAATGAATACGCCTTTTTTGCATAAGTCCTAGATTGGGGATCCACCTCTTCTCAGGTCGATGTCTTCCAGGAATCGATGTCTTGAACCTTTCAGATATTTCCTTTGCAGAATATCCTTCCACCAAGCTTTAGTACCAGAGACTAATCTCCAGAGGATTTTTTCTCCCAGATCAAGATTCATACAATTTGGGTCTCTTGAGCCTGCTCCACCACAATCTTCCGGACTGCAAACATTATCCCAATTGACCAAATGAATTTTTTTAGTATTGGTAGATTTGCCTCCCTGCCACATGAATTTTCTTAACTCTTTGGTGATATCTTGTATAATTCTTTTGGGGGCTAAGGAAATCGAACAAGCGTAGGTTGGGTAGGCCGATAGAACTGCATTGATGAGCACCAGTTTCCCAGCTGGGTTGAGCCTTATTGCTCCCAGGAATTGATTTTAGCCTTGATCTTATTGATCAACCCTTGCAAATCCGACGTCCTTTTTTCCCCCTTGAGAATGGGAGTCCCAAGGTAGTTGAAAGAAGTCCAGATTAACTTTCCTTCAAAGCCAAGGATCCTGGCAATTCTTGCTATAGTCCTAGGCGGGTAGTTCCAACCATACACTTTGGACTTAGTAGAGTTCACCTTGCCATCTGAGGCCATTAGGAATGTGGATAATGCCCTTTTGAACCTCTCAGCTATGACCGTAGAGTCACCACCCAACAAAATAGTGTCATCGGCGAACTGCGCATGCTTGACCGCCTTTACTCCTCTAGAAATCCTTATACCTTTTAACTCGCCCGTACTTTGTAGAGAATGAAGCTTCCTGCTCATAGACTCCGCAACTAAAAGATATAAGAATGGAGACAGAGGACAACCCTGCCAAAGTCCCTTGGTGACTTGGAATAAATCTGTAGGCCTGCCATTCACAAGCAGTGCAATCCAGGGACGACCAATACATCCCTTGATCCATTTTACAAATATTTTTGAGAAGCCAAATTTGTGCATAATTTCAAAAAGAAAGAAGTGATTAACTCTATCAAAAGCGTTAGCCATGTCTAGCTTAATAGCCATACCTTGTTGTTTTCTTTCCATGCTGGAGTGAATGGCTTCCTGGACGATGATAATGTTGTCTAGTATTTGACACCCAATGAAAAAACCTCCTTGGGAGTCCGAGATGAGGGAAGCCATGGTTTTATTCATTCTAGTGGCTAGAATTTTTGAGAGAATTTTGTAAGAAGTGTTGCAAAGAGAGATTGGCCAGAATCTATTAATGGATTGAGGGCTTCTTTCTTTAGGGATTAAGGCCAGGAAAGAGGAATTGGTTGCACCACCAATCCTATATTTATTTCTAGTCCAATTTAACATCCTTTTTAAGTCCTCTTTGATGATATCCCAAGCAGCTCTGTAAAAGTTAATAGTGAATCCGTCTGGTCTAGGGGCCTTGTCTGCGTGTAAATCCCATACAATATCCTTTATTTCGAACTCCAGAATTGGCTTTGAAAGGTCCTTGTTCTCACGATCAGAAATAATTGTGGGGATTCCAGCTAGAAGATCAGCTTGGGCTATGGGATCAGTCTCTTCCGAGTCCGAGTAAAGCTCTTTAAATTTATGAAAGACGTGATTTTTGATTTCATCTTGCCTTGTGATCATCATTCCAATCCTATCTTTCAATTCTTTAATAGTACTGAAGCTGAGCCTAGCCTTGGTTTGCTTATGAAAGTAATCTGTGTTACTATCACCTCCTTTAAGCCACAACTGTCTAGATTTTTGAATCCACACTTCTTCTTCTTGTTTGGCAGTGACTATGATTTTCATGTTCAACTCCCTTTCTCGAAACAAGACCGGGTTGGTGATCTCTTCCTTCTCCATGCTGGAATGAAGAGAAGCAAGGTCCTTTTGAAACTGAATATTTTGGGAACTTGGATTCCTAAAAGCGAATTTCACCTAACTCTTTAGAGCGTACCTCACCAATCTGAGCTTTGATTCCTAGATAAAACTTGGGGAGCCATAGCATTGGCAATTCCAAGCATTTTGAATAAGGTCCGTAACTTTATCATCATGCCACTAAATTGAATTAAAACGAAAAGGTATGGGTCCAAGATTGGTCGGGGCAGACAAAGTCAAAGATATGGGCTTTTGGTCAGAGACGTTTGAAGGCAAAGTAAAAGAGGCAGGAATAATATATTTCTGAAGGAAAGAGGAAATTACTAGGAATCTGTGAAGATGTTCCGCTATGTGACATGCGCCTAAACTTATGTTACTCCAGGTAAATTTTCCATTCTTTAACGGTGGGTCCAGTAAATCCAGATAAGAGATTAAGTCTTCCATCATCTCGGCGAAGGGGTCCCTAACCTTAGAACCGCATCGCTTCTCCTCCCGCGACTTAGTTGTGTTGAAGTCACCAACGAAGACAAGATATTTCCCATGCAGCTCCTCCTTAAGAGAGGAGAGCTCACTCCAGAAGGATTGCTTATCCCTGTAGTGAGTTGGTCCATAAACGTTGCAAATGAAGATGGAATCTAGATTATCCTTCCCCTGTAATTCTGTCAGCAACCATTGAGGATTTTCTATGACCTATTTTAGAGTGAAATTGTTAGAAAAAAAGAGTCTATTCCTCCAGAAGCCCCTCTGGACCTTATGGATTTTCCTTGGCAGTTCTTCCAGAACAAACATGAGAGTTCCAAAACCTCCACGTTTGTCATTTTGGTCTCTTGGATTAACAGAATATTTGGTCTTTTTGATTTTATGAACTCTTTTAGAGCCTCCACTTTGGTCTGTCCACCCAGACCCCTGCAATTCCAAGAGATGGTTTTCATTATATCTTGAGTGATTGTGATCCTGCTCGGGATCTACCCTCCACTCTTGCTCCTCCTAAATTTTTAGGGTTTTGTAGAATATTAGTTTGCTCAAGGCTCCTTTGCCTTCCAAGATCTAGTTCTCTTTTTGCTTCCTGCTCCCTATGGTACCTTTGAGTTTTTCTTCCTCTGGTATTCAGGGGCGGTCCTACATCCTGTAGATCGAGGGATTGGGAGGAGGAGCGCCCAGGAGTGAAACTCCGCGAGACAACTTTGGTATGCTTAACCAAATCTTCCCAAGAACCTCCTGGCATTAGGGAGTCTTCTGAGACGTGTTCATGCCTTTTCTCTCTAGGAGAGGTGACAAGGATGCTTTCCATTACAGAGGCCTCTTGATTTTCTTCATTTGAGATATTTTCAGTTGATGGGATTTCACCTTCTTCCATGTTCAGGGCTTGAAATTGATTACTAGTTGAGGCCTCCTTGCCTTCCTTATAATGTTCCTTATTTTTTTCTGGCTGTGATCCATTTGCTAACGGAGCATGAGGGGGCATTTTTCTTCCCTTTTTGACCTGCTGCCATCCTTCTTCTTGAGTTTTTCTTGGGTTTTCACGAGCTAATTTTGGGCAGTTTTTGACAAAATAACTGTACTCATGGAATTTTTTACAATTGAAAGGAAGCTGCTCGTAGTCTACCTTTTGCAGGTGTTCCCATCCATCCATACACAAAGTCACGACTTTAGGCAAACCTTTTTCCAAATCTACCTCCACAGAAATCCTGGCACATGAGAACAAAGGCCCCTTTGGTTCTGCCTTATCAATGTATTTTCCAAGACAGTTCCCAATTGCTTGAAGAGTTTCATCATTCCAATAGTGCAGCAGAAGGTGTGGGAGGCGAACCCAGCCCAAAACCGCGGAGGGAACGTCCTTTTCAGGATCAAAGGCTAAACTTCAGCGATTTAAGTACAGACCCCGAGGACCCATGAAATAAGGGCCACTCCTAAAGATGAGATCTCTATCTTCTTTGAGTTTGAACAAGAAAGTGAAAAAAAACTTACCACATAAGTAGTGCTGAAGACCTCCAGAGATCAGAGGCATCCAATTTTTATTGATCCAAGAATCCACAGTTTTTGGAGAGGGCCAGATCCTAGTGAATTTCCCTATCAAACCTCTCTCACTCAAAGCGAGAGATTTCAATCTGAAGCAACTAACATGATCTGAATACGGGGAGCAGCAACCCGCTTGAGAAAACCATCTCCAGAATCCGGAGCTGAAGAAGGAGAGGGCATAGAAGCCACTAATGCTCTGAAAGCTTCATCCAGGAATGCCGTCGATACTTCGGATTCATATCCGGAGGAGGATCCATTCAGAAAATGTTGGGAGGATCCAAGCAGACCCTCGGCAGCCAAGAGCAGAGCCGTCGTGGCCAACTAACCTAGCCGACGCAGAACCCTAGCACGTTGAACCGGATTGGAGGGTGAGAGGCAAATTATTCTTGTACAATATCAATTTTAGTTCTAGTTTAGATGTTGTTTCATAGTTAACAATCCAATTCTATTTCTAAGTCTTGTTTTAATTAGTAGTTGCATGCATAATTAGTTAGGGAACTTTGTATGTTGGAAGGTTCCAAGGATAGATGGGGCACATATCATACTTTTCTAGGAAGAGATCTAGGGTTTAGGTTTATTTAAGTTAAAGCATTTCAATTTTTCATAGTAGAAAGCATTGGGTGAAGGGTAGAGTTCAAAGCTTTCAATATGATTCATGTTTCAAAAGTAATAAACAATGATGTGATGAAGTAATAAACAATGTTTCAAAAGCATTTCAATTTACTTGTTGCTACATTCTTCAACTTGATGTGTTTCACTCCCTAATAAGAATTAGATCGCAGTTTTTATAGAGATTTAAATTTTTTGTTTTCCTAGGTAGGTAGGTTGGAAATTAGATTAAGATCATTACCATGTGTTGAAGAATTTCAATTATTCTTATATTAATTCATGATAGTTAGTGAGATGTGTATACATTATAGTATATGTATTATATACATGGTTTCAAAAATTATTTTTATAAGCATTGTATATCAATATATATATATATATATATGGAATAATTTTGCATAAAAACTTAACAATGGTTTTCTATATTTATGGAATTTTTAGTAAATTTATAGACATGAAGGGAATTCAAATTTTGTACTTTTCCATAAAGAACTAGCCAAAAAAGCATTAACATTAATGACAATAAATTGAATTAACCCTCTAACTATTGACAATCTTCCATGCCAACCAACGATAAATCTGAGAAAGCATAAGATAAACCACTCCAAATGTTGGATGCACTAGGACCATTCTTGTTTTCCTTTCTTAACCAATCAATAATCACGAGATTTTTTAAGTACTTGCACCTGATGATATCCCTCCACAAACCCTTGTCCATAAGCCCATGCCACAAGCTTTTCAAAGCCAAATCTTTTCTGATCCACTGTATGTTTTTAATGTCCCAACCACCAAGAGTCTTGGGGGTAGATATAGACTCCCAAGCAGGGAGATGAATTCCAGTCCTCAATTGCGATCTTGACCATAAAAAAACAAATACATATTGGCAAATTAGTAGAGAGAGGATTTTATTTGGTAACTTAGCCAGAGTTATCCAAAAGACGAGAATACTGTTAAGGACTGAATTGATAAGGGTAATACGCCCCCCCGAGAAAAATGCCAACTGCACCAATTTTTTTTCTCTTCTCTACCTTCTTTACTAACCATAACGAATTGGTAAAAACGTAGCCATTTGGTTTTAAAAAGTACCCAAGATACTTTAGGCCTGCTTCAATCTCCAATTGTTCATAAGGGAGGATAGTTTTAAACATATCCAATTCCGAAACCTCCATATTGTACCAATGTATACCATATTTCAGAAGGATTATCACCATACCCGAAGCAAGACAAAAAATATCTAATATGTCTTTAAAGTGATTCCATTCACTCATATTACAAATTACAAACAATAAGACGTTGTCCATGAACATAAGATGGGTAATATGCTGCGAAGCCTGAGTAAATTTAATGCCATAAATATTACCTTTCATTTATTCCAGAAAAATTAGCTTGCTTAAACCCTCGATGACCAACAAAAAAAGAAGTGGTGATAAAGGACAAGCCTGTCTCAGGATACGAGAGATGAACTGAAGAAATTAGTAGGGCTTCCATTGATCAAAACTAAAAAAGTGGTAGACGAAACACAACCCCTAATTTATAAGGACTCCCTCATAATTATTTTGATCTCTCTTGTTTTATTTAAAATATAAAAGTTATTGATATTTTATATTTGACATTCAGTGATATGTTGTTATATTTTGAATTTCAAATAAACTGATGTTCAAAAGTTTGCGACATAATGTTTTGTTTGCTAATAGAATAAGGGAGAGACAATTAAGAGCTTGGGTCTTCTATAGTCATTAGAGATACCATTTCATTATTGGGAATATGTTTAAATAGATTTTATCATAGGTCTACAAAATTCTAAAGCAAAGAGTGTCATCATGGTAGTGGTGGATCGACTCACAAAGTATGCCCATTTTTACTCTCCTTCTCATCCTTTTAAAGCGAGTACAATAGTTGCAACATTCATAGCAACAATTTATAACCTACATGGAATTACCAAGATTATTGTAAGTGATAGAGATCCAATTTTCAATGATAATTTTTGGACTAAAATATTTTCTTGTGTGGATACTCAATTGGATCACGACTCCTCTTACCATGTTCAATCCAATGGGAAAATGGAAATTGTGAATAAATGTATAAAAGGGTATATTCATTAATTTGCATCTAATAAACAAACACAATGGGTCAAGTGGTGCCATTCCATACTTCATTATTCACTTTATTCCTATCATCCTCCATCCATCACATCAACCTTGAAGGGAAAAATGAGGTTGAAGTAGTGGAGGATCACATAGAGCTCCAACAAGAGGTTCTCCAACTATTGAAAGACAACTTGGCTATAGCACAAAATATGATAACAGAACAAGTAGATCAACATGGTAGCGAAAGGAAATTTGAAGTTGCATATTAAATATTTTTGAGGTTACAACCATACAAACAAATGTTCCTCAAACAACAAAAGTAGGTCAATATATTAGCATCCAAGTAATATGGTCCCTATAAGGTATTGCAAAGGATTTGAAGTATGGCTTACAAATTATAGTTGCCTCAATGTTCATGTGTACATCTAGTCCTCCATGTTTCTTGCTTAAAAAAGGTAATCAATGACAATATCCTAGTTCAAACTATTTTACTAGAGATGAATGAAAAATGGAAAGGCATACTGGAACCCAAAACAATACTTGAAAGACGGAGCAAGCAACTGCAATATTGATCAATTATTGAGTACCTCATCAAGTGGAAGAACCTTCCAATAGAATATGTGACATGGAAAGATGAGTTCTTTGTGTGGAAACGTCCATAGTTAATTGAGTATCGAAGACAACAATTGTTAGAAGGGGAGGGGCATGTTAAGCCCTAGATATTTTGACATTACATATCTATTATTATATTAATGTTGTCTTTATTTGTCAGATAGGACCTTAATTTTTATTGTACCATTTGTTTCCTATATATACCAAGGATGTCTAGCTTTAGAGATCATCTCATATTGTCTTGTGCATTGGATATGTTGTAAAAGGACATTGCCTCATTGAATAAGCTTATTATTCATTGTCTCTTTATTATTATCAAGGCACGAAGTTACTTTTATTTTCATTTTTTATGTTATTTGGAGAACTTAATTCATACCAAGGTGCCTAGATGGATGTTGGTGATTAGATTATCTTAAGAATAAAAGGATCGTTATACTACCCAGGTTATTTCTCTTTCAGTCTTTAATTAAGACGAATTAGAAAAACAATTAGACAATGCCATGTTTCGAAACTCCCAAATATCTGCCAAATGGAGATGGTGGGATCATGGCCGGATGAGAAATCGGGTTGAGGCAAGGCTCGGGCTTACTAGTACGCAGGGAAATCGCGTCTTGAGGCATGCTTGAGGTCAGGGGTTTCATGGTGAAGTGGGTTTCCAGTCAATCATAGTCGAGAGATAGTGGTCATTGACAGCCAATTGTTACCAATAACACTCAGCCAATTATTACCAATAACCTCGAGAGGCTCTAAGCCTCCAGGGCCTGTTATAGGTCCTCGATAGGCCTTGGGAGGTTTATTCAACCTCCTAGAGCTTGTTAGAGGCACTGGGGCTTGGATACCTAGCCCACAATAGGCTTAGTCAACGATTGGGGAACTGCAACATGCAATCTAAATGTTGTACTATGTGCATTGGCTCTAGTGACATACAAGAAGTGATCTCCTATCTCTTCATTAAACCATTAGATGTTGCAAATCATAATGATATGTGGTTGTGTAATTGCATCGTGAGTGAAGTAATGTGCATCCACGATATACATCGAAAGAAGCAAGGTGCATTGTAGAATGCATGTGGGGTCATAAGAGGGGTATCATATCAATATACTAGGTAGAAATATAAAGGGGTATAAAAAATGTTAATGAAAAAATTGATACATACAATATCTAGTGAAAATAGGGTTTTTTTTTTTTTTAAAAATTGGGAAGGCATATTTGGAGGGGGTTAAAAAAATGATTTTGGAAGGTATTTTCCAATATTTAGTGAAATTAGGGGTATTGTTTCATATGCCACGATCGAACGTGCTATGATAGTTGTTTATTGAGTGAATCCCCCGTGGATCAATGCCATACATTCCAAGGGAATTTATTACCTTAATCATGCAAAGAATGTAGAACCAAAATCAATTGGTGAATATTGGCTCTCAACTGTGGATCTTCAAGTCGAATCAACCGAAGTTGCAGAGCGAGATTCGTATGTGATGAATTTAACGCATGTTGGCATTACTTTGATGAACACTGAAGACAAATTAATGTTGTCCTGGAATATTGCATTGGGACAAGTAACTACAAAACATGCTTATGTGTCCATTGCTTCTGAATGTATTGATTACCAACCTTTATGGTGGCATTGGTGCATCAAGAACTGGAAAGCCCCTACTAAGATCCTATGTTTTATTTGGTTGGATTTCAATAACAAAATTCTAAGGGGAGAAAATTACTATAGAAAAGGTAGTATGGGCCCGACTATTTGTCCTTTGTGCTTTTAGGATGCTAAAATAATTGGCCATATTTTGGTTACATGTTACAAAAAATTAGGAATTATGGAAAGATACTTCGTACGGGAACAATCTAACTAATGGTTCGAAAGTTGCTACTTTGGAATCTTGTTTTTATAATTGGGAGTCTTGATAAACAATTGGACAATGCCATCTTTGTTGATATGCAAATCTTTCACCTCTTCCTTGCTCATTCTAATTTTATAGTATTTTTTCATCCTAGCCCTATATTCAAATATATCATATAATTGGCCATGAACATGGTCAATGGAAGTAGCATGTTGTTGAGTGAAGTGGCCAAGGAAACACCAGATGACTCTCTAGTATTCCTAATATCATCAATTATGTTTCTAGTTTCATCGAAACAAAGATTAATTTTTGTTTATGAGTATCATGGTCTTGAGGGTTTTTCTCAATTTTAGTGGAACAAATAATGCACTTACACTGTAACAAAATAATATTATTAATTATTAAAATAAAAATAAAAATATGATATTTGATATGAAACCTACATCTATGGGAAAGGCTCCATACTAGGGATGCCAACCTTCATCAATTTTGACCAAATCAACAAGAACACATGCATATCACTATTACCATCCTTGAGTCACTTTGACATTCCCATTAGCTAGAGATGCCAACCTTCAACAATTTTTCCCAAAGCATAAAAAAAATGCATATCGCTATTACCATCCTTGATTCACTTTGACATTCCCATTTACTCAATAAAAAAGTAAGTCCGATACATTTTATAATTTAATATAGTGAAAATAAATGAAATAATTTATTAATAACAAAATAAAAAACAAGAGAAAATAGCTGCAAAGCAGCTAGTCCATGCTTAAACTTTAAAATTATGTTTATGTCTATGTTTTGTTTAATTGATAAAAAAAATAATGATTTTTGAGAGATTTAATGGAAAAACTACCATAGCGTCACTATTTAGTACAATGTTAATTTTATAGTTATGAAATTTAAATAAGCAAATGAAATTGATATGCAACATCCCAAAACAACATGAGATATACAACCTAAAAGACAACATGGAACGTACAACCTAAAATGCATAGGAAAACCAATGAAATTAAATTGAGTAGCCCTAATCTGTATACATCGTGCCCATTGTTACCATCGAATTTTTGTTTTATCTATTTTCTAATTCAATAATTGCAAAAATAATTGTTAAAGTATATTGAAATTTGTGTTTAAAGTATGATGAATCAACTTGGGAATTTGTATCTATGAATCCTTTGGATCCTCTCTTTTGCATGATGCTTCAACATTAAAAGCATTATCATGTAAATAAAAATTGTGTGTGATCATGTAACAAAATAATTAGTGTGAAGAAGAAGTAGGCGGATATAATTAGTGTGAAGAAGAAGTAGGCGGATGATAACCTTACTGGAGATTTGACAATGTTAGACATGTATGCCTCTAATTCGACCCCTAAACCTTCAACTTACATGAATGGAGAAATACTGATTGTGGTTTAATAATTGTGTAATAAATAAATAAATGGTATAGATAATGATGAAAAACCAAGGAAATAATTGAACATACTATACAATAAAGTATAAGAAGCTTAACTTAGTGAAGATGGAGCAAGAACAAATGGTAATATTTATCCAACAATCAATTGGTAGAATATATATATTAAATGTAGGAAGTGTTTAAGACAAAGTCATGATGCAAAGTGTAGGAATGAATGTTAGTTTTCATAAAATATCATGAAATTAGGAGGCCAACAAATGATAATGTCATAAGAATCATATAACACTTTGTGTGATGAGTTCTTTTAGCAAAATAATTTATAAGTGGGCACTCTCTTTTATGGATTTATGTCTGTTTTTATGTATATTAATTTACCTTTACATAAATTAATAATAAGTAGATTTTCATTACAAAAAATAATTTATCAATTAAGAGATTGATTATTGTTTTAAAAAATCTAAAAAAAATAAAAAATATTTTCAATATAAATTCAAATAAAAAACACTATTTAAATTATAATATAAATTCTATATTATTTATAAATAAATAAATTATAATCAAATAAAATTGTAAAAATGAAAATAATTTTTCTTACATTCATAATAAAAATAAAAACTATTATATAAATAACACCTTTTGTATATATAACTAAATATATATAAAAGTTATTAATAAATTATAGTAATACCAAACAAATATTGTATTAAGAATAAAAATATATCTTTTTGAATTAATTTTAAAAAATATCAAATCATATATATATATATATATAATGTTTAATTGGTTTATTATTTGAATCTTGTATTATAAAGTAGCTCTCTTTAAATCTCAACTTTTTTCTTCTTTCTTTTCATATAATATATATTATATTTATTCAATCTTTTTATTTCAATTTTTTTTTTTATAAATTTTTATTTAATAATTTTAAAAGAGTTAATTAATTTTATAATTTTTTTTATAAGATACGAACTTTTATTTAATAACTTTAAGAATAGTTAATTAGTTTTATAATTTGTTATGACTTTAATATAAGTATAACATAGCTTAATGTTATTGGAATTTTACTATGACTTTACTCACGACTATGGAAGATATTGAGTTTGACATATTTAGTCTCTCATTCATTCAAAGAACAGGTAATCCATTATTATGTCATTAAGATAATTTTTTTTTTAGATATTATATTGACTATTGAACTTTGACCCCCGGGAGAATTGGATCTCTTGTTTTGCACATATATAGAGGTGGATCTGTGGTGGTAGGAATAATCACAAAATTCAACATCTTTATTTCACTTATTAAAAAAAAATTAATAATCCAATTTACCGTACAAATGAAGAAAGAGAAACAATACAGGTACCAATTAGAATTCCACCTTTATGACTCGCTAGAGTTGCTATGTTCACAACATAATGGATCATGGAGCTATGCATCTTTGTATGATGCTTTTAAGAGGATCAATGGCGACAACAATATGGCGGACCCATTAGTTTATTAATGCATACACCTTTAAATTGTTGTATTCTTGGAAGAATCACGTGGCCACCATGTCTTCAAAATATTCAATATTCATGAACATATGTTTGAAAGTGAGATATAATTACATCGATAGGTGTTTATATCTTAGAATTTGGGGTGGACTACCATCTATGCTTTTCCTATATTGAAGGAGGATGAGACAAGTGTAATGTCTAGATTGATTCTATGGTAAAGGAGGATGAGACAAGTGTAATGTCTAGATTGATTTTATGGTAGTCGTTCCAAATTCAAAATAAACAATTATAAAAAAGAATATAAAAAATAACTGGTAGCTAATGCATGGATAATGGGAAGTTCTTGGCAGAGTTTAACTAGAAAATAGAGAGAACAAATAACATATAACTTATTCATGGCACTTAACTTGTGGCCTATCATTAGTCACCAGCCATAAATTAAGTGGCTATGCTACTTTTATGAAATGCCAAAGAGGGATGCCCTGGCCCGAAACAAGGATGCATGGAGAAGTACTATCCTCAGCATTAGTTGGTACGGGTATTAGCCTTGAAATAAATAAATTTTGTAGCCTTCAACTGTAAGAAAAGTTCTAAAAGAGAGTACAGTAAGCCAAAGAGGGTTGTTCCCAAAAGTACAGTAAGACAAAGATGGATTTCTAGTATTGCAACCATTGCAGTTGCCCAGAATATGCAATAAATCTATAGATGGGTGCTTATGGACATGCCTTTGGCTTCTTAACTTTTAGAATGCATTACCTGAGGATTGGACATTATTCCTTACTTTTCTGACGGATTGGACATTATTCCTTATTTTCCAGACAACCTCATTGAGAGTGAGTCTCTCTGAAGAAGGTAAATGTACTTTTGTTCTTAAATTGCGAGAGATGTTCAAAATACTACCATCCTTGTCCCACCTCCTCCTTATTTCTGCATCACCGACTAGTGCAACTTACTTGTAATGTCCCCATTTTGTCCCCCTTTGCATTAAATCGTAAATGATGTAAATATTGTTATTTAATCATGGTGAGGAGCTCAAGGCCAAGGCCCCACCGTTGATTTAGCATTTTATGTATCGGCAATTAAAAATAGATGCCTATGGTTCTTGTGTTGGACATGCACAATGTAAATTCAGACATCATGTAAATACGGATTTTAATGAAATACCCACAACTAGCTATGCAATGCAAAAAAAAGATGGGGGCATGATTCTACAAGGAATAGGGAGGGAAATTATTCAAACCCTTAAGCCAATGGTGATAAGCCAAATGTCAATGAATAAACCATCAACTACCCATTTTGGCTTATGCACCCAATCAATAAATTCTTCCAAGAGTTGGTTGAGGTAGTTAATACCTTGGGCATGAAGAGGTATGGCAGCCAATTTCATGCATGGGCAAGCCATCAACCTGGGAAAATGTACTTTTGCTTATGGAGAAAGAAAACACCCATGAAATGGTGCCCAAAGCCATTCTGAACCCATAGTCTTTCCTCTCTCACGCAGTCTGAAGTAGTTGAGTCTGTCTCCTTCACGTTTTCTACCATTTTCCTGTATTTTCCATAGCTGGGAGCTCGTTTTTGTGTTACACAATGGTTGGGAGAAAGGGAGTCACGTTTTGGGGGTTTATAGAGGTCGTTTCAGCCCTTGGAATGCATATAAATGTTTTTTGAAAATGAATGGCTCTCCCAGGGTTTATTTCCCATCTACCAGTTCGTTTTGGTTGCCCACGTTTTTCAGCACTGGTATTTTTTGTTGTTGGGTGCATCCCTGCATTGGTTTGAACTGTGAGCAAGAAATTAGGAGTGGAAGTGGACCTGAATGGGCTTGATAAACCTAGTGAGGGAGATAACCTCTCAAGAAGATCAAGAGGGATGACTACTCTTCTATGCACACCTTGAACAATATTAGATTGGAAGGTATGGCCTGAGGGACTGTGTAGTAGTGAAGGGAGTACTTCCATGTGCAAGGTGTGTAGGTATTGTGGGAGCCAAGCTAGATAGATCTTGCAGAGGGTACCCATATCTCTATGGATGATCCCACTAACTTAGCAATTCTCCCTTCCATTGCCTAATAGCCTGATAAACCCAACTGTAGATTGGATTGGCTGATTTGGTGTATCTTTGGGCTATGTGTGAGTCTGTTGTTCCCTGATTCCTTGTAGAGATCATGCCCAGCTCGGGGGGTGGCAGTGTGTTGAGATATTGATGATCACAACTGGCCTATGGTTGGGTGGAACGTTGCAGTTGCATAGCCAGTTGCTCAGGACTACTTTGTTATAAGATAAGTACTCTCTTGTGTTAACTTTGCAATTATTTATTCGATGAATATCATGAATATCTTGAATGCATGATGGATGTGTAAATGAAATTACTTCCATTGTGTTTTCTTATAATTATACATTTCCATATGTCTTTTTATATTATGTGAATGCTTATTTAAAAGTTCATGGGGCTAGATGCCCAGCTTTAGCATCACGTTCTCTCCATCATGCCGGTATGATAGGAGGGGACATTACCTTACTTAAAAAAAAGGGTCTTATTGCTGAAGGAGGTTATTAATATACATTTGAAATTAGCATAATAAAAAACAAGATTTAGTACTGGTTAAAAGGGGCTTTTAAGGCCACAAACTTACTTCTCCGAGGAAGAAAACGTTCTAAAAAAAGCCTTATCACCGAAGGATATTTTTAATATAACTTTTAAGGGACTTGGCTTGAGCTATTATAGAAATCATATGTTTTATGGTTTGATGTTTAATACCATTCTTAAAAGTTCATTGCTCTTGGAATTTCTAGAAATTTTTGATTCAGTGGTTTCTTTATAACAATTTTTTATAGCTTTGTTTTTTTGCATCCAGCAAGGATTCCTTTTGAAAGCTTTATTTTTCAAGTTTTAGCTTCTAAACAATTGTTTTGCTTCTCTAATCAGGCTTCATCATTGTAAAATTTTTGATTTAACTGTATTGTTGTGATATGCACTAAGTTTACATAATTTATGTGCAGGGTGATGATAGTGTGCTTTCACAAGTATGGTGACTTGTTTTTTTATTGTAACATGATAAGTTAAGGCAAGTCCTTTACCCCTAACCATATACTAACCATATATTGTAACATGATAAGTTAAGGCAAGTCCTTTACCCCTTTGAAAAGGCTAGAAATGATCTCATTTTATGCTTATAAGAATTGAAATGTATGGTTAACATAGAGGCCCATTATAAGATCCTTTAGAGTTTATAGAGTTTATTGATTAAGAATTCATGCTTTAATTTTTATAGAAATGTTATATGCATATGTTGAATGTACTATCTTATTTTCAACTAGAGTGGAATATACTATTTTTTTTTCGGGAGGGGGGGGGTTTTGTGAGGGAAACTTATCTCAATACCTATATGTTAGTTTCCCCATAGAAGATGTTACTACAATTGTTGCACCTCAATGCAAAAGTATTAGTTCATAGGAGGTATGCATGCCAAACATTTAAGCAGTAGAAAAATATGTGTTTACCATAAATTGTAATTATATACATAATCAAATAAAATAGAAAATATTTTTAACTAACATCATCTAAGAAATTATCATTCACAAGAACCTCTATGGGCCCATAACAAGTATGCATGTAATTAGAGCATGGATGAGGAACAATTGAACTAGAATCACGATGAGCATATTAACCAAATGTCATGGCCTATCTAGAATCTATAACATGGGTTGAAGGCCTTACCCTTGGCTATGTAACATCACCAACAGATGGATCCTAATGGGATGCTACAATAAATCACCAAATTATATTGTGTGTCACGGTGAATATTGTAGTACTAGTCACATAGATCTTGCCTCTAAAATGAGGTGGTTTTTTATGTGTGTATGTGATTGCGGCAGGGGGAGTGGGGGGTGGGGTAAGGTGTATGCATAGGATGAGGCAACCCTCTTAGTGGGTTCAGATGCTTGGCCCTTTCTCAATCCTTAACAAACCCATGACCAACCCCTTAGAATACACCAATGTCAAAATTATTAACATGACGACCTAAAATAAACTCGACCCATAATTTACAAAGAAAATACATAGAAAATATAATGGGACCTATCTATTATTGCATAAAGGTTATCATGTACAATAAACCACCTATCCATCGAATTGTCTTTAAATAGTTGCAATGTGCACCAATCCATACAAAGATGCTTCTTTCGTAGTTTATGGGGTTTGTTGGTTCTATGGTTAATAAATAATTACATACAATTTCTCTTTGGTGATATGAAAATCTTTCACCTCTTACTTACTCATTCTGATTTATAGTATTATGTCATCCTAACCTTATATTCAAATATATCACATAATTGGCAGAAATATGGCCAATTATATAAGTAACAATGTTGTTTATTGAAGTGACCAACAAAACATAAGATAGATCTCTAATATTCCTAATGTTTCCAATTAAGTTTCTAGTTTCATCTTTAAATAATAATTATTTTTTATATATAGATATTGTTAAAGGTTTTTATCCATATTTTTAGTGGAATAAATAATACATTTAAATAATAACATAAATTTTTTACTAATTATTTTAATTTATAAAACTTTACAAATATAAATATAACATTTAATATAAAACTTACCTCAAAATGAAAACTCATCTTTGCTCACTACTAGCGATGCCAACCTCCCTTATAGTTGTGCTCAACCTCCCTTATACTTGTGCTCATAGATTAAAGCCAAATCAATAAAAAAACATGTTTATGACTCTTACCATCCTTGAGTCAACCATTCACTCAATACATGAGTGTGTTAGTTTCACCTAAAGAAACGAGATGTAATTTTTTAGTTAAATATCTGTAACATCACATAGCAATAGCATGCTATAATGGTGAAACATAAATTAAATAATTTATTAATAATAAAATTATAAAAAAAACTTTATATCTATTTAAATTTTAATTTTCAACTTAATATGAATTAGATATATATAAACAAATAATTTTAATAAATTAAAAAAAAAAAAATAAAAATTACAATATGAAGTTATGAGTTAGAGATTGATCACCATTCTATTATTTTAATACAGTAATCTATTGTTTTTTAGTAAAATCTAAATTTAAACACAAAAGATTGAAAACCTAGAATATTTACACTATACATTATTTTAAATAAATAAAAATATAAACATAATAAAAACATATTAAAAAATTGAAAATCTAATTGATTTTGAGTAATGTTTAAATTTATTTTAAGATTTTTTTTTTAAATAACAAAAAAAACTTTTAGTTTTGCTATTTTTTGGATAATAAAAGGAAGTCTATCCCTTATGGATATTATAAATTTTATTATATATATATATATATATATTTTGGAACTTGTGTAGATATTCTTGCATAACGAAAATTTAGAACTTGGGTGGATATTCTTTACTATCTTGCAATTGACTAGAGGTTATGATATTTGTAATAACTTTTCAGGACTCTTGGTAGCCGTTGAGCACATGGTTGTTACCTATTTGTTGTAACTTTGTGGGACTCTTGTTAGCCGTTGAGCACATGGTTGTTACCTATTTGTTGTAACTTTGTGGGACTCTTGGTAGCCGTTGAGCACATGGTTGTTACCTATTTGTTGTAACTTTGTAACTGGAATTTGTAATTTCGGGACTGGCAGAACAGAAACTAGTGGAGTAACTGGAATTTGTGGTTTGTGACCAGTAGAACAGAAACTACTTCTGACATTTTTAAATCCAATATGCTGTTGCTATTATTTTATAAAAATCTATATGATATTTGTGCTGAAAATTTTCAAGATTGTAACATAAGATACATTGGTTAAACTATAAAGCAATTGAAGAGTCCCAAGTAAATGCTTTTCATTTCTATTGATACTTAGCGACATTAGTAATAATTACCTCCGTTATATTATTCGCTAAAAGTGTAAGTGTGTAGCTGCCCAGCGCTTTGTTATTTCTCTGGGAATCAAGGGAACTTTTTGACCTGGAATGGATCCATGATAAATGGAAACCTCACTATCTTAGTGTTATGTTATTTTAGTAAATATTATTAATCAATCATAACTATCTCATAATCAATTTTAAATTATAATAAATTTTATTATCTTAAAAAAAACTACTTCAACAACTATTAAAAACACACTTTTCCAAAAGAAACTTCAACCTTTAATCATAAATAACCTGATTAAAGAAACCTCACAGAACTTTATTAGATGGATTTCCTTAAAGGTCAAATTAGCCCCTCTATAGAAAATAACGATGACAACTTTATATAGAAAAGAACGATGATAACTTTATGCAAATTTATCACTCTTTAAATTTATTTTATTTTATTTTTAAATGTATGTTTTATTATTTTTAATTAACTTAATAATGATAATCAGTAAGTATAATGTTTTACAAAATCATTAGAAAAATGATTATTTTTAAATATTTTTTATTAAGTTTTATTTCAAAGTTTATTTGACAATAACCCTAGATGTAACATATTTTATCATTAAACCTATCACTGAAAATTACAAAATAAAAATAATATTCTAAAACTTTAGACTTTGGGAAAATATTTATCTGCCTCACATCTGACATAATCATTTTCCCAAAGCTTTTAGTTTCTCCCAAAAAAACTTCATCCAGTCCTAATCCATTCCTTAACAAGTAGCAGACATTCTCAACAACACTTGACCTGTAAATCCATTCCTCACCAATTGAGAAACATGCTCAACACCAATTGAGGATAAATAGCTCGTAGAGGACAAGAACCAGCAGCCCAAAACTGGTCTGCACTTGCTGCAACCTTAGAAATGGGTGAAGACCATCCGAGTTCTCACCTTCTCATTGAATTTTGGATTGCCATTTTATGGAGATAAGCTTTATTGAATAGTTTGAAAATTTTCTTAATGTTTTTTGGCGCGAGCTTGGTGGATTTTTCAACAATTTAATGAGTAAGAAAACTATCTGGATTAATTTTCAAACAATTTAATGAATAGGAATACTACGATGTCTGTTTGTGCATTTGCATGTGTGTTTATTGTGTGCTCTTTTTCTTTTCTAGTCCCTGCCGCATTCCTTTATGTGAGCACTCCCATGCTTATTAAAGTTGCAAGCATTACAACAAACTAATGCATAATTCTTTATGTGAGCACTCCCATGCTTATTAAAGTTGCAAGCATTACAACAAACTAATGCATAATTCTTGCAGAGCTAAATTGGCTATGGTTTTGTAACCAATGCATAATTCTTGCAGAGCTAAATTGGCTGTGGTTTTGTTTATGTTGTTGTAGAGACCGGAGAGCATTATGGCGACGGTTACAGTGCCTTCAACCATATCCCTGCATCCTACCAAAGATTTCCAACAACTACGCGATGCATTCAAGGGGATTTTCACTCGATATAAATTCAACTAAATTCCAATATACCATAGGAGTTGTTTATGCTTTTATTCTCCTTAACGTTCTTACTATCGATTGCATTTTATGTCTTCTTAAAAAGTTTTATCAAAAGAAATTTTCAACAGTAAACGTCAGATTCAAAATAGCCCCTAAACGTCAGATTCAAAGTAGCTCCAAAAGAACGCAGGTTCCACATTTAATGGATAGGATACCCCTCAATTTTTCTTATTTGGTAATAGGATACTCTGGTGGAGGAGAGACGCTTCCCATTATCAGATGCCCCTAGTAGCTCCTTTGAGAATTTCCTATCTAAAACCTTTGTTTTGTATAAATTCAACCTCGTTATCAACAACTACAATGTGTTATATTAATATTTTATACAAAACTTTATATTTATTTGTTATTTAAGGGTTAAATTTTATAATAAAAAAATATATAGTTTCCAAGAATGAATGTATGGGCGGCTCCATAATTTTCTTCTCTATTATAATATTCTTGTGTTATATTCGAAAGACAGTCTCGACTTTACGTTAATTTTTTCTTTCATTCGAAGTTTAGAACGGCATTCTCACTTAAGTCTATATGAGAGTTCTTTGGAGTCTCTTGGAGCAGAATGTGAAGTGTTTGAATCAAAACCTTCGCTCCCTGACTGAGACATGAGATACCGCCTTTGTAAGATGAACATAGATCGTAGTCTATTGGGATAAGAAAGTATGTTTTGTTTCATGGAACTCACCTGCTGTTTCAGCTCTATAGATGTCTTGAAGCTCGGCTTTAGTATTTGAAGCTTGCTTTGCAAGGAGAGCTGGTAGTTTCAATAAGTCTGGCTTGCCATGAATTAATGATGGAATATGCCAACCCTTCTTGGAGATTGAGAACAAAGGAGAAGCTTGGATAGAGGAGGAGAATTCCACCACACTAAACTAGGAAAGTGCTCCAAATATATAGCTTACTAATTATGAATCATAATGATATATCTTATGAATCATAATGATATATCTTGAACCTAAGATATTGTATCTCCATCCATGCTTCAGAGAATTGAGATTTTCTCAGATTTTCCTGTGCTATTTTCATGGAAAATTTTGACATGTTTGTGTTGAATTTGCATGCTAAATATTGCCATGTTATCTGCTTTATAAATGCATTTATGAAGAATGTGCTTTTCCTCCTAGCCGTGGAGAACCTCCTTAAAGTCTCTCTATATCTCTTTATGTTTTTCTCTATATGGACGTTGAAATAGCTTTTGATTCCCAGCAATTGAGTTACTGTTAACTCAATTGCTACTTGGGAGTCTCTAAGTACTAATAGATTTTTTGAGGTGATCTTTGAATAATGCCAATGATTCTACTTGGTTGTTGGTTACTACCTCAATGTTGATAGCAAATTTTCTACGTACTCTTTATTTTGTGTTAATATTATCCCTCTCCGGCGTGCTTGGTAGATCCCCTTTAAAATGGATCTATGGTGGTAACTAGAAACCATCCAACCATGCATTCCCAAACTAATTTAACACTAGAAACCATCCAACCATGCATTCCCAAGCTAAAAACACTGCCTTAAAACATAGGATAACATGATTTTCAACAAGTAAACTAACCAGCAATGGATTCCCATGCCGCGGTGAAACATGGATGCCCAATAAGCAAGGATTTATATTTAGATAACTCAACCATGACACGATTTATAAGCCAGAAACTAACCAGCCATGGAATCCCTGACCACAATGAGAAAATAGGTTCCTAGAGGCATAGAATGCGGTCTCGATCTGCAACCACATAACAGTAAGAGCCGATACATTTCTTTGCTCGTTTTTTCATTGCAAAAATAGCAAAATCCTAAATAGAAATATTAAAAGACAAGAATAATCACCGATACAAGAATCATCTTTAAAACCATGACATATAACTCAGCACAAAGAAAAGATACATATTTTTCAAACACAACTTGAGACCAGAGGTAAGCCTTTTGAATTGCGAAGTGCCCTATTGCCTTGGATTGTGCAATTGTTTACTAAAAATAGAAAATACTTGAAGCTCTCGACACCTTAAGGAATTAGCTATCCTATCTCTCCTACAAAACATTAATCTTCAATAACTTTGGCTGCTATCTGGTTGTCCAGATGTCTCATTACTTTTCATCTTCGTTTTCACTCATAGATAGACTGGTCAATCCATTGTTTCTCTATTTCTGACGGACATACAGTTAACAATAAACTCTCGCATTTAGAACAAACACTCTTTCCTAGCATCAAAATTGACCTTGTGCATGGGAGCCGCACCAAGATGTACAATATCCATAAGTTGGCAGTGAACAATTCCAGAACCTTCATCAATTTCTAACTTCCTAGACAATGGCTTTTGATCTAGACTACTTAACCACGATAGCAACAATTTCAACTATATCAATCTTAACCTGAGGCGGATGTACTATATTTTATGGTCAAAATATCTAGTGAGGGCAGACAGGAGAAAATCATTATTTTCTAAATATTCACTGTATTCAATGTAAATATGAACTATTTGTTGTAGAGCATTTCCTTGTGTTCCCTTCATTAGAATAACAACCAGAACCCTTTACTCAGAGGTCGGTACCAAATGGGGGTGCTTGAAAGCCATAATAATCACGAAGTGTTTTCATAAATGAGGCGCTCTCTCTGTAGCAAGTTCATGATCTCCATCCCGACCTAAACAATTTCTTTGTCTCTATTAAAACCTGATTTAGTCTTTCCTTGAGTGCTGCAAGCTCTTGCTCTTTTGTGGAAACCTGGGCCTCTGTTTATGAATGCACACTCCTCTTTTGTGGCAAATTTGGCCTCTGTTTATGAGTGAAAATAAACAGAGGCCAAAGTTGTCCCGCATGCACAGGCACATGCGCTGGTCTTGCTCAAATCATGTTGGATGCTTTATCCCGCATCCATAAACATAAATGAATAATTTATAATTTATAATTCTTAGCATACAAAACTTTGTTGATGATTTGAGTATAATTTTGCTATACACTCTCATGACAGGTTTTGTCAACACCTGGTTTGGTTTAGCCTTTGGCTTATTGGTTGGACACGATGTTTCATGAGATGTTTGAGAATGCCAAATACGGTTGGTCACAAGAAACTTTTAGCTTTTAATATTATTTAGAACAACTTTATTTATGTTCTAGAACACTTTTAATTTTATTTATTTAAATTTGATTTAGAACAACTTTTAAATTTTACAGAAAATTTTACCTTTTATTTATGTTCTAGACTGAATCTTAACATTAAACATTTAAATTTTATTTATGTTTAAGAGAGAAACCTAACATTAATTTTTTAATTTAAAAATAAAAAAATAAAAAAATAAAAAAATTGTATTCAGGTTTGAAGATACTAAATATTTGTGCAGCTTAGTCTTTATTTTTTAGGTTTAAAAAATATAAAAAACTAAAAAAACAAGTTAGTCAATCCCATTAACACTAGATATGCATACCAATTTTCATTAATTCAAAAATCCCCCAAAAAAATAATGTTCAATTAATCATATAAAAGTACCAATCTAACAAAACTATTACAGTAGTATCTCATAAATCCATTTTTAAAATTATTGTTGATCATTTTGAACAAGATAGTAAAACCAAAATGAAGTCCTCATAACAAGCATAAGTAATAATTTTAAAGCACCCACGAGGGGTAGATAAATTGGTAATAAGTAATTGAGATGAGAAATTGTAAACGGAAGGTCACAAGTGTGGGTACATACAAAAAAATAATAATAATTTTAAAGCAAATAACTTAGCCAAATTATTTATACCCCATCCCATCCCAAAGTGGAATGGGAACTTTGGTTGGATCCAATAAAGTAATTTTACTTAATTTTCAATACACTAAGTGGGTAGGAAAGATAATTTAGAATATTGGTGAGCCAAATAATCATCTTGAAGAAAAAAAAATTCAACATCTTGGGT
This sequence comes from Larix kaempferi, assembly GCA_027924585.1. NCBI lineage: Eukaryota > Viridiplantae > Streptophyta > Pinopsida > Pinales > Pinaceae > Larix > Larix kaempferi. The sequence continues at coordinate 4,497,966 of BSBM01001119.1, forward strand.
TAGTGCATCTCTCTCTAAGCTTTAGTTTTTTGTAGCCTTGAAGCAAATACCCATTTGTCTCACATTTTCAACATCTTATGTTGCAAATACCCATTTGTCTCACATTTTCAACATCTTATGTTCAACCTTCTTTAAATTTATTTGAACATAAATTAAATGGAAGTGAGCATATTTGGTCGTTTTGAATTTTGTATTTGACAGGGAATGGTGACCATCAAATTTCAACACTGATTGAACAAATGAAAATGGTCTCTCTCCTACGATACTATTTTTGCATTGTGTTGAGAAGCTACATAAGAAGGCCAAATATGGTGATGTACAGAGTTCTTAGCCATAGTGCTAATGATAATATTGCCATAACACTAAATGAGGCATTCTCTAGAGCATTTTAATAAATTTAAAATTAATATAAAATCTTATCTAATTATAAAAGCTCCTTCAGCATCTTTATTTTTCTTGTTATATTAATGAATTAGGCTATTTACTTATAGGAAAAGATAAGCCGCTATTGATTCTTTGGATTTGTTAAAAAATAGACTATTTCGCCATTGATGATCTCATCCCTCAAGAAACAATTCTTAGAGTACTATTCCAAATTGCCTTAATAATTGGCTTGTTTTTAAATCCCCTAGGATATGAGACAAACCACTTATTGAACATTTGTTCTTTAAAAGATGGTTTGAGAGGACATATTTCAAAAAGCAATGAGTTCTATTCTTTGGATGTGAAAGAACATAGGAAAGGAGGATTCCTCATTTTTAGGTTTTAGGGTTTAGAACATATAGTTATTTTAATTATGAAAAAAATATAAATGTTTGTGCCTTTAAAGGTTTCAAAGGTTTTAAGATTAAAATGTATTTTGATAAAATATTTTAATCAATTAATTAATTAATTTAATTATTAGTTATGATTTAGTGATTGGGATGAGTGTAGTTATGCAAATAGCTTATGAATCTATCAAAACATTTCAAGTTTAATCATATGAGCCTTTGTGTATTTGTATTTGTATGCAAGGAAACATGGTTGATCATATTATAATTAGTTTTTTTTATAGAAAAAAGGGTTTAACATTTCTTACAAACTAAGTTAAATAAGTTTAAGTAAACTTTAATTAGATATTTTTTATTTTATCTTAATTATATGTTTTTTTTAACAAAAACGGTTAAGAGCTTTTATATATAAAAAAGAGAAACAAAGATTACATGGTTCTGAAGACAGGCTGATCCCAAGAGAGGACTACATCCATGACTCCTTGATCATCTACAACCAGTCTTAACTTATCCTGATACTTTCCTGTTCTATGGAGACTGATTCTTCTAACATACTGCCCAAGAAGGAACTGGGCTACATTTACTACTAGCAAGACCAAAAAATGCTGCTGTCCTACTTCTTACAAACAACTCAATACAACCCAGAGATTAACGATATGAAGTTTATTGGCTTCTTGTTTTTCTTAGAGAAGTTAAACTTTCTTTTGGTTTCAAAGAGGGTGAAGCTCCTCTTTTCTTTTTGCTGACTTTGATCCAATCTGATGGTTCGACAAATGCTTCGAGAATGGGTACTACATTTTCGGGTGCATCCTGTGGGGCTAGAATTTTCGGGTCCATCAGTTGGATAACATTATCTTGTGGAGCTACAGGTGGATCTTTGTCATTGGTGGGGATCCTTTGTTCTTCTAGAGTGTCCTCTGTTTTAGCCTGAGAAGATTCCTTAGCTTGTGATGGAGCCTCTTCGAAAACTTCATTTCTACTTACTGTATAATGCTTGGAGTTTGCTCCATCCCACCAAGTGGATTTGCGATGAAGCTTTTTGGATTTGGGGATCTAAGAGGCTTTTGGGCAATCTTTTACAAGATGTCCGGTTGCAAAACAAGATTTGCATCTGAACATCACATTTTCATAGTCTAGCTTTTGCACCCACACATAATCCGTGCTGGTCAAATGGATCTCAGCAGGGAAGCCAATGTTAAAGTCCATTTCCACACAGATGCGAGCATAGGTAGTCTTGATGTAATCCTTTGTTTCTGGACTTTGATCATAGAAGGATCCCAACGAATTGCCAATAGTTTTAAGCAAGGCCAGGTTCCAGAGATGCAAGGGAAAATTAGGAAGCAGAACCCAAACCGGAGCAGATGAGATCTGGTCAATAGATGGGTCAAAAAGAGGACTCCGGGGTTTCATAAAGTGCCCTGAACTTCCCCAAAACCACGGACTAGAGTCAAGAATTCTGTTTATCCACAAGAGAATCGAAATCCACAACAAAAAAACCTCGAGCAAAGGGGTAAATAGAAATTTCCTAAAAAATAAGGGGTTTCCATACCTCAGAGATCCACTTATGGAGAGCAACCAGGTGAGGCCAGAACCCATTGAAGCGACAAACCAAAGATGACTCTACGAAATTCCTTGCTTCAATCAAAGATTCTTCAACCACCGCTATGGATGGTGCAGGTATTTCCTGAACAAACAAGGGAGGCTGGCCGCAGGATGCCTTTCCCCCATTAGTGATCGAGACCGGGATCGAATCCCCGGCTGGAGACGAACAAGAAGCATGGAGTGCAGAGGCGTAGTTGGCCGTCATTCTGCTTGAACACGCAGAGGAGCTGAGCAGGGATTGGCCGAACCCCGGCCATTGCAGTAATCGAAGCAGATGGATTTGGGAAGGCTCGTGGCGGCGACCAAGCCCTAGCCGTTTCAATGTCAAACGCTAGTTACTGTTAGTCTCAGTGTGAGCGATTCATTTATCTTAATTATATGTTATGTATACCTTTCAAGTGGATTTTAATAAGATATTTTATCCATTTTTAAAGTTAATTATACAATTTTTTTTTGTATATATACACCCTTTAGATATATTACACATATTACAAGCTAAATTAAATTGGTTTAGTTAGTAAAATATTTTAAACTTTATTATAGAGATTGTACCCTATGTTAACATTACATATAAATAATTTTGAAGGAAGAAGAACACTATGTCTGAGATTTAGAGATATATGAGGTTTTTACTAAGATTCTTTAATCTTTATTATTGAGATTTTATCCTTTGTTCATATTACATATAAATAATTTTTAGGCAAGAAGAACACTTTTTTCAAGTATTAGATTTAGAGATGTATGAGGTTTCTACTTTTCTCACATTGGATGGGAGGTTGCAAGGTTTGGTCCTTGAGGTGTGTGACGTTTCCACTTTTTCCACAATGAATGTCAAGTTGAGATGAATTTCCATGTTTGGATTTTCTGATTATTAATTTTATTCAATTATTTATGTAATTCAAACACATAAAGCCATGCTATGGTGGCTTCTTGATGTAGTAGAGTGTTATGCACATATTTCCTGAAATGTGATTCAAGGTTGGTATGCAAATTGTGGAGTTATTATAGATATTCCATGATGTAGATATATAGAAGAACTGCTGAACATGAGGAGAGCATACCAAACCATGTCTAGAAAATCCATGGAAGAAGACATCGGTTGGGAAACCAAGGGAGGCACCCAAAAGGTGGTCCTTTATAAACTTCATGCACACCTTAGTATCTTCAACGTCATGATTCTGTAAAGGTCAATTAAGACTAGCGTTTGGGATTTGATAGCTTATGGTTCATCACATACAAAAAAAAGAAAATTCATGTTGCTTGTTGAGGAAAATGAAATAATGAAAAATAAGTAAACAATAACAATAGTAGTGTTCACCATATACCTTGTGGCTCTTGTTCTATTTACACTCATATTTCACAGATACTAAAGTCATGCCTATTAACCCTTCAAATTGGGATTGATATATATATATATATATATTTGTCTCTTATAGTATCACATTTCGCCAAAGTTAGATTTGATCATAAGAAACACATATTTCCAATTCCCCCCCTTCACTTTTAGAGTATTTTAATGCACACATTTCTAAAAATAAGGAAACAAAAACTTTCATTCATCACATAGCTCTCGAGATACACATTATTCCAAGTTCTCAGTTGTCTTTTCATGTGTGTTTGGATTTGTTTTTCCAGTAGTTTTAAGTTGACTTTTCTTGGGTCCAAACAATTATTCATAGGATTTTTATTCTTCTATGACACATTGAAGATTGATCATTTTGGCATTTACTATTCAAATGTGTTTTGACTACTAGGTGATATGAGACTCCTATGCTACAAAATGTGCTAACAAATGTCATTATAACTAAATTATATTGAATTTAAGAATCATTTTATTTAATTTTTATTGTGTCTTATTGCTATTTAATATTGGTTTTTGTAGCTGCATGCAGCTCTTGTTTTTAAATATAAATTTGATCAAATTTACTTTTTTTTTTTTTAAATATAATTTTTTCCATTGTTAATTAAATATTGATAAAATATTTTCATAACAGTAATTTTATATTAATAATTAAAAATTTTAATAACATTAATTTTATATTAATAGATATGAAGAGGTGTAAAAAATGAGTTATTACTTTTAAAAAAATATATATATATATAAAATTTTTCCTTTCAAAAATATTTAATTTTTTAATATTTAATATAATTTTTTCTTTAAAAATTATAGATATAAATTTTTAAAAAATTAAGAATTTAAAAAATATATATTTTTATAACCTAAACAATTAAATAGTGAAAATAAATGTTTATTTTATAAACCAATGATCTTCTAAATAACTTTAAAATGAATTATTATTATTGTTATTTATTTGACATAAATTATTTTATTACCAACTTCATGATATCTAAATAAATTAAATAAAGTATTGAATTTTGATTATGATATTAAAATATGAATTTGAATAAATATTAGTAATTGTTATGGGAGTTGGGATGGAGGGTTTGAACATTTAAGTTATAAGTAGGTCATAACTTTTAAATTGAATTACTTATTATTATTTATTTATTTAAATTTTTAGTGTTTATATAAAGTCGCACGCTAGGACATCTTTACAAAATACATGCTGCTAATACCATCAAAGGATTGTTATTGCCACCATCAAATTTAATAACATTTTCAGTGTGTATATAATGATACGCACTAGCGCATCTTTGTTAACCCTATTTCCCGTTGTGTTCTAAATGATAATATGCACCAGTGCAATAATCCATGTTTAATGCACTGGTGTTATAATCCATGAATGCATCAAGCCGTTATATAAATGGACAACATTGTTATATCACATTTAAACTTAAAGCACCAATGCTATAATACATAGCAAATGCACCAATGTGTTACTTTAATGCAAAGAACTGGTCTGGCGCATTTAAAGAATAGGCATCGGTGCTTTACATAAATGGAAAGCACTAGTGTGGAATATTTAATGTATAGGCACTAGTGTGCTTTGTATGAACATGCACTCATGTGTTTAGTCTACGTATGTGCATTGGAAGAAAGCCTTCACTATAACCTTCAACTGGCCATAATTTTTTTGTTATAATAAATCTCTATTTCAACCTCCACCAAACTATTTATTACCATTTGTGGAGGTTTTAGTGGAGTTTTTTTTTATAATTTTGCCCAATATTTAAACATTAAACAACTTGATTGGAAGGTGTTTTCCATGTAGTGTCTTGATAAATTACCACTTATTTAAATAGAAAAAAACCATCCCTTTCTAGTTGTTAAGACCATGCTTACCAAACTAGTCATTGAACTTGCAAATGGCCTAAGTGAGGCATTCCATGTCCATTTGAGGAAAATGAGGTGGCATTGGAAAGGTAATGAGACAAGATACGACATGGAACAACAAAAATATAAATTTGAGGGTCTTTGATAGTAATTTTTTAACCCTAAAATTTTGGCCCCCAAGACAAGCCTAAAACAAGGCATTAACTTGTGAAAGTTGTTTCTTGCCAACCAAATCTCACAACTTGGAAAAAAATTTATATTGTTGGAAAGGTATTAGAGAGATATGTGATGTTGCTGGATCAAAATTTTGATATAGGATTTAATTTGAACATAATTTGACTAGTAAATACAAGTTGTTGATTTTGGCACCCTAGGGGCTAGATAGCTTGAGACCTTCATAGATTGGGCATAGGAATTCAGAATTGGGCATAAGAGGGGTTGTTGTAAATATTATCATAACCACTCTAAGGTAAATCCATGTGTTTTTACACAATCTGAACATCAATGTTCATATAATTTGAACAAGACTTGCCTTCCATTAACCCCTTTTAGTGACTAGTGAATCAAGCCAACAATAATTTTGTTACAAACTATACTTGAAACTCCTGAAATATGACCTGATTATCCTGGACACATATATATTGATGATATTGGGGTGTTCCGCGACTCACAAATAACCCCAATATGCCCCCCACAAGGCCTCAAAATATGGGGGTCTCAAACAAGCTGGCTTACCTTGGTTTTCACCAAATTGATTTCCACTGAGGCTTGGTTGGAAACTATTGGTGTGATTATTGTTGTACATATGTCCCAAGTGGTGATATCAAGCTAGAAAATACTAAACTATGTCATCCACTTAGATTTACTACCTCAAAATTTGGTGTAGGAGACTTGACCAATCTGACACTCAACCTTTTAGAAAATTTCTCTAATTCCTAAATGACCCAAAGTGCTTATTGATATTCTTTTTTTCTCTAAAAAGTCACTATGAACCTTATCTTACTCATTGAACTTGACCCACTAATACTCTTTGACGGGGAAAGAGCCATGATGTGAATGACTCCTACCACTTTCTTTGACTGGAACCAGAGTTTGAAAGATAGCTTGAAGCAACCCTCCTACTGTACTGAGAATATTTAACAATGTGAAACATCATGTTAATCCCAAAACATATTTTCAGTCAACACTAGGGCTTGTCTTATGGAGGGACTGGAAATGCCTCTTATATTTATGTATAAAACAATCATTTAAAACCCTTCGAGGGGGTTACTCTAAGGACCCTCGTAATGGAATTTTACTTCCCTTGTTGAATCTCTTCAAGGGTTTCTCTTGTGTATGGTGTAGTGGAGATTTTACCCCTAATTTTTAAGGGTCTATGTCATTTATAACGCCCATTCTTAATCCCCCTTCTGACCCTTTAATATCTCCTAGGACCCTCCCTCCCATTTTAGACCTTAAAAGATACATGTTAGGATTCTTTTCTTCCAAAACATTCCCTAGGCCACACAATCCGGAACCAAATTCCACATCCACAACTTATAAGCCATCACTAGATGACTTTCTCAAAGTAAATACAAGAATTAAATTCTCCTTTCAATGGTCAGGGTAAGGGTTTCTTTTCCCTATCAATGGAACCCTAGAGAACTTCTTGACCCAGTGTTCCCTCTCCTTGTGGGATTATAATAATTTCTAAGGATGTGGGCTAAGATTCCTTGTCCTTTGAACTCACAATAAATTGATCATAAAGAAAAGAGTATTAAAGATTTTGTCGTTGGACTTACCAGGGATATTTCTCACTACCTTTTCCAAGGTCAGTGCACTAGCTTCCATGACTAAAGCCTCTATATGTAATAGAATCCCAGCAGGTCCCATGCTCAACAATTTATTTGAAACTTAACCTTTGAATTTAGAACCTTTTCACATTGTGTATGGACCTCTTAGATTGATAGGGGGTTCCCCAACTCTCCATATCCCATGTTGATTAGTTTGGCTCAACTAAAGATAGTGGCTCCGAGATCCTCCCTTGTCCAACCTTCAAAATGAACTAGGTTATATTTAATGTCTTCTTCTGACTACTTAACATCTAATTTCTTTCTCCACACCTTCTTTTTAAAGGACATTGAACAATCAACCAAAATATGCCCATATGCATGAGAATGAGAAAACTTAAAAGGAATATTCCAATAGTCTAGTTATTGCTTATGGACAATATCATCGACCACCATCTATATACTATCAATCAAATATTCACTCATGTCAACTTCAACTAATATCCTAGCCACCTAGAAATAAGCACTTACCTTGAAACATTCATCACTATCTATTGTTTTTCCCAAAGCATTGCATATTTCATTCATAAATTTGGAATACCACATCTCCATGGGAAATAATAGTAATTTAAATCATGTCAACATTCTTTTATCACCCTCCAACCCTAGATCAAAATACACAACCATGGCTTAAGTATTGACAGGAAGATCGTTCCCAGCCACAACCACATCCCCTCAAGAACCTATCTATACTCTTCTTTAGATAGAGATAGCAAACCAATCCATGCTCTTGAAGAAGATGAATAATTGGCCCATACCTAAGAAAAAAAACTAGAACCTTTAGATCTAGTCATTGAAAGAACTATATAAGATATGTTGACTAGGCATGTAATTTTCCAATTATGATTTTACCAAAATATTCCAATGCTTGATCTACCCTAAGATCTTCACCCAACACCATCCTCACTATTGATTTATTCTACTTCACGACTTTCTTCACACTTTTCACCTTTGTTTCTTTTGTGTTGTCGAAGAAATAACTATCAAATCTCTTCACCTCTCTAAGGGATTCAAGATCCAAACTTGGTTCCATAAAACTAGAACCTTGTAAGTAGATCTTTTCCTTTGAACTATCCCCTATTAATTGAAGCTTTCTCTAAGTGATTCACACCAGAACTAATTTAGGAAACCTTCCTAGATATCCATAATTCAAGAATTGTGAGACTAGGAACCCTCTCCTCATTACTCCCTCCTTCAATGCCCAAGGTGTCAACCCACAAGCCTTCCACTTCAACTGTAGATATTACTCCAGGTGGACACCATTCTAACAGATCGTCATAAAAGTAATTGACAAAGCCTACATTAACAAGACAAGGACAAAATCTATCCACTTCTATTTAATTTTCTCAACTTTTCTCCGAGCCATTCCTTCCATTGATCTCTTTTGAGATGTAATCACATTCTCCACTTAGGAAAGGCAAGATTAGAAGAGTGAGGGGATCTTCAAAACCTTGTCTCCACGTCACCATAATAATTATCAATGTTAATTAAATTTCATATTCTAATATTATAATCAAAATTCAATACTTGATTATCGATTTTTAAACGTTGTGTGAGCAATCAAGATTGGAGAGTGAGGGAGTCTTCAAAACTCTCCATCCCAGGCCGTAGCAATTACCAATGTTTATTCAAATTCATATTCTAATATCAAAACAAAATTCAATACTTTATTTAGTCCTCTTAGCTGTCTTGACACTTTATTGAAGTTTCTAATAAATAATTTGTCTCACATAACTAAATAATAAGTAATTTACTTTAAAAGCTATGATCTACTTAAATGTTAAAAACCCTCCAACCATTTTGCCATAAATTTTAGTATTATAATCAAAATTCAATACTTTATTTATTCTATTTACATATCTTGATAATTTAATAAAATTCATAATAAAATAATTTGTTTTAAATAATAATATAATAAATAATTTTTAATTTAAAGGTTATGATCTATTTGGGAGATCATTAGTTTATAATAAATAGTTTGAGAATTAAATATTGAGTGGAGAAGGATTCTGGTTTCACAAATAAGAGGGTCTTATTGACATTTGAGAACCGGATCTATAAGAAATTTACACCTCAACATATTTGATCATGTGCATGATATATCTAAGTTTAAAATAATATTTTTTTTGCTTAAGACTACATCATTTGCAATTTTATTTTTATTGAGTGAGGTGAGGTGCTGTACATTCCAGTATGGAGGAGATGTTGTCACATATTGTAACATAACATTACATTACAAAGAATAAAAAGTAATTAAAAAAATCCATGTAGACCTATAAAACCAACATAGATCCATCTTAAACCCGTCCGAGAGGGATCCAATTTCTTGAGGTGTATTTCTTTTTTTAAATTTAAACTCAAGAAATTTGATCTCTCTTGATTTATAGATCCGGGTTTAAGTTTTAAGTTTTTATTTTATAAATAAACATCTATTTTTTAATTACTTTTCATAATATTTTATTTAATGAACCAACATGGATTTTTTTTAAATACTTTCCATAATTTTTTATTTTATGAGCCGACATGAATTTTTTTAATTAAAAAAATTACTTTTTAAGTTTTATTAGATGTAACGCTACATACACGTTACAACATCTTCCCCATACTAGGCTGTAGAGCACCTCGTTTCACTCGGTGTAATAAAAAGTTTAAACCTAAGCCTTGATCTATCAAGCAAGAGAGGGATCAAATTTCTTGAGTTTAAGATTAAAAAAATTACACCTCAAGAAATTGGATCTCTCTCGATTTAATGAAGATGGATCTATCCATACTGAATTGTAGAGAACCAAAAATACATATATTAAATATTAAGAAAACTAAATATTTAAAAAAATTATATTATATTATTTTTATTAAATTTTTAATAAAACCATTTTTTCACAACTCTCCATATCTATATTAATATAAAACTATTTTCATTAATACATTTAATTGATATTCTCTTCAAAATTAAAAAAAACTAAATATAAAAATAAAATAAAATAAATTTAAAGATAATGATAAATTTCTCTTCAAAATTAAAAAAAACTAAATATAAAAATAAAATAAAATAAATTTAAAGATAATGATAAATTTGCAAACAAATATAATAGTTTTTTAAAGAGTTTTGTTATGTTTTTTAAGATTAAAGTACTTTTCACTTAACTAAAAATAAAAGGACTCAGGGTTCATGTTTTTAGCAATATTTTTGCATAGTTGTGGTAGTTGTTTTAAAGATAACAAAATTTATTATAATTAAAGATAATTATTATTAATTGATTTCTATTGAGTTAATTTATCTTTTTTATTAAAAAAAAACATAAAAAAAATCACTTTAAATTTAAAAAAGAAACAACAAATTAAACTTCCACTTTATGTCTAAGTCTTAAAAAAGAAAATCATAAAAAAAACACCTTGAATTTAAAAAAGAAACAACAAATTAAACTTCCACTTTATTTCTGAGTCTTAAGCAATTTGTAAATCTAAAACATTTAAATGTGATAATTACAACTAAATTCTTAATAAGAATAAAAACCATTCAATCCTGACTCTTCAATTGCTTTATAGTTCTACTCATGTATCTTATGTGGAAATCCTGAAAATTCTCTGGACAACTATCGTATAGATTTCTACAAAATAATACCGGCATACTGTACATAAATAAAATGACATGTATGTATATGTAATTAGTTTCTGTCTTTTTTAATTTTCTACAGCAAAATATTAGTCTCCATATGCTTTAAAACATGATCTTCAATCACGGTCTACACTGTACCTCAATCTTTCCCACAATCTTGTAGCATAATACTACCAAACAGGTTTCAAAAACCTCCCCCAATCCTGTCCAAAACACAAAAGGTTTCAAACCTCCGAGCAAACAGAGATGAAGTCATTACAACACAAAAGGTTTCAAACCTCCGAGCAAACAGAGATTAAGTCATTACAAGAGCCTGATCCAGATTCAGTATTAAACCATCATGGCCATAGCAGTCCACTGCACAGAAATAAGCATAATCCCTGCAATGAAGAAGTTAGGAAAGCACCTGAACCAAATTGGTCTTCGCCAGAGCTTGCAGCTTTCACAACGAGCTTCCTCGGGCTGACTCTTCTCTCTCCCTTTGAAGCAGAAAGAGGGGGAACTCTCCCAGTCTGTTTTTGCAGCACTGGCCGCCAGAACGCTGACAGGAAATGACGCACATGCCCAGCAGAAGCTTTGGGGACTGCTATCGCATGTGGGAGATACATGGCTAACCTACAAACCTCTAGAAACGTACAAATTTCTAATGATTTTTCGCTGACAATCTCTTGCAACAAAGAAGGAGCGGCTAAGATATATCAGATTTATAGGGCAGTCTGAGTGCAATCATCCACTGAAAATAAAGAGGAACCAGCCGAGAGTTTGCGTGCAATCATCCAGTGAAAAGAAAGAGGAAGCAGCCGATCGTCTGGTTCCTATCATGTATCTCCGCGGTTTGGCCACCTTGTCATTCTCCGCGTAGGATAAAAGACAACCAAAACGCCCCCGCTTTTTCGGCTATTTTGGGTCCAAAACTGGTCGAATTTCCGATCTAAGCATTCCAAATTATTATTTTGATAAAAATTATTCTACTAAATTCCGATCAATTAGAAATATTTTAATTAGCCCTTATACGGCTTGGTCATTCTCAACTATTTCAAGTTTTGTTTTAGTTAGCCCTTATACAGCACCGCCATTCTCGGCTATTTCAAGTTTTGAAGTGAGCAAGTACTTTTCTGAATTTCCAATGGAATTAGCACCACCTGTAAAGTGCTTTAATATTATGCTTTATATCTTATCATGACCTAATTACCATTTTAACAAGTAGGTAACAACGTACTCAACGGCTACCAAGATTCCCGGAAGGTTACAATTTCGTGTTAAGATCCTTTTAACTAAAACATTATAAAATCGTGTATTCTAAAAAGTTCGATTCGATTGTTTCGAAAGGGAAATTTTGATTTTTTTTTTTTATGATTTTGAAAAACTTATTTATAAATTTTTAAAGATTTTTGTTATAATTATTAAATTTTGAAATTTTGAGTGTTTTAGTTAATGGTGTTGAATTCGTTTCTACTATTAAAATCGCTATTAAAATACAAATAAATTCAGATTTTGCAAAATAAAAAATGTTTAAATCTCCAAGAAAACCCAAATAACATCTTATAAAATCCAATAACCTTGATTCAATTAAAAAAGACTAAAGAATATCGTTCTAATTTCAATTATTTTAGTTTTTTTCCATGTTTTTTTTATCAAAATTTTAAAATAAATAAAAATAATTTATAATACAAAAAATTCTAAAAAGTATCACATATTATCTAATAACTATTGCATTAATTGGGTGGGTTAATTACTAAAGCTATGACAATAGCGGAAGCTGTATGCTCTAGCACTAAAGCATTATTGGTTAGTGCTCTACTTGTTATCCATTGCATGGCCAACTTGGCACATGAGATTTTTAGATGGTGGAAATCATGTCAAGCAATTCAAACTACTCTATCGTATTTAGAATCATGCTGTCCATTTCCATCAAAATTTGTATGATCTCCAAAATTCTACCTATTGATTCATGCCAAGGGCAGATAGTAGAAAAGACGACTTCCATGGCCACGTCGGGGAAGCACTCATCATAAGGAAATCTAAACTCTTTCCACCATTTCTTGTTCTATTATGTGAAGTGATGGGTAAATATAGTGGTGGTTGCTTTGTTTAATTCGATGACTATCAATGCTCCTCAATGGACTTATCTTCTGTCTGGCCCATGTTCATATCAACAAAATTGGTCTTGCATAAGAGATAATCAGTGGCTGAAGTGGACTCCAAGTATTGATGTATATTATAGCTAGTCTTGGCTAATAAATTTTCAGTCTTGGCCAAAAACTTTTTTGGATCCTCTAACTCTCTAAGAAAGGTTAAATCCCTCATAGCACCATTCCCTTTCTTTCATTACATGTTCCTCCAGCTCTTTGTAATGTAAGTCAAGAGTTTGCTTCAAAAAAGATTTTTGTTGGTCATTTGACTCTCTAACATACTCATCCAAGGTATCATGAATGGGCATGTGTTTGATCTCAATGTCTTTCAGTTCAACAATGCAATATTATGTCCATTTGTTGAGCATTGTCGTTGCATGATTGGTGCTCAATTTCTATTGTTGAAATATAATCATGAACTGCTTCAGTTCATCGAACTCCTCAATGATATGTTTCTTCAAGGTTTTAGACATAATGATCGAATGTAGAGCATCCTACTTGACCTTGTTCACATAATCTAAAAGTGAATCGACAATCAAAGATATATATGTGATATGATTAAGTCAAGCATGTGGTAACTGCACTACTTCCAAACTCTCTATAGACTTATTGACCTCGTTCAATACAACATTCTCCTGGACCACCAACTGATTGAATTTTTGTGCTGAATTTATCCACCTTGTATCAACCTCAATGCTCATAGTTTTTTTTCAGGAGGATGGCCTCTCTGTCTGTAATCACAAAAGGATTTATAGCATATAAGAAATTGAAATAATTTGTGAAGATTCAACATTCGAAGGTCTGATGGTTGAACCAAAAAATGTGGAGAAAATGCAATGCAGACACTGTTGCCATTGTTGGGATCAGTTGATGAGTTTCTCTGCCTCTTTAATAGAAACAACAATCTCACAACCTTCTTTCAAGCTATGTTCTCCAACTATAGGCATCTCTCGCAATCACAGCAACAACTATCTCAGCGTTTTACCTTTATTGACTACTTAGGTTCAACTTTCAAACCACTTCATCAGTGCAAAGAGATATTCCATTTCCCCACAATTTGTCTCCTTTCCAGGTTCCCATCTCAAAGAGTCTTCAACCTAGATGTGGCCACTACATAAATCTTCCTTGCTCCACTGCTGTAGAGGGTGCCATCTACAACGAATTATGTTCAATTCAACTTCATTGTACAGTCATCCATGTTAACAGAAATGTGGAAGACCTTGTGGACCCTGTAAAGTACAAACTTTATCAAAGTCTTGCAATGTGGACATCAACTAACACTGCCATGCTATGAAGAGCCACGTAAATTTTTTTGTGATCAGCCATGCAGTAAGTTCCTAAGACTATGATGTGAGCACATTTGCAAAGGAACATGTAAGTCATGCAAACAAGGAACTTCACACATTCCCTACAAGGAATGGTACTTCAAGGATCTCCCATGTGGTCACAAATGCACGACCGCTTGCTTTGAGATCTATTCTACCTGCAAAAATCCTTGTGAGAAACATTGCCTACATAGTCATTACGATCATATCCATGGAAGCTTATGCATGCCTTGCACAACGAAATGTGAATGGAAGTACGAGCATCATGCTTGTGATAGATCGTCTACCATAAAACCTGCACGAAACCTCATTGTCACAGTTCCATCGGAGACCTATTCAATAGTTCTCCACGAGATGCATTGGAGCACTGTTTAATAGTGCTTCGATGCATTTCGCAGAGCATTATTCAATAATGCTATGATCAATATTCAATAATGCTCTAATCAATATTCAATAGTGCTCTATGCCGATGCATCTTGCAAAACACTATTGAATAGTTCACTATCTAATAGTGATCCGCGAAATGCATCGAAGCACTATTGAGATAGTGCTCCAATGCATCTCATGGAGCACTATTGAATAGTGCATTTTGTTTAATCTTGTGCTACTATATTTGTATTAAATGAAAAATGTGATGCTTACTCAGCAATAGAAAGAGCACATGTCCTAGAATCTTTAGTCTTACTAGTGAAGTCAAACCCTTACCAACAACACTTCATTCAATTTTGAAATAAAAACACTTAAATTTTATAAATATAATTAATAAAACTGAAAAATATTATTATAATATTACCTTTAATATAAAATAAAATTATTATAATAATTATTGATTTAAAAATAACAAAAATAAATATTATAAATATAATTATAAAAATATCAAATGAGATAGAATCAAACCCATGTTATAAATAAATATGAAAAATCCCAACTAAATCTTTAAAAAAATGGTAAAATACTTATTGAATAAAATAATCATTTTACAAAATTTTAGTGTTGTTTTATGACTCAAAGAAAATCTAAAATGAATTTAATAACTAATAAACATTAACAACATAATAATAATTATATTCTACTCATCATGAATAAAATCAAACTTATTATTTATATTCTACTCATCATGAATACAATCAAACTTATTATTTAGTTGAGAGTTTATTCTACTCAATTGAACTAACATTTTTTCTTTTAATTTGAAATTTAACTAGCTAAACTAATATAGAGTTATATGTTTTTTTGCGTATAATTTTCATGTAGCTTTGAAGTAATATAATAGTGACCAACTCTAAAAATAGTTGAAATTTTTTCACATTTTTAACATTTAGTTTTCAAATTCCTTACCAATTTTATTTTTCGATCAAAAGTAAGAACAAAACAAAGAGGGATGAGCATAGTGCTTTGATGTAATATTTTTTTTAAATATTTAATTAATAATCTGTTTAAAGTCAAAAGACTATTGAATAGTTAAAAGTAAAACCCGGATTACACATTAGCAATATAAAACTAAAGAATTACTACATTCAAATGGCTTAGTTAAAAACTGTCATTTTCATGTTTTTCATTATTTGCATACATAGGAGGACTAACTCATAAGGCAATGAGCCTTATGAGTTAGCTCCTCGATGCTCTTAACAAGTAAGTTTAGGAATTGCAATTGTTCAAGCAATCAAATTGTCGTAAAGGCAATGGAATTAACTAAAACAATTGGAGTAATTTCTCTACACACAAAAATGTTTCGAAGAGATCCAATGAAGCTGTTGTTACAACCTTTTCAAGGTTTCCAATTTATTGGAGCTCTAGCAGTTAGTGCTCCACCTATTATCTTTTTTCCCCAACATATTAATTAGTCCTCCACACATTATCATTTTTCAGTTTGAGATTTTTTTTGCAAAGAATATGATGCAACACAACTTTCCCTTGTTTGTTGATAAATCTCATTCACTTTAAATTTACAAAAAATAAAAATTTACAATTAAGATGTTATGTAAATTCCAAAATATTTATTTATTTATTATTAATAAGTTATTTAATTTATTTTCACCAATTTATGGCGGCATGTAATTGTTACGTGATTTTCATTACCCATTTTTAACCATATTAATTTATAACATCCATCCCTTTTCACTAGCATTAAGCCTTTCTCATAAATGAGTTTTCATTTGGAGGTGGATTTAATATCAAATGCCATATTTATATTTGTGAAATTTTATGAATTTAAATTAGAAATTTAATTGATGATCTTAGGAATATTAGAGAGTCATCTCATGTTTCCTTGGCCACTTCACTCAACAACATTGACCATGTGCGTGGCCAATTATATGATATATTTGAATATAGAGCTAGGATGAAATAATACTATAAAATCATAATGAGTAAGCAAGAGGCGAAAGATTTGCATATCACCAAAGAGAACATTGTCCAATTGCTTATCGATCATAGAACCAAGAATCATCTTTGCATAGATGGATGTACATTCCAACCATTCAAAGAAAATTGGATGGATTGGTGGTTTATTGTACTTGATAAACATTCATGCAATAATAGGGAGGTCCCATTATATTTTCTATGTAAATTATGGTTCAAGTTTATTTAAGGTTGGCATGTCAATAATTTTGACATTATTGAATTTAAAGGGGCTAGTCTTCGCTTTGCTAAGGATTGAGAAAAGGATAAGCATTTGAACCCACTCAGAGGGTCACCCCATTCTAGGCATACACCTTACCCCCCACAACACACACACACACACACACACACCCCAAACCACATTAGCTTAAAAAGACAAGATTTGTGTGACTACTACTACAATACCCACCCTGACACACAATATAGTTTGGTTATTTATTATGGCATTGCATCAGGATCCATTTGCAGACGATTTTACATTGCCAAGGGTAAGGTCTTCAAGACACATCATTGATTATACATAGGCCACGCCATCTACCCAAAATGACCATCTTGGTTCTAGTTCAATTGTTCCTCATCCATGCTCTAATTACATGCATATTTGTTATGGGCCCATAGAGTTCATGTGCATGATAGTTTCTTGGATAAGGTTAGTAAAAAATATTTATATTTTATTTGATTATTTATATTTATATTTTATTTCTGGAAATTGTTATTTTGTAATTTCAGCCCTTGGGATTGTTTGTTTTAAATTAATTAATTGCTGGATTTTAAAAGAATTTGCGATCTAAGCATTCCAAATTACTATTTTGACAAAAATTGCTTTACCGAATTCAATAAATGAATAACTTTTTAGTTAGCCCTTATACAGTTACATCAAAATGCCTGTCATGGAGAGAGCCATTTGAAAATTCAAATTTGAATCAGTAGCCGTAGGAGATGTTTTGGAGGCCATGGCACTGAGGGTAGTCAAAGCCATCCAACCTTTGCACGTAATCTCGACGGGCCCACAACCTTTAAAAAAACGCTGGTGAACAGAGAAGGGAACAACTAAAGGCAAAGGCCGTGACGCCGCGGGGCTGTCTCTCGTGCAAGTCGTCGAGAGAATATCCCACTCCATTCTTTATTATCTTGCATAACGAAAATTTAGAACTTGGGTGGATATTCTTTACTATCTTGCTGATTCTTGCAATTGACTAGATGTTATGATATTTTTAATGTTTTTGTTAAAGGATCTTAACAAGAATTTGTTGTAACTTTCCGGGACTCTTGGTAGCCGTTGAGCACATGGTTGTTACCTATTTGGTGTAACTTCACGGGACTCTTGCTATCCGTGAGCACATGATTGTTACCTACTTTTTAAAATGATAATAATGATAAGATATAAAGCATAATAGTATTGCACTTTACAGGTGGTGCTAATTCCATTGGAAATTCAGAAAAGTACCTGTCCACTTCAAAACTTGAAATATCGGAGAATGACATGGTGGCCAAACCGCGTAGAGCCGAGGAGAATGACATGGTGGCCAAAGCTGCTTCCTCTTTCTTTCCGGTGGATGATTGCACTCAGCCTCTCGGCTGCTTCCTCTATTTCTTTTCACTGGATGATTGCACTCAGCCTGCCCTATAAATCAGATATCTCTTAGCCGCACCGTTTCATCCAGAGTGGGGTTGACAGAAATTCTTTGTTGCAAGAGTTGCGAGTGGAAAATCATCAAAAATCTGTACGTTAACGAAGCACTACAGTTAAAG
Source organism: Larix kaempferi (assembly GCA_027924585.1). NCBI lineage: Eukaryota > Viridiplantae > Streptophyta > Pinopsida > Pinales > Pinaceae > Larix > Larix kaempferi. The sequence continues at coordinate 4,516,627 of BSBM01001119.1, forward strand.
ATTAGAGATTTGTACGTTAACGAAACTATGCGCTTTGTTATTCCCTTGGGAATCCAGGGAACTTTTGATCTTGGAATGGACCCCTGGTCAATGGAAACATTTTTATATCCAATATGCTGTTGCTATTATTTTGTAGAAATCTATATGATATTTGTCCTGAAAATTTTCAAGATTGTGACATAAGATTCATTGGTTAAACTATAAAGCAATGGAAGAGTTCCAAGTAAATGGTTTTCATTTCTATTGATACTTAGCGACATTAGTAATAATTACCTCAGATATATTATTGGCTAAAAGTGGAAGAGTGTGTAGCTGCCCAAGGCCCAAGACCCGGACGTAAGACCACCCAAAACCCAGAGGTAAAGTGGGAGTGTATATTTTTTTTTCATCGAAATTATGCGCTTTGTTATTCCTTTGGGAATCCAGGGAACTTTTGATCTTGGAATGGACCCCTGGTCAATGGAAACCCCCACTATCTTTAACGTTACTCACTAACCAATCATAATTATCTCATAATCAATTTTAAATTATGATAAGTTTTATTATCTTAAAAAACTACAACAACAAATATAAAAAACACACTTTTTCAAAAAAAACAAAAAACTTCAAACCTTCAATCCTTTAATCTTAAATAACCTCACAGAACTCTATTGGGTGGATTTCCTAAAAGGGCAAATTAACCCCTCGATCCTTTAATCTTAAATAACCTCACAGAATTCTATTATGTGGATTTCCTAAAAGGGCAAATTAACCCCTCAACGATGACAACTTTCTGAAAATTTATCACTGTTTCAATTTATTTTATTTTATTTTTAAATATAAATTTGATTAAATTTATTTTATTTTATTTTTAATTATAAATTTGATCAAATTTATTTTATTTTATTTTTAATTTTTTTAGTTGTTAATAAAATATTTTAATAATAGTAATTTTATATTTATAGATATGAAAGAGTATAAAAAATGAGTTATTAAATTTTTAATCAAAATTAAAAAAAATATATAAATCTTTTCCTTTCAAAAATATATATATATTTTTAATATTTAATATAATGTTTTCTTTAAAAATTATAAATATAAATTTAAAATATATATACTTTTATAAACTAAACAATTAAATAGTAAAAATAAATATTAATTTTATAAATTAATGATCTTCTAAATAACTTTAAAATGAGTTATTTATTATTATTATTTATTTGACATAAATTATTTTATTACCAACTTTATTTAACTGTCAAGATATATAAATAAATTAAATGAAATATTGAATTTTGATTGTGATATTAAAATATGAATTTGAATAAATATTAGTAATGGTTATGAGAGTTGGAATGGAGCGTTTGAACATTTAAGTTATAAGTAGGTCATAACTTTTAAATTGAATTATTTATTATAATTTATTTATTTAAATTTTTAGTATTTATATAGTCGCACGATACTACATTCTTACAAAACACATGCTGCTAATATCATCAAAGGATTGTTATTGCCACCATTAAATTTAGTAGCATTTTATTAACTCTATTTCTCGTTCCTGTCTAAATGATAATATGCACTAGTGCAATAATCCATGTTTAATGCACTGGTGGTGTAATCCATGAACAACGCATCGAGCCATTATATAAATGGACAACATTGTTATATCACATTTACTTAAAGCACCAATGTTATAATATATAGCAAATGCACCATTGTGTTTTTCCAGCAAATAATGCAGGTCAATGTGTTACTTTAATGGAAAGCACTCGTTGGCCCATTTAAAGAATATGCATCGGTGTTTTAGATAAATGGAAAGCATCACTGTGGAATATTTAATATATATGCATTAGTGTGCTTTATGAATATGCACTGATGTGTTTAGTTTATAGTAGCATAATTCGAGTACGAATACAATTTGATACAAAAAAAATACATAACAAAAAAATCCAATACAGATAAAATAAGAAAGTAGACTTCTTATATATAATACTTTTAATCAAATATATAAACCAAATTAGCATAAATATACCTTAAAAACCATTAGTTTATATAAGAAAGTAATAAATTCAATGTTATTTATATTTTATAGTTATTAAATAATTAAAATTTGGTTTTTAAAATTTACTTTTTCATGAGTAAGAATGTATATTCGTATCATATCTATACCAAGAAATACCAATACAACCGAATTATGCTACTATGATTTAGTCTAAGTATGCACAATGGGAGAAAGCCTTCGCTATAACCTTCCACTACCCATATTTTTTTAGTTATAATAAATCTCTCTTTCAACCTCCACCAAACTATTTATTACCATTTGTGGAGGTTTTTTTGATAATTTTGCCCAATATTTAAACATTAAAAACATTGACTAGAAGGTGTTTTCCATGTAGTGTCTTGATAGATTACCACTTATTTAACTAGACAAAAACCATCCCTTTCTAGTTGTTAAGACCATGCCTACCGAACTAGTCATTGAACTTGTGAATGGCCTAAGTGAGGCATTCGGTGTCCATTTGAGTCAAATGAGGTGGCATTGGAAAGGTATTGAGAGAAGATACGACATGGAACAACACAAATATGAATTTGAGGGTCTTTGATAGTAACTTTTTAACCCCAAGAAAAGCCAAAAACAAGGCATTAACTTGTGAAAGTTGTTTCTTGCCAACCAAATCTCACAACTTAGAAAACAATTTATATTGTTGGAAAGGTATTAGAGAGATATATGATGTCACTAGATCATAATTTAGATATGGATTTAATTTGAACATAATTTGACTAGGAAATACAAGTTATTGATTTTGGCACCCTATGGGCTAGATAGCTTGAGACCTTCATAGATTGGGCATACGAATTTGGAATTGGTCATAAGAGGGGTTGTTGGAAATATTATCATAACCCCTATAAGGTAAATCCATGTGTTTTTATACAATTTGAACATCAATGTTCATATAATTTGAACAAGACTTGCCTTCCATTGACCCCTTTTAGTGACTAGTGAATCGGGCCAATAATATTTTTTTTTAAACTATAATTGTAACTCCTAAAATATGACCTGATTATCCTCGACACATAGATTGATGATATTGGGGTGTTATGGGACTCACAAATAACCCCAAGATCCCCCCCACAAGGCCTCAAAATATGGGGGTCTCAAACAAGCTGGCTTAGGTTGGTTTTCACCCAATTGATTTCCAATGAGGCTTGGTTGGAAACTATTGGCCTAATTGTTGTTGTAAATATGTCCCAAGTGGTGATAGGAAGCTAGAAAATAATAAACTATGTCAGCAATTTAGCTTTACTACCTCAAAATTTGGTATAGGGGACTTGACCAATCTGACACTCAACCTTTTAGAATCTATCTCTAATCTCTTAATGACCCAAATTGCTTATTGATATTCTTTGTGCTCTAAAAATTCACTATGAACCTTATCTTACTCATTGAATTTGACCCACTAATACTCTTTTATGAGGAAAGAGCCATGATGAGAATGTCTCCTACCACTTTCTTTGATTGGAACTTGAGTTTGAAAGATTGCTTGAAGGAACCCTCCTACTATCCTGAGAATATTTAAAAATGTGAAACATCATGTTAAGCCCAAAACATATTTTTGGGTCAACATTAGGGCTTGTATTATGGAGGGACTAGAAATGGCTCTTATATTTTGTATACAACAATCATTTAAAACCCTTCGAAGGGGTTACTCTAAGGACCCCTGTAATGGAATTTTACTTCCCTTGTTGAATCTCTTCAAGGGTTTCTCTTGTGTATGGTGTAATGGAGATTTTACCCCTAATTTTTAAGGGTCCATCCTTAATCCCCCTTCTGACCCTTTAATATCTCCTAGGACCCTCCCTCCCATTTTAGACCTTAAAAGATACATGTTAAGATTCTTTTCTTCCAAAAGATTCCCTAGGTCACACAATCCCAAACCAAATTTGACATCCACAACTTATAAACCATCACTAGGTGACTTTCTCAAATTAAATACAAGACTTAAATTCTCCTTTCCATGGTCAAGGTAAGGGTTTCTTTTCCCTTTCAATGGAACCCTAGAGAGCTTCTTGACCGAGTTTCCCCTCTCCTTGTGGGATTCTAATAATTTCTAAGGATGTGGGTTGAGATTCCTTATCCTTTGAACTCACAATAATTTTCTCATAAATAAAAAGACTATTAAATATTTTTTCCTTGGAATTACCAGGGATAATTCTCACTACCTTTTCCAAGGTCAGTGCACTAACTTCCATGACTAAAGCCTCTATGTGTAACGAAATACCAGCAGGTCCCATGCTCAACAATTTATTTGAAACTTAACCTTTGAATCTAGAACCTCTTCACATTGTGTATGGAGGTCTCTTATATTGATAGGGGGTTTCCCAACTCCCCGTATTCCATGTTGATTAGCTTGGCTCAACTAAAGATAGTGGCTCTGAGATCCTCCCTTGCCCCCCCTTCAAAATGAACTAGGTTACCTTTAATGTCTTCTTCTGACTCCTTAACCTCTAATTTCTCCTCCACACCTTCTTTGCAAAGGACATTGAACAATCAACCAAAATATGCCCATACACATGAGAATGAGAAGACTTAAAAGGAATATTCCAATAGTCTAGTTAATGCTTATGGACAATATCATTGACCACCATCTATATACTATCAATCAAATCTTCACCCATGTCAACTTCAACTAATATCCTAGCCACATAGAAATAAGCACTTACCTTGAAACATTCATCACTATCTATTGTTTTTCCCAAAGTATTGCATATTTCATTCATAAATTTAGAATACCACATCTCCATGGGAAATAATAGTAATTTAAATCATGCCAACATTCTTTTATCACCCTCCAACCCTAGATCAAACACACACAACCATGGATTAAGTATTGACAAGAAGATCGTTCCCCACAACCACATCCCCCAAGAACCTATTTAGAGTCTTCTTTAGATAGAGATAGCAAACCAATCCATGCTCTTGAAGAAGATGAAAATTGGCCCATACCCAAGAAAAAAAAATTTAATCTTTATATCTAGAACGATATAAGATATGTTGACTAGGCATGGAATTTTCCAATTATGATTTTACCAAAATATTCCAATGCTTGATCTACCCTAAGATCTTTACCCAACACCGTTGTTTCTGTTGTGTTGTGGAAGAAATAACTATCAACTCTCTGAAACACCTCTCTAAGGGATTCAAGATCCAAACTTGGTTCCATAAATTACACGTCAAAAAATTGGATCCCTATGGATACTTGATAGATCCGGGGTTTAATTAAGATAAAATATTCTCTTCAAAAAAATAAAATAAAATTTAAAGATAATGATAAATTTGCAAAAAAATATAATAGTTTTTTAAAGAGTTATATTATGTTATTTATGATTAAAGGGATTTCCACTTAAGAGAGTTATGTTATGTTATCTAAGATAAAAGGATTGAGGGTTATTGGTTTTAGCAATTTTTTTTTTTAATTATGATAGTTGTTTTGAAGATGACAAAATTTATTATAATTGAAAATAATTATTATTAGTTGGTTTCTATTAAGTTAATTTATCATCTTTATTAAAAAAGAATCATTAAAAAAACCACCTTAGACTTTGTAAAAAGCAACAAATTAAACTTCCACTTTACTTATGAGCCTTAAGCAATTTGTAAATCTTACCACATTTAGCTAAATTGTTAATAAGAATAGAAACCATTCAATCCCGACTCTTCAATTGCTTTATAGTTGTACGCATGTATCTTATGTGGCAATCCTGAAAATTCTATGGACAACTATCATATAGATTTTTACAAAATAATAACGCCACTAGTTCCTGTTCTACCAGTCCCAAATTACAAATTACAAATTCCAGTTACTCCGGTTACACATCATCCATGATCATGCTTAAAAAGAACGGCGTCATATTTTGACTCAGCCTACCTAAGGCGGTCGCCCATACAATTTATCGTCCCATTCCATGTACTCTTCGGGAGTCGTGTAATTCTCCTGCATTTTGAGGTCAAACATTCGCTTTCTCAGAATTATCATCTTCGCTTCCACCATGTTGGAGCCACCTACGCCATACAAAATCGAGAAGTCAAAATACAAAAAGAAAGAAGAACAAAAAAATCAAGATCTCTAAAAGAAATTATTTGAAAAAGATGAAGATAACTTTTACTTAAGGAACTTTAATCAGAGATTGTTTGATCAAATTCAAAAATTAAGGAAAAACAAAATGGAGAATCTAGAATAAAAAAAAGACGACAAATCAGATAATAAGGAAGAACTCTTGCACTTAAGGCTGCATAATTAGGACTTACTTACAAAAATTAAAGAGATAAAAATAAGAAATATTTACAAGTGTTAGATCATAAATGATCATTAGTCAACAAATAAACGATGACTAAACTAATAGAGAAGTTATTTTAAATGCTGAAATTCAAACATAAGAAAAGGGAAGCAATACAAAGTCAGTCGACACTCAAATCACTACAAACATTAAGAGAAGATGTTTCCAAGGAACAATCACGAAAGATTAGGATGCCTTATCGTCATCCAAATGATATGGACAACGACAAGATCAAAAGATATATAAACAATATTTTTCTTTTAGACAAACGAACTACAAATGCGAAACATATGGGAGATAAAATTGACAACTTGTGTCGAATCCAAAAACCAAAAGTTCCATCCAAACAATTATTGAACAAAAAGTTCCAATAAAAATCAACTTGGGGTGGATCGATTCATAGTCCATGCAACAATTTTACTTGAGAATTTGTAGTGATATAGATTCACTGAGATTTGTGATTAATTTTTGTCTAAAAACTATTAATGTCAATGTCGAAACTGTTAATGTCAATGTCGTTGCATGTAACATGGACCCATATGTCAACTTCTAGTGTCAAACTTAATAACATAAGGCAATGTTGCATATGGTGGGTATGCATATTCCTATGTTTATTGAGAACATGGTTAATTTAATACTAGCACTTGATAAAGGGATTGTTGATCACTAATCAATATAAGATGATAGGTATTAAAAATCTCAAGGTTATACAATCTTGAATTTGGAATGTGGGTTTAAACTCTTTAAATACCTCACAAACAATTGAGAAAATTGTTTATATACTTAGTATAGGTATATGAAAATTATGTTTTAATGGTTTATTGAAAGGATTTGTTTATGGCTTAGTTTATTATGAAATTTCAATATATTGCTCAGTTCATTGGATTACTAGTGGAAAGAAAGGATTTATGAGGATTTTTTTGGAAAGAAAAGGTCTATAGAAATCAATAAATGAAAATATTTGAGATTATAGGGCAAGGTAGCAATCTGAGTGAAATGAGCAATTTTTTTCATTGTAACTATGGAGGTTTTTAATCTCTCCTTGGAAAAAATGGATAGTGATAAGGTGAATGATGATGATTTTTTAAAGAAGAAAGGTGTAGACGAGTCCCTATATTATGATCTCTACTATTTTCTTAGATCCTCCATTCTTGAATTGTTTTACAATGTTTGTTTTTCTTCTTATTATTTCTATGTTTTTTCTAAATGTGGTGCATAGCATTCCATTGGAAGGAGTATTCATGGAAGGAAGCCTACCCTTGACATCCTACAATGGTTTCTTTCTAGACACAAACTACTACGAGGAGTTAAAAGTGGGCCTAACACTCACTTGTAATATTTACCTAGAGAATGTGAAAGTCATCTATTGCCAAGTTCTTGCCAGAGACCTTTGAGGTTCAATACAATGTTTTTCTTGGGTTAGTTACTTGTAGAAAATGTTCACTTGATTCCCCATGTTTGAATTGCATTACTATATATTTAGTGTATTTGTCAAGGAATGTGAGTGACTTGTGGTGAATGGTTATATAATAAAATTCAAGTCATCTAGTTAATAAGTTTGCGATTTAATTTCAATAATCAGCTTTGTTCAATTGTTGCAAGTTGGTCAAACCTTCATAATGAACAACAACCATTTGAAGAATATGTTCGAGAATATTTTATCTTTTCAACTAGGTTATGTCTGAGGGAAATGAATCAATCAACCCTATCGACAATATTTTTCATAGCATCTTTGAATTGTATCCATCAACACTATAGAGCTACACCTATATAAAGTCCTGACAAAAAACATAAACAAATGCCCCCTGCAAGTGTCATGACTAGGCTGATTTTCATCATGGTTTCGAGGAAAATCATTTGAAATCCCAACACTTATTCCAGCTTAGTAGGTCTTATATGGGAACTTATCTCTTAAGGGATGGTACATTTTATTATACCATTAACACTGAAATAGATAACAATTGTATCAATTAGTGTTGTAAATTACTTTTCAGCTTTTGATTAGTGTTCACATTGTTCATATGGAAGAAATGTATGATTCGTGTAGGTATCATGTTCATGTTCATACATTGAGAAGTGTGGCACAATCAATAACATTCTTGTTTGAAGCAAGGCTTGGCATTTCCAATGCGTGATGAGTTCTTGAGAAAGACAAAATTTGTGTGTAATGGCAATGTATCATGGTTGAAGGCACATGTAGAGGTGGAAGTAGTCTTTTGGACACAAAGAGTGTACCTAGAAAGAATAGTTGTAGTACCCTATAAAGTTAACCTAGACTTGGTCAAGAGTATTTAGGTTAGCCTTCATTTGGTCATCAATGGGTTTCTCGTACTAGGTGGTTTATTAACCCTATGGTATTGAGTGGCCTATGGTATTTTCCCATAGTTTTTTATGTGACGAGGCCTATTTAAGGGATTCATGTACCTTATTATAAGATGCCTCAAGTGGTTGGTGTTGGCTTCATTAATTGGTCAAGGCTTCAATGGAAATGGATTCATTGCATTGCCCAAGGATTAATAAATATATCTTTGTCATTGGTTTTCCTGGTGAAGGTTTTCTAGGGTAAATTACTGATGTTCACATGTTCTTGTTTATTTTTCTTTTGTCACTGTGTTCAATTTTAATATGGTATGAGAGCCAAATCTTGACTTGGATTCTTTAGCAAACGTGGCCCTGATGTTGAAAGTTTTGCATTTCCCATGTAGAGGTAAATATGTTGTGCTTAAGGGAATCAAGCAGATGCCTTTGACCTCCTATGAAATGAATATGGAAACATCAGTATGGCCACAATTTTTCTATTTTCTTTGTGCTTATGCAATGTTGATTCGTGGTGATTCTTGTAGCTATGCAACAAGGATACCCTCAAAGGATGTTAACCCCATGTCTAAAGCACAGATCCTCATACGAACGAGGTCACTACTCCATGATTGAGGGGTAAAGGATCACAAGGAGCAATTCCAACAAATAAATGAGGAGTGCATATGGAGGCTCATGGATATATTGAAAGACATGAGGAAAAAATAAATTGAAGTTTGTGGCCCAATCGAAAAAATGTGTTTCTAGTTTAGATGATGTGATGGATGGGCCTTAATGCAGTGAGTTGCATGGTGTAAGTTGATAGTTAATAGGAGTTTCCTTGAGTTTAATAAATTGCATGCTCTCTTCCTTCCATGTGTGGTTCAAGCTTATTATAGATGGTGGAGTGTTGTACCATTTTTCTATTATAAATGTAGAACTACTTTGTGGAGCACCTCTTTGTGAAGATAGATGTTGTTGGAACTTAGAGCTAGGGATGGTCTTGTTGCATGGTTCTTGCATCAACCCTTTTGTTTTCCTATCAGTGCTAAGCATGATGATGACTAAATCTAAGTTGGTAGTCAATGAAAGCATCATAAGACCATTGACATGGAGGGGCATAGCTCTTGAGAAAGATACATTGATTTCTTTCTCGTGTCAAGTGTAAATTGAGCTTGTGATCAATTTATCGATCCTTGCAGGGGCATGTGGTTCAAGTGCATTATTGCATGGAAATAGTAGAGAGATAGGTGGATATGATCTACTGCATTGATTAAGTTAAAGCTAAACTAATGATTTGTGAATTTTATTTCAACCAACTAATTTGGAATCTTCCAGGACCTGAAGAGTTCTAATCCACTTATCCAAAGCAACTTTCAACAAGATCCAAAGTCAAAAAAGTTATACTTGGTTGTTTGTGTCTTGCCTTTCCCCATATTTCATGGAGAAATAATGAGAGATGTTTATGTATAATATTGCTCCGACACCACACCTACTTGGTACCCCTTGGCAAGAACCATCAAAACATCCCCAACTTCATTTTGATTTGTACAAGCCTTTTGACAATCCTGACAAGATTTTGCTTGTTGTCCTTCCTTCATTCACTAAAAGAGATTCTAATTTTGTGAGAAACTACTAATGACCCCCCTCCTTTTGTTTGTCGACGACCTATGAGGATTCACTCCCTATCGTCAATCAACAAACATGGCATGCAATTATTAAACAGATATGTTGTCGACAACTGTTAGACTGACTATCCATAGTAGATATGTATATTTTTGTTCCGTTGAAGTGGAAATAGGGGAGGGAGGCCAGTAGTGGCATGGGTCCCAATACGCCACCTGGATGGACACTTGGATGCCACCAGTCGGTGCTCTTTCTTGCCCATGTGTCTTCGCAAACTCGTCACGGGTAGATCGAACTTTATTGCACTTTAATGTGCCTCGTCATGCGTGCCACGGGTTCATTTCCCCGCGACCACTCCATCAGCCCGTGCATCCTTGCTCGGGGCTGGTCTGTGAGCATTTGCCCACCCCGGTTGCTATCTGCCTAGGCACTGAAGCTGCTCCTAGTCCGCTGCCTGTTGCTGTTCAAACCATTCGCTGCGTGGATACTTCGTCGTTCATTTCTTGTCCTCCATCGCTTGCATGGCAAGTTGAACGTGCTGTTATCCTGTCTGGTGGAGCCGTTGTGGTTATGTTTGTTGGGTGGTCTGTTTAGAGTCGTGGCATGGGGAAGCTGTCCGAAGATTACCGGTTGTTCGTGGACCATGGCGCCATTTCTTCTGCTACATGCTCTTGTTACTGCCTGTTTGTGGGATGCTCGTGGTGTTCGTGCTCCTGGCTCGTGCTTGGCTCCCTGTTTTTGCTCGGCTCTTGGTTCGTGCTCGGCTCCTGGTTCATTCTCCGGTCCTAGTTCGTGCTTGTCGGTGGTGGCCTCTTTAAAACACGTGGTAGGATATTCATCCTACCGGCTTTTGTTGAATGTGTTTTTTAACACAATCACTCTCTCATTGTGATTTGCTCCCTTCTCTATTTGTGTTCGGTCTGGTCCGGTCTGGTTGGGTCTGTGTCCTCGATTCAATGGTTTTTGGTTGTTGGTCAACTGGTTTGGTTTTTGGTCAACTGGTTTGGTTTTTGGTCAACTGGTTTGGTTTTTGGTCAACTTGTGTGGTTTTTGGTCGATTGGTCGACTGTGTTCTCGGTCTCTACGTCCATGGAGAGGAATTATGAACAGTCCAAGGTTTAATGTGACCTTGTTTGGAAAATGGATATTGCATTTTGGTTGAATGGTTTTGGGTTTTTGCTTGAATCGACGAGGATGAATTATGACAGTATTTTAATGTTTCTTTTACTGCGTCCATGAAGATTAATTATATCAGTTGCTAGGGTTTAATGGAAGCTTGTTTGGTAATGGTAGCTAGGGTTTAATTTGATGAATTTCACTGCGTCCATGAATTTTGATGAATTTTGAGGTAATGGCAGCTAGGGTTTAATGTGATGAATTTCAATGTAGTTTGTAGTTATGGTTTGAATTCCATTATTTATGGAGCACTGTTATGGTTTCATGCTTATGGTTTACCAGGGTTTCATGGTTATGGTTTTTTCCTTTACGGTTTCATGGGTATGGCTTTGGGTCATGCTATGAGCTAGGGTTTAATGGGATGAATTTCAATGTAGTTTGTAGTTATGGTTTGAATTTAATTATTAACAGAGCACTGTTATGGTTTCATGGTTATGGTTTACTAGGGTGTCATGGTTTTGGCTTTAGGATAGCCTTTATTTCACCCAAATAGTAACTCAGTATATTTTATAATTCAGTTATGGTTTCATGGTTTGAAGGTTATGGCAAATTCTGATATGTGCAAATTCAGTTCATTAATTGCTTCCATTCTGTGATTATATTGCTTTCAATGATTGTTTGAATTCTTAATGAATGATTGTTAAATTCTTAATGAAGTTGATTATAGGAATGATCCATACTTGAGATGGAAGATGAATATGTGAAATTAGAGGCATTCTAAAATTAGTGGCATGGCAATTAGATATTAATTTGGAAATCTGAAATTAATTTGGCATTAAATTATGTGAAATTAGAGGCATTCTGAAATAATTTTTGCATGTCGATTGGATGAATATGTGAAATCAAAGGCATTCTGAAATTAGTGGCATGGCAATTAGATATTAATTTGGACTGTCAATTAGAGGCATTCTGAGTTCATGCCAATTAGATGAAATTAGAGGCATGCCAATTAGATGATTAATTTGGGTTGTGAAGTAGAGGCATTCTAAGTTAATGGGATTTGGGCATGGCAATTAGATGAATATGTGAAAATTGGATTAGGCCTATGTTCTATTTTAAAAAACTCATAGCTAAATATTAATTTTAAAACAACTATATAACAATACTTGTCTAAACTAATCAATCAAATTTTCATTTGCAAACATTTATATTATTATGAAATGAATGCTAAAAAATTAAAATATTAGATAATGAGGGTGGTTTTACTATGGTGTGCTGAGTGCACTTTGCATCTAGTCTATCCATGTAATCAAATGCTCACCATGAATCCTCCCATCATCTTGAGATGGGTTATTATTGTTGATAGTCTTTCCTTAGTTATCCTCTTTCACCAGGCTTAGGTGTATGAATATGTGTTTTTTCAATTTTATCTCTAAAGCCCATACAAGGCGACCTTTGTTTTTTTCTTCAGTCATAATCGGGTCATGTTCATTTCTTGCTAGAGTCCTTGATTGGATGTTCTCTTGCTTATGTCGGATCAACTCTGACATCCATGCTTGATTTGGTAAACTTGGGCTAGTTAGAGATGCCCTCTTTCAGGTCCCCAATGACCATATCTCTATTATGGGCACACATAAGGGCAAGGTTAAATCTTCCCATTTTTTTTTCTCTAGGCACACTGTTGATGAGTTGTACAACTGGTTTATGTCCATCTTCGACAGACTAACAAACCAAAGAGATTCATGTCAATGAAAAACTTATGGATTTTTTTAAGACCATAAGATCCCCAACCGTGGCTCACATATTAGTGTTTGCAGCCTTTAACTATTCCTCAGTAGTTATTTGTAGTATGTTAACTATGCCTATGTGTTTGTCCCATCTACAGTTAGCCTTCATATTGTATTTTTCTAGAATTTTGGTTCTCATTTAAACAATTGTCATTACTCTCCCAGTAATATTGAATATGCAACATGGAAATAGTGATACCACCTGCTCTCAGTCTTGTCAAATTGCACTAATGGAATCAATTTCGTTTTCCATTTGATTTATTCAAGAGTACTTGGAAGGGATAGGCCGCCATGCCCATGGTCTTGACATAGGTGCATGAGGTGCCCAATTTTTTGCCTATAAAATTCTTGAAGTGGATTCCCAAATCAAAGTTTCCACCAACTATTATGTGTAAAATTATAGCAAGTTGTTGAGGCTCTCCTTCGCAATTTTGAAAGTGACATGCTTGAAGGAGCATTAAAGCCTGAACTGAAAAACAAGGAATCCATGTAGAAGCTAGGAGTGCCAAGCTATTACCTCTATATTGAATTTGTAAATCTATGAGTTGTTGTGCGTTGAAATAATACCAAAATGCAGAGTTCCATTGTGGAGTGTTACCCCTCAAAACATGGACTTTCTTCCAATGTTCTACTCATCACTTTGCTTGGATTCTTCCCTTTGCACCCATTGGTTGAAGTTTGAGCCAAGGTTACCCCTTGCTTTCTTATTTGGTAAATAACCATCTACAATAAACCAAACCCTAGGAAAACACTAATGTGTATGGAAGAGGATGCAAAGTTTGTATCCAAGATGTTTTCTTAAGACTGTAATGCATGTGAGTTGTTTGTAAACCAAAGAAGAAAAATTACAATTATGAGTTGTTTGTAAACCAAAGAAGAAAAATTACAGTTATGAGTTGTTTGCTTATGATTGCTTTCATTCTTGCTGTGTGCTCTAACCATAGATGCTGGAAACTTAAGTAATCTATAATTGTGTGCTCGGAGGTTGCTTGCAATGCTTACTATCAATCCAGTTCAAGTTGATTTGCATTCAAGTCAGTATTGCATTCACGAAAAACTTGCATTCAATTTAAATTTTCAATCAGGTTGGTCTACCATCCAATTTAGTTTAACATTCAAATTAGTTTTTCAACCAAGAAATATAGCAATCAATTTTAGTAAGGAATGTAGTCTAGTAAATAGACAGAGCCATGAAGAAAACAATACTTGACATAAAGGGCATATTCTTATTCAACATAGTAGCAATTCGGGATTTATACATATGGTTGGTACTTGGTGGGTTGGGAATTGATACATTTACTGTGGTTATGCCTAACATATATCGACTGTCATATTGGAATCAAACAAAAGCTTAGGAAACCACCCAAAATTCCTCCTGCAACAAAATCTATCTTTCATCTGTGTATGTCAAACAAAACACATCTTCCATCTGTCAAACAAAAACTTTGGAACCACCCAAAATTCCTCCAGCAACAAAATATTTCTTTCATATGTGTATGCCAAACACAAAACATCTATAATTCTCCAAACAAAAATCCCTATGTGTGAGGAGGTTGACTGCCTTCATTACCCAATCTGGTTGGGTTAGATACTAATGCTTGACCTGGTTATGTTGAGCTGCAAACATTTGCTGCAGGCCAGGTTGCTCCTTGTAGCCAAGGAGGGATTGAATAACCATAGTTATGACTTGAACCTAATAGCCTTGGGTTCACTGGAGGTGTTTGGAAGGCATACATAGTATTTCCCCCTGCATGATGGTATTGGGGTATCTGCATGTTAATAAGGTCCTGGAATAATATTATGTTCTCTTAAAACTGATCCAATGGGTTGTCCACCACCTCTGTCCTGTCTAGACCATTTGGATTCCTCTGCTGTGCCTTTCTTTGCTCCCTTTACTCCCTTGCTAATTGTTTTTGTCACTCTCTTTCCTCCCTTTTTTTCACTCTTGCAAGCCTTTCCTACCTTCGATTTTCTGCTGCAACAATCCTTGCTTCCTTCTTCTCCTTTTCCAAGGCCTTTTTCTTCTCTTTCAATTCCTGCATCTCCTTTTTCTTGTGCTCTGCCTCAACCAGTAGGGTGATGTAGTCCTCTGATATTAGTAGCTGTGAGCTCCTGCTTAATCTAAGATGCTCAGCAGTGGGATTAGATAGTTGAGCTGCAACTTTCTCCATTGGCAACTTAAGGAACTGGCCAAGTAGTGGCTCATGTGGGGGGAGTTCCTCATCAGCATTTTCTTGGTCCACTATATCTTCATTTTGTTCAATCTCATCTCCAACACCCCCAAGTGCCACATAATAATGGACAGCTTCATTGTTAAGGACTGTTGGAATTGAAGGCAGGTTAAGGATTTCATCATTGGTGGGGGTGACAATGTGTCTGTTCATATTTGTCATGGCCTCTGCCAACCACTCGGGCTGTTCTGGCTGGCTTGGAAATTTAAACTCCTCGTTGTTGTTTACCACTGCTTCGCCACATCCATTCACACTCAAATCAACAACGTTGTTATGAATAATCCATTGGCGATCTAATTCTATTTCTGTCCTTCCAACAGCTTCTATATTCTCCCCAAAAGGTTCGGTGCCATACTGAGTTTCACTTACATGTTCATCGTCGTCGTCCAGTGGTTGGCAATGACCTTGAGAGAGTGAAATGATGTTATCTGCAGCATCTGCGTCCTCTTGCCCCTGAACATCAAAAGCCTTACTACATCCCCTGTCATGTTGAAGAGCATCAGAATTGAAAGGCCATATTCCTATTCGCCTAAAACCAACCCTGATATTTGATGCTGTGAGCACCCTAGCAAAAGCTTTGATTGCAAGTTCTGCTAATTCGAACCTCTTCACCTCTACCCCTGGGTTCTTTGCCATCTAGGATGCTCTCTCAGACCTGAAGTAACACTTGAAAGGCCCAAACACACTCACATCTAGAGGTTGCAGCCTGTGGGTGGTATGTGCAGGCAGTGTCAACAGATCAAGGCCTAGCTTGTTTGCCTCCTCAATGGTTTGTATAGCAATGTGGCTGCCATGGCCATCAAAAATCAACAGGTGTCTTTTTTCAGGTGAAACACCTCTAGGGACAAAGGCAGCAAAGTGGCAAAGCCAGCTCAAGAACAATTCTTTTGTCATCCATGCATGGGGGTGTGCAGCCATGCATACTCCAGGTTCATAGTTTTTAATGTAATTTTTGAGTTGATTCTTTCCATTGAACAGATAAAAACCTAGAATTGATGCTCCAACTACATTGACACAACAAAGAATAGTTATCCACTCGCTACTTTTTGGCAAAATTTTGGGCACATTCCTGCTCCCTCTCTTGGAAATTACCCGCATGCCACAATTCCTCCCTGCCTGCAATCCAGTCTCGTCACGGTTCCATATATGGTCTGATCTGTATGAGTGTTTCTCATATGCATCAAAGAGTGTCTGATAGAACTTGGTCACAACTGTTGGGCGTAGATTGAGAGCTCTATCCCTGTCAAGCCCCTCTGTTGTGCGTAACACAAGTTCTGGATGCCTTTGTTTAAATCCTCTCCACCATGATTTCCCTAGAAATCCTTCTTTGAAGGGGTTTGGCTTCCCTTGACAGATTTGGGAAATAGTGGATTTGAGTTGAACCAACTCCAGACCATGGCCTAGTTGAGCCATCTCTTCACACCAAACCACAACATCTTCTTCCTCTTCTGCACTCAACACTGTAAGAGGTCATTTTCGCTTGGTATGGGTCAGGCCATTTATCCAATAATGGATTGATGTTGGTGGAATCCCATGTTTTTTAGCAGCTGCTCTAATAGAAAAACCATTGAAATCTATATCATCTATTATAGCCTTCATGTCTTCTTGTGTCCATCCTCTGATGGCACTAATATTCTTACTGGTAGTTTCAACCATTTATACCATGAAACGAGAACTCGACACAGTTCTCATTTTTCTCTCTCCTAATTTTAGTAGCTATTTTTACCCCCGTTTCAAAAACGGTTGATGCCAGTATCACACATTTTCATTTTGAGACATTTTTTGGGGCCTTTGAATTATCTTTGTTGTAAAATATTTTTAATTTCTATTTTCAAGTGTGTTTTCTGAAATTTAACAAAATAACATACATTTTTAAGCAATTTATAATGAAAAACATATTACATTTACGATGTTTTCTATAAAATAAGACATTTTTATGAACAAAATAAGGCATTTTTATTAACAAAATTGTAAACAATTCTAGAAAATAAAGACATTTAAAACCATTTTCAATGAATTTTCAGAGAATTTTTCTCTAAAAATGATCATATTTCATATTAGTTATCGAAAAGTGACGACTCACATAAATTCAAGAAAAAATATACAAATTAGTTGTAAAAAACATATTAAAAAACATTATATTTAGAAATTTTATTTCTAAAATAAAGTTTGAAAATCAAAACATTACTAATATATCTGATAAAAAAACTGTCAAAATTAACATTTTCTTCAAAACATGAAACTATTCAACAATATCATGTATGCCAAATTCTTCATCGACATTGGAATTTTCTGGAGCTTGACTTTCCTTAGGGACATCAATGTCCTCTTCCATTGGGTCTTCTATGTCTGCAAGATCCCCAAAGTGCTCCTTTCCAAACACCCCTCCTAAAGGGGGTTGGGGCTCTTTTGACATCGTTGCCACAAGTGTTTCACTAAACTCTCCTTTCTTCAAACCAACTTTTTGCAGTTCATCTGGAAGAACTTGAATAGCCTTAATTCTTTGTTTTATGTAATTGCATTGGAGTGGATCATTATCAATCGATATGCAATTTCTTCCTTTTTGTAAGGAGCATGCTATTGTTGTACCTAATCACCAAAACCAAAATTAAAGTTAAGTCAAATAGCATAAAGAAGCATACTTTAAAACAATAAAATAATGAAGGATAAAACATACAATAAAACTTGATATATTATTTCATATGTAATATGAGAAAGTTTACCTGAACCTGAGAACAAATCTAGGACCCAATCTCCTTCTCTTGAAAATGTATCTATGAGATAATTAATCAATGCTTGTGGCTTTTGATAGATGTTTACAGTCACTCCTTTCAAATCCCTTTCTTCATATGTTAATTTTTTTACCACGGCATTATAACTCAATATTTGACTCTGTTTTCCTCCTCTCTTTTCATTGATTAAAAGAGGTTCATAAGCATCCTCTTGTGTCCAAGTTGCAACATGTATGCTTTCAGCATCACTCAGGAATGGATCGTTGCTTGAGCTACGAGCATTAAGCTTTTGCCTATAACAAAAATATAAAACAATTAATTAACTTATCAATAAATATAATTGCTTTATAAATTCAAAATTTTGATAATATAGTGCAAATATATTACCAATGAAGTTGCTTCCTTTTTTTTCCTTTACCCCTGAAGGCTGTCAACAAGCCCCCTAATTGTGTGTCTGAATGGAAAACAACAAATCTCCATAGTGGTGATGTTGTGACATCTACAAATCTCGAAACCACTTTACTGAATGATTGGTAAGTATAAGGCTCACAATCATAAGTAGTGTTTCGGATATTGTATCCATGAGGGATATCTGCAATCACTAGTGTGTACTCCTTTTTAGGAACAAGATTTGCAATGTCTGCACAGTCACCTAAAATGACTCTATATTGCACAGTGTCAAGCCCATTCCAAATATAATGATCAAGTGTATCATCAAGTTCAACATTTGCAAGACATTGTCTCCTTTGTCGTTCTATTTTGGCTCTTTGGATATGGATTTTGAAGGACTCCGATACTCCAGCTACACCCCTCTTTGGCATCTTCAAATGAAAATGATCTCTATAAGTAATAAAATAGAAATGAATTGAATTAGAAAATAAATAAAATAGGATGTATCATAGATCAACATACCTTCTTGAATGCAACAAAAAATTGTTGTAAACTTTCTATCGAGCTTGAATCTAGATAGTTGCATTTGACATCATCCCAACTCTTCTCACTCAACATTTTAACCATCTCCTCTTGTATTTTCATGTAGACCTTGTGACTAGACAATGAAACAATAAATGATGTTTACAATCATATATAATAATATAACAGAATACCTAGAACATAACAAAAATGTTAAACTCAAAAAGATGCTCAACTTACTTCTCAAGTTCGCTGCACATTTCCTCCATGGATAATTCACCTGACTTTACCCGTGATAGTATTGTAGCTATTAATGTTTCATCCTTCACACCTTGCATTGTTCTCCAAGGTGTAATAATCATGTCTTCTGGCAGATTCTTGACGTCAAGACCTGCCTTACCACCGCTCCATGGAACAACTCTACCTTTTTCACTTTTTGGTTTTTTATGCCAATATTCTCTCACAAGCTAAATATGTTGTTGATGTATTTCATCTGTATATTATATATATATTTATTGTACCCTTATAAGAGATGTGTCATTCCTCTATAAGGAAGTGTCGTCATGTGGATTGACAAGTGTGTATACTTGCCGATGGGTTATTAGACCACCATGTGTGGGGTCGGCCCTGAAATATATATTATAATGTGGATGTACCTAGCTAGACAAGTCAGCCCCATAAGGTCACTGGGCAAATAGGTTAGTATAAATAGAGATCAGGTGATCTCTATTTAGATCATTCGAAAAAAGTACATCTCTCTCACTCAGAAAGTGGCGCACTAGTGAGGAGGAGGATTATCTGCTACTAGGAGACTATCTCAGTGTATTTTGGTTTTACTTTGGTTGAGCCATTGCTCTCTCTATCTCTGAGGAAGTTGTGGGGTTTTTCACCTTAGGGTTTTTCCCACGGAAACTCTGTGTCTCTTGTCTCTTATGCTTTTGATTCTTGTGATGCTTGTCATACTTACTGTGATTGTGATGCATTGATATACTGTATATGTTATTCTCTCAGTAAAGATCCTAGAGTATTGTGAATTAATGCTCAAAATTTAACATGGTATCAGAGCTAACCTGGAAGAAGACATTTTGTAGTGACGAAAACTTGAGTTTCTTGTTTATTGGGTTTCTCTCCATAGATTTTGGAAAAGAAGTATAGTAGATTGACTCTACTCATCAAGGCGCATCTATTTGTCCAATCAGAATTCAATTCCAGGCATTTTCATATTTGGCCCTAAAAATTAGGGTTTCCATAAAAAGAGGAATTTTTGAAATCTGAAGACATAGTTGGAAGCTCCTTGAAAAAATCGAAGTTTAGGGCTTTGGATCGAGATTTTTGGCTGGGTAGATCTCCGGGAAACTCAAACCCTAATTCAGGGCTCTCCCTAGTGAACCCGGGAGGACAAAAGGAAAATCTGAAGGGTAAAACCTTGCTGGTCTCAAATTCTGAATGCACCAGGCTGATCAGCTCATCAAAGCACATCTTTCTATCCTTTCAGAAAATTGAAATTCACATTTTGAATTTTTAGGGTTTTTCTGACAAACCCTAATCCAGGACCAGATCCAGTTCTCAGCATTTCAAGTGGTAAGACCTAAATCTTTTCTATTTCCATTTGAAGTACTCTTTAAGATGTCTCACTACACCAAGCTTGAGGATAAGCTTGAAGGGGATGATAACTTCCGAGCTTGGAAGTATAGGATTGGTTAATCCTGGAAGAGAATGAGTTGGACTCATATATAAAAGAAGACATCCCTATCCCAGAGGATGAAGAGGCCAAGGTATTGCATAAGAAGAACTTGGTCAAGGCAAAGAGAATCCTTGTTGATTCTATCAAAGATCATCTCATACCCCATGTGTCTTCTCTAAAGACACCCAAGGAGATGTTTGACTCTTTGACCAAGCTATTTGAAGGGAAGAACATAAATCGGAAGATGACTTTGCGGAATCAATTGAAAGGGGTCAAGATGTTGAATGGAGAAACCATTCAATCTTACTTCTCCAAGGTCTCTCAGATCAAGGAGCAACTTGAAGCTGTGGATGAAGTAGTGGACAATGGTGAAGTTGTTATGACCACTTTGAATGGCCTACCTAGGTCATGGGACTCCTTTATTCAAGGAATATGTGCAATAAAGAAATTGATCTCTTTCAGTAAACTATGGGAGGAATGCTCTCAAGAAGAAGCTAGACTTGTAGCTCGTGAGGAAAAGATGGGAGGTGAAGATCAAGCTCTTGCAACTCACACCAAAAGAAACAAGCCCAAGAAAGAGCACCCTCGCTACAAAAGATCCTATCAAAAGAATAAGAAGGATCTAAGATGCTTCACATGCAATGAGAAGGGTCACTTTGCTTCAGATTGTCCCAAGAACAAAAGGGATGATAACAACAACTTCAGCAAGAAGAAGAAGGACAGCAAAAGAAAGTTCCATGCTCATGCTTCCGAGGATGATGAACCTCCAAAGAAGAAGGCTAGGGTAGAAAGTGATGATGACTCATCAAGTGAAGAAGAGTATGTTCTAATCTCTGCTCTCACAGGTACTATCCCCCATGGTTGTAATGATTGGTTGATTGATAGTGGGGCTTCCAAACACATGACTGGGTTTAAGGAATCTTTTGTGAATCTATCTAAACATGAATCACCCCATAAGGTGAAACTTGGGGATGATTATCAATACCCAATCAAAGGAAGTGGTGAAGCCTCCTACAACCTAGATTCTGGAAAATATTTGAAGATGAAAGAAGTCCTTTATGTACCTGGGATCAAGAAGAACTTACTCTCCATCTCTGCATTGGATGCAAAAGTATGAGGGTTGCATTTGTAGATGGCCAAGTCCTAATGTGGCCAAAGGGTAAAACAATCGATGATGCAGTAGTGATTGGAGAGCAAGAGGGAGGTTTGTACAAATTGAAGGGACAACCTGAACATGCCATGGTGACATAAAGACAAAGATTCATCCATAGTCATGGATCACATAGAGGTATGTATAATTTGTTTTTGCAAAAGTTAACTAATGAGTTATGCAGGTCATTGAAGAGAACAAGAACACATTGCTAGACATAACTAGCAAATATGGTGACCAGGTATGTGTTTCTTATATCATAGGATCTATCATATAAGTATGCATGGCATGATTGATGATGATTGTTCATAAAGTCATAAGTTTGAATAATCATGGGTATATGCATATTATGTGTCTTACATTAATTAATGATATGACTAACCAGAAGAGTCATAAGTTTGAGTAATTATAGGTTTAGACATGTTATGTTTCTTATGATATGACTAACCATAAGAGTCCTATATAAACCTTGAATGATAATGCTTATTATTTCTGTTTGAAATGATCATGACTATACATGCTTGAGATTATTGTGTTTTAATAGTATACTAATGAATGTATGATTTTGTATGAGATCACAAGGATAACACAATCATGATACTAATAAGCATGCATATGGACCAAGGATGAATATGAGTTCAAGAACAGGTAATCCAGGAAGCAAAGATCAAGAGGGGGCACACTCTAGTGGTTTCTGCAAGGGTGCAGATATTCAGAGGGAGTTGTCCATCTCTCTACATTCCACAATAAAAAGGTTTAGAAGGACTCCAGCAGCTCCTGCAAGGAAGCAAAGACTCAGAGGGAGTCCACCGAACAAACAAACAAAGATAAGTATTTTAATTATCATTTCTTGCATATTTGTTTGCTTAAATAAAATTGTTCAATGATGTATATGCTCATGTTCCTAGACTTAGGATATGTATTGTGCATATTAGAATGATTGCATTAATGAACAGTATACTACTAACATGCATATGTTGGGTAAGTGTCCTATGGCACTGTACAACATTCCATTTCTACTTATCTAGAATGAAACCTCTTTGCTGACATGTTGGGAGTAGTGCAAACTCTTAACAATGTTCTGGTAGAGACTGGAAGGCATCTAGAAAGTTATGGAACATGGATAAATGTTGTATTGAATCATTGGCTAAGATAATTGCATGACTGTATGACATATTTATTTATCTGTAAGAATTTGTCTGAAAATTATGAGATGTTTCTAATCATGCAATTTAACTTGTTTTGTAGAAAAGACTGTATACCTTCAGCTACAAAAGAAGGACTACAACATTTGTTCAAGCAACAAAATTATCTATTGAAGATATTGAAGTTCCCAGGATACGGGAAGAATGCCATGATCCATCGATCATGAAGAATGATGTTTGGGATGTAGTCCCAAGACCTGAAGGGAAGTTTTGTTATGACTTCCATATGGATCTATCAGATCAAGCATGCTGTAGATGGCAGCATAGAGAAATATAAAAGTGATGAAATAGAAGATACACCAGATGGATTTCAAGACTGCTTTCTTGAATGGTGTAGTTGAAGAGGAAGTATATGTGGAGCAGCCACTCAGTTTTGAAATACATGATAGGGAGTCATATGTGTGCAGATTGAAGAAAGCCTTGTATGGCTTAAAACAAGCTCCCAGAACTTGGTATGGTAGGATGGACAGTTTCCTATCTAGTTTTGGCTTTACCAAGAGTAAAGCGGATTCCAACCTTTACTACAAGGTTGAAGAAAGGGAATCCTGTGATTCTACTCCTGTATGTGGATGACTTATTTGTAACAGGAGATGACAGATTGATTACAGATATGAAGAGGAAGCTTGCTGCTGAGTTCGATATGAAAGATTTGGGAATGATGCATTATTTCCTAGGTATGGAGGTGTGGCAGAGTACAGGTGGGATCTTCCTTGGTCAAGGGAAGTACACTGTAGATATCCTGAAGAGATTCGGGATGATGGATTGCAAGGCCATGGCCACACCTATGGCATCGAATCTGAAGCTTCTATGTGATGCTTCATTTGAGCCGGTTGATGTCTCTATGTATTGTTAGATGATTGGGTCCTTGATGTACCTAACGAACACGAGACCAGATATTTGCTTTGCTATGAACACATTGAGCCAATTCCTGACGGATCCGAGGAGTGTTCACCTGGTTGCTATAAAGCATGTTCTGAGGTACCTGAAGGGTACAGTGAATTATGGGCTCAAGTATGAAGCAAATCAAAAGTTTAACCTGCAGGGTTATGTTGATTCAGATTGGGTTGGCAATGCTGCAGATAGGAAGAGCACATCTGGGTGTTGCTTCAGTATGGGATCAGGTGCGATCTCTTGGTTTAGTAGGAAGCAGTCCTGCGTAGCACTGAGTACAGCTGAGGCAGAGTATGTTGTAGCCTGTTCAGCTAGTTGTGAGGCAGTATGGCTACAAAAGCTACTGTCTGAGTTATTTGATCTCCCATTGGATGCTACTGGTATCTTCTGTGATAACCAGAGTTGTGTGAAGCTGTCTGAGAACCCAGTGTTTCATGACAAATCGAAACACATAGAGATCAAATATCACTATATTAGGGATATGGTGCAGAGAGGAGCTGTGAAGCTCCTATATGTTGCAACGGACGAGCAGATTGTAGATGTGCTGACAAAGCCACTAGCCAGGGTGAAGTTCGAGTACTTCAGGGAGAGGCTTGGTGTTCTTCAGATTGATGACACTTCGAGGAAGAAGTGATGGACATATTTGTTGAAGCCATTCCAAGCATGTTGGAAGGAGGATCCTTCATATGGCTGTGGATGTAAGCATTGGATGATGAGCATCAGGATGATGTTCTGGTTTCTGCTTTGGATATGATCAGTTGGATCATTTATATGTATATGTATGTACTCATCATGTTGGATGCTGGATATGATCAGTTGGATCATTTATATGTATGTATGCATCATGCCGGATGCTGGATATGATTGGTTGGATCATGTGTATGTATTTTGTATAAGCATCATGTTGGATGCTTGGACCATGTATCTGTATATGTATCAGGTGGATACATTGTATGATCAGGTAGATCATGTATGTTGATGGATACATTGTGTGGATCATGTATCTATGTATTAGATGGATACACTGTGTATGATGATATGTATCAGGTAGATACTTGGTGTGCATCAGATGGATGCATTGCATGATCAGGGTGATCGTGGATGACGAGCTTCTCCAGATGACATGCAGCAGGATGTTGCAGTGATGATGATCAGGATGATCATGTGTACATCAGGATGATGTATGATGAGTATCAGATGATACTTTGTGGCCGTGGATCAGGTTGTGCAGATGAGCATGTCTGGGAGATCCTATAGGTTGGAGTTGCGTACCCATAACAGCTTGGGATGCTCTTTCGAGACATTGCTCTGGGAGGACATGTAATTTGTGCCCTGGGAGATCTTTAGGTCGGAGTTGTGTACCTGTAACATCCTGAGATGATCTTGTGAGGTTTTGTCCTATGGCATGTAATTTGCTCCTGGGAGATCTGTACAGGATGAAAAAGGCCTCAGATGCTTCAGCCAAGTTTTTCCATGACCACGTGTAATTTTCTCCTGGGATATCTGGACAGGATGAAGAAGGCCTCAAATGCTTCAACCAGATTTTGTGGTGGACCACATGTAATGTGCTCCTGGGAGATCTGACAGGTAGAGCTGTGTGCTCGTAACAGCCTGGGATGCTTCAGCTAGGTTTTGTGGTGAGATCACATGTAATTTGCTCCTGGGAGATCCGACAGGTAGAGCTGTGTGCTCGTAACAGCCTGGGATGCTTCAGCCAGTTTTTGTGATGGGTCACATGTAATGTGCTCCTGGGAGATCCTACAGGTAGAGCTGTGTGCTCGTAATAGCCTGGGATGCTGCAGCCAGGTTTTGTGACGCACATAATAAGTCCTGAGAATTCCACAGTATGGCCAGTGATGATGAAGACCTGCAGGAGGTGGGCCTACATCCAGTATGAAAAAGGACTGGCTCTGTAGAACTTCCCATAACGAGTAGATTCAGAGATTGGTTGAGATAGCAGCAGCAGTGACGATGATGATGATGATGCATCGATGACGATGATCCCAAGAAGAAGACTTTTCTAGCAGATCTGTGTCGAGAAATACCTTCCTAGTTAAGAGGGAATGTTGATGTATATGTAACTTCGGAATGTATTTCATCTGTGTATTTTATATATATTTATTGTACCCTTATAAGAGATGTGTCATTCCTCTATAAGGAAGTGTCGTCATGTGGATTGACAAGTGTCGCAAGTGTGTATACTTGCCGATGGGTTATTAGACCACCATGTGTGGGGTCGGCCCTGAAATATATATTATAATGTGGATGTACCTAGATAGACAAGTCGGCTCCATAAGGTCACTGGGTAAACAGGTTAGTATAAATAGAGATCAGGTGATCTCTATTTATATCATTCAAAAAAAGTACATCTCTCTCACTCAGAAAGTGGCGCACTAGTGAGGAGGAGGATTATTTGCTACTAGGAGACTATCTCAGTGTATTTTGGTTGTACTTTGGTTGAGCCATTGCTCTCTCTATCTCTAAGGAAGTTGTGGGGTTTTTCACCTTAGGGTTTTCTCCACGGAAACTCTGTGTCTCTTGTCTCTTATGCTTTTGATTCTTGTGATGCTTGTCATACTTACTGTGATTGTCATGCATTGATATACTGTATATGTTATTCTCTCAGTAAAGATCCTAGAGTATTGTGAATTAATGCTCAAAATTTAACATATGTCATGAATCAAATCCCATGTTTTCCCAACTCTGAATGCCAACTGGAAATAGGCATCTATAGGCCTGAATGCATCACTTCCTCTGGAACTTTTTTGTAGCATAATATCATCTTTAATAGGGAGACCTATTTCCATAAAACATTGTCTCCGAAAACTTCCATCAGCTCTAGATTTTTCCCCACCACATATTTGCATAAATTCACTGTGTATAAATCTCACCCTTTGAACAAATGTCATTGTCAACCTATATTCACTATCTGTGTTATGATCCCATGCCAACAACTTTGCTTCAACATCTGTTAAACCAGCATAAATGATGCATTTAATTGTTTCAAAAATAGGGTTATTGGGATATTCTTGCATCAACTCTCTTCTTGCCTCTGCAGAATTATTCCCTCCAAGAACATAATATTTGTAATGAAAACATCTTGTTTCATCAAATTTATCTCTAGTAGGAACAACTTCTGAGTCAACAAGGACTAGGTAGTCAACAACATGTGCATAGAAATTGTGCCTCATCAATGCTTTCAAGTTATGAATATGCAAGTGATGTGGTTTTCTATTTCTAAAGTGATCTTTCCCTTCTGTAGGTTTATAAAGTTGATTCACATTCAACTCAAATGTATGTCCATTGTTAACCAACTTATCCCTCTGTAATCGATCTCGAATGGAATTTTGTGTTGTCTTGACAATGCCATCCTCTAAATCAGCACCTGGAGTAATGATTTCCCTACTGCCACTAGAATTTTCACTCTTAGATTCAGTAATAACGTTGGTTTCAGCAACAACAGATCTCCTCCTTTTTTGATTTGAAGGGGTTCCTTCTAAATCTACAATGCCTTCAATAGGAATCGAGGCACTCTCAACCATATTTATTTTACGAGATTATTTGCTACTCTTACTAGCAGGAGTAACAAGCTCATTTGCAACAATTTCATCATGTTCAATTCGGCGAGATGAGGATTTAAATATAACCCTTCTAGGTACCTGATTTGATTGTCGGATGCTCTTTCCTCTTTCTGCTTGTACTTCTTCAGTTTGAACATTTAACACTTGTTTTTTCTTCCTTGCTTCTGATCCCTTTTGAATAGCGACAGTAATGACATCCATAGGATTGACCTCTGTATAATAAATTCCATTCAACTTTTTTGAAATTGAAATGGAAAAATCTTGCAAAATAAAAACATTATCGTATTAAATCTATTACATTGTGATATCCAAGTTATAACAAAACCAGTTTAAGAATAATATCAATATTCAAACTTACTCTCCCGCTTTCAATTTCATCCACGACCCCTTGACAAAAATCTGTGAAATTTTCTTGAACATTATATTTTGCAATCTTCAAAGCATATCGGATTTTTGCAAAGGTCTTGTCTTGTTTCACCTATGCATAAACAATATCTGTACCCGGCACTACACATATATCTCTCAGCAATCCCAATAGATTGTAATCTGCTTTAATATATGGATCTGCAGAACAAAATAAGAGAATGCTTTCTGGTTTTCCTTGATTTTTTTCCTTCAGATGCCAACGATACTCTATTCTGTCTTCTTCTGCTGCATGTTTCCATTCTCTGGCATTCTTCATTCTTAATTCTTCAAAGCTAAGAACTCTCTCTTGAGTCTCAACATTCTCAGATGCCTCAACTATTTTTTTCGATGCAATGATTGCTGCTCTTGATCCAGAAACGTTTACAGATATCCGCCTTGATGCCATTGTACCTATATCCAAAATGTAGAATTTTAAAATAAATCAACAAAAATTTATAATCTAAACAAAATCAACATCAATATTCACTATAAACTGTATTTGAAAAACGTTTTAAAAAATTTAAAAATATTCTTATCTTCATAATCATTGTTTTTTACGTTTTGAAATTTAAAAAAAAAAATGTAAACCTACACCCTACCCCTCTAACGAGCATAATAATTAATTTTAAAATAAAAATTACACCTACCCCTACCACATAAATATATAATAAAAATTTTAAAAAAGAAATTTAAAACTAACCTCCTACCCCCTAACCCCTTAACAATATAATAAAATATTTAAAAACAAATTAAAAATAACCCTCCCACCTATCAATATAATACAAAAGTTTTATAAAAAAATAAAACTAACCCCACTAATAAAAATTAAAAAAACAATATAAAAAAATTAAAAAGACAATACAATAAAAGTTAAAAACCAAATATTTAAACTACCAAAAAAAATTTAGAATTAATTAAAAAAATTAAAATATAACTCTTCCCTTCCCCCTCCTCCCAAGCCGCCCGCTTGGGTGCCAAAGGGCGGCCCTCACGGCCCCCGTCAATGCCCGGCACCGAGGGGGCCATGAGGGCTTCCCTTTGGCACCCAAGCGAGCGGACAGGGGCCATGAGGGCCACCCTTTGGCGCCCAAGCGAGCGGAGGTCCATCGCTTGGGAACCAAAGGGTGGCCCTCACGGCCCCCATCGATGCCCAACATCGAGGGGGCCGTGAGGGCCGCCCTTTGGTGCCCAAGCGAGTAAAGGTCTGCCGCTTGGGCCCTAAAGGGCAGCCCTCATGGCCCCCTCGATGCCCGCGGACCTCCGCTCACTTGGGCACCAAAGGATGGCCCTCACGGCCCTCGTCCACTCGCTTGGGTGCCCAAGGGCGACCCTCATGGCCCCCTCGATGTTGGGCATCGACGAGGGCCGTGAGGGATGCCCTTTGGCGCCCAAGCAAGTGGAGCTCTGCCGCTTGGGCACCAATGGGCAGCCCTCACGGCCCCCTCAATGCCAGGCATCGATGGGGGCTGTTAGGGCCACTCTTTGACACCCAAGCGAGCGGAGCTCCACCGCTTGGGTGCCAAAGGGTGGCCCTCACGACCCCCTCGATGCCGGGCATCGACGGGGGCCGTGAGGGCCACCCTTTGGTGCCCAAACAGCGGACCTCCGTCCACTTGGGCGCCAAAGGGCGGCCCTTAAGGCAGCTCAATGCCGAGCATCAACGACGGTCGTGAGCGCCGCCCTTTGGCTCCCAAGCGGGGGGCCCAGGAGGAGGGGGAAGGTGAGGGTTTTTAATTTTTTTTTTATAATTAATTTCTAATATTTTTTAGGGGGTGGGGAGGTGGGGTTGATGATAAAAAAAAATTTGAACATGGGCAGAGGGTAAAAAAAAATAAGGAAGGGGGCATGGGTAGGTTTGGTAAAAAAAATTAGTTTATATTTTAAACCCAAAGCGAATATTCTTAAAATAAGGGGCAAGCCTTGAGTCGATTAATAATACACGAATTTAAAAAAAATAAAAATAAAACTAACCCAGAAAATGGTAGAGCCACCTCTGTTGAATGTGCTAGAAGTTCCTCTCTGCAATCTTTCCGTTCTTCTTGAAAACATTCGTGAATTGCTCCAAAGACTAAACAATCTTGTATTAATAAGATAGATTAGGTTTAATTTTACCATTCTTAAGAATATTAAAAAAACAAAAATGTAAAAGAATAAAGCAATAAAGCAATAAAAACACATTACTAAATTAATAAAGCCATAAAACAATCATTACTAAATTAATAAAAAAATAAAATAATTACTAACCTTGCAAGTGTTGTTAAATTGCTCCAAAATAGATGATGAATAGTAGGAAATCTAAAATGTTTATTTAGCATAGAGTAAGTTTAACATTACTTTTTTACCAATGCGGGATAAAAAAATGAAAGTAGTTACTGCATTATTATTAAATTTATATAATATAGGTTAAAATTAAATAATTACTAATGTTATGAATGCTGGGTAAAAAAAATGAAAATAATCATTGTTTTGTTAGAAATTGTGAATAAAAAATGTTGTGAGAAATTTTATTAGTCTTAAATGTCTGGATAGAAATATGTAATTAGTTATTATATTATTTCAATTCTTTTAATATCATATGAATGTGCACTTTAATTTTGTAGGGAAATTTTGGAGGGAAAATTTTGAACGAAAATTTTGGAGGGAATGTTTTGGAGGGATACTTTCGTTCTCATAGCTATAAGATTGTCGGTCGACAGTTGCACCATTCTACTTTTTGGTGAGGACTGTGGTAAAATTTCTTTGCAGTTGAGCGATACAAATTTTTCTATAATTCTATCTTTTAGTGAGAAGTCATGGACTCATCTGAAGAAAATTCCAATGTCAATGACAAAATGTACAGTTCATCTAGCCAAGATACTAGCAGTGCAAGCAATGTAATCAAGCATGTTATTCGAGAACTTCCTAGTTATGAAGATTTTTAAGACACTAGTAATGAAGAGAAAGAATTTGATGATGATGAAGAGGTTCCTCCAAGTGGGGATCTTAAAGATAGCAAACAATATGATGACAATTTTCCTCCCAATGAGGATTTTCAAGGCACCAATGATGATTTACCTGAAAGTGAGGATTTTCAAGGCACCAACGATGATTTTCCTTCAAGAAAAGATTTTCCTCCCAATGAGGATTTTTGTGGGATTGATGATGATACTCGTCCCAGCGAGGATTTTAATGGGACGGATGATGATTCTGGTGAGGAAGAAGACATCAATAATGGTGAAAATGATTTTCCTCAAAGTGAGGATTTCAATGGAACAGATGATGACTTTCCTCCAAGCGAGGATTTGAATGGCACAGATGATGAGTTTCCTCCAAGCGAGGATTTGAATGGCACAGATGATGAGTTTCCTCCAAGCAAGGATTTCAATGGAAAGGATGATGAGTTTCCTCCAAGCGAGGATTTCAATGGAACGGATGATGAGTTTCCTCCAAGCGAGGATTTCAATGGCACCGATGATGAGTTTCCTCCAAGTGAGGATTTCAATGGCACCGATGATGAGTTACCTCCAAGCGAGGATTTCAATGGCAACGATGGTGACTATCATCCAAGCGAGGATTTCAATGGCACTGATGATGATTTTCCTCCGAATGAAGATTTCAATGGAACCGATGATGATTTCTCTCCGAGCGAGGATTTCAATGGCACTGATGATCATTCTGTTGATGATGAAGCCACCAATGATGAAGACAGTGATTCTCCTCCGAGTAAGGATGTGACAGGAACCAATGATGAAGACGGTGATTCTCCTCCAAGTAAGGATTTTACAGGAAACAATGATGAGAATGTTGAATCTCTAGAGTTCCCTTTCAGTGAAGAATTTAGTGGCACAAATAATGTTGATGGTCACATTGATCTGGCAGCAAGTGATCATGACAATAATTTTCATAATGATTTTGGTAATGAAATTTTCAATGAGGGGATTCATATGCATCACAATGAAAACAATCATCCTGTTGAGGATGTTATTGTAGACATAATGGTCCAGGAGATCTAGCGACATAATCCAATGCAGAGCAGGATTAAGTGTAGGACTAGACCTTTTTATGTCAACCCAAAGCATTCCAGTTATACAAGGTCTAGGAAAAAATTGCTCACAAGTCCAAGTTCCATTACTCATTTGATTTCGAGTGAGTGTTGCCACAAAATTTGTTTGAAAATTTGAGGCTACAATTATGTATTGGAGAGAAGGAAGATGTATCTTTCAATGAACAAAAGCATGCAAAATTCATATTTAGTGGGGTGCATGATTTCTACCAGGACAAGCTATGATTATCGTGTTGGAAGGATTATGCTTTGTAGAAAGGCATTCAAACAGATTCACTCAATTGGTAATCTTCGATTATCAAGAATCCAAACAAGACTAGAAAAGGATCCTATATTTTACACTAACGATTATCAAGGACGAATCACTGGGCCATCAACACACATTGCAATATCATGGATGCATGATTTATTTTCCAAGCATGGAGAGAGTATGCCAAATAGAGAAACAATACACATTCCAGATAATTTCACAAGGCAGGAAATCTAAAACTTATACAAGGATTATGTTCAAGGTGGTCAAGGAAATGATAACTTCATCAAATATGCATATTTCACAAGAGTATGGAAAAAGAAGTTCAACAATGTCCGCATTCCAAAGAGGTCAAGGATGGGGGTCTGCAATACATGTGCTTCTCTTAAAGAAAGAGGATCAAAAGGGATAGAAAGAGGTATGTTTACAAAACAAAAAAAACAAATAGATAAATGTCAATTATTGAGCTAGTGAGCAATATTTTTTTATTATGTTGTTTGTAGATTCCATAATCAATGCACTGTAAGAACATCACAATCAACAATCAAATGAACGGAAAAAATTGTACAAACATCGGAAGAAGTGTTACGATGCTCCACATAAGTATATGGGTTTGATAATTGATGGCATGGATCAGAAAAAAACACTCTTGCCACATTTTGTCCATGTGCCAAATAATTTAAAGGAGGAGAATTTTATTTAGTTTCACTTGGTTGGGTGTATGGTTTTTAATGGTGAAATGATTCCAAGGGTTTACGTTACAGCTCCAAATATTCACAATGATGCAAATTTGACCATCAGCATAATTCACCATGTCATTACTCATTGGCATGGTGATTTTCTAGAAATCCTATATCTGCAATTGGACAACACAAACCGAGAAAACAAAAACCAGGTTGTGTTTGGTTATCTAAGCATGCTTGTGGAATTGGGAATTTTTAAGAAGGTAAAAGTTGGGTTCCTTCTTGTTGGGCATACACATGATCATATTGATCAAATGTTCAGCCATTTTGCAAGGACATTGAGGAGGAAGAAATTCGGGAGCCTACCATCGTTGATTGAAATTATAGGGAAAGCATACCATCC
Source organism: Larix kaempferi (assembly GCA_027924585.1). NCBI lineage: Eukaryota > Viridiplantae > Streptophyta > Pinopsida > Pinales > Pinaceae > Larix > Larix kaempferi. The sequence continues at coordinate 4,549,935 of BSBM01001119.1, forward strand.
AGAGCCTACTGTACAGAAATTGGAAGAAAATGTTGACATGCGAAGATTTCTATTTGGATCGCATGGTGAAGAAAGGTGCATTGAAAAAATTAATGACATTAGCTTTCAGCATCAATTTCGTATAAAAAAGGTTGATGGAAAAACACTATTGTGGGGCAAGAAGTACTCAACTAGCACAGAATGGGGGCCTTCATTAGGTTTGGCATTTTTGAAATTCATCCCAAGTCGTCAAATGTATGCTTCAAATTTATTGTTATTGCAATCATCTACAGAGCATAATGCAAGGCGACATAGTAGAGATGTTGATTCTTCTCAGTGCTTGGAAGAAATCAAAAAGTCTATTGAAGATACATATGAGTACTTTGATGTTGTTGATTCCGTTTGGTGGGAGTCTTTTTTCATGGAGCAGAGTGACATAATTTCAAACTCTACAAATGGAGATATATTTTTGAAGACTCCATTTGCTTGGCCACAAAGTTTATCAAATGAAAACGAGGTAACAAATGTTGAACCTCAAGCTGTTGAGTTTTCTCAAGTAGAGGAAAGAGAAATGTATATTGGCTCTAGAAGATCATCCGCAAAGCGTCGAGAGATGGAAGACCTTTACAGGGGCTCGGTACAAGATATCAAGGAGGGTTGCATGATTGCAGTTTTGGCTACAGATGATCCACGTCAATATCCATTCTGGATTGCAAAAGCTATGAAGGTGAATAAAGAAAATGAAGAAGTAGTATCAGTAGAATTACGTTGGTATGCAACAGATACACACCCATTTGATGGTGTGTACAAGGTAGAGATGGTGGTTGAGAAAAAGGTTTGCAAAAAGAGAAAAAGAAAGGGTCAAAAAATAAATCACCGCCGCATTGACATCTTGAAATTAGAGGAAGTTGATATACTTGTTTATGATTTCAAGTTGACAAAGAAAGACACTCTCCGCTCCAAGACTATAGAGATTATCAAGAGGTTGCTTCCACAGCCAAAAGTTTCAAGATGGGAGTCTATTAAACCAAGCCGTAGATCCTGAAGGAATATGACATCTGAAATGATGGGCATAGATGTAGACTCAGATGGTGCGCCCATTGATAATAGAGCAGAGTATGGGTCATCTACATCTTCATTAAGTCCTTCATCTGCAGAAAATGTAGATTCTGATGGGGTGTCAGAATCCATGGATGAATTTGAAGAAGCAGTGTAGATGCTTTTTATTAGTATGATTTTTGTAATTGAAACTCTAGAGGAGTTTTTGATGATGGGGTGTGAGAATCCATGGATGAATTTGAAGAAGCAGATAGATGCTTTTTACTAGTATGATTTTTGTAATTGAAACTCTAGAGGATTTTTTGAATATTTATATGAACCATTTGTTCTTGTATGGTCTAATATATAATCTCATTATGAATCGCATCATAATTTCTTTGTTTTTATATGGTTATAATGGTGAAATTATTAGAGAAATTTGCTTTTTGTTTAATATGCAATTTTCCAGAAAGTTGTAATTTAGCTCTTCAAGAATTTTTTTTTTCCAATTTAAGGTTGATTTTAAAGTTTTGTTAAACAACAATATGGGATATTTAGGCCATGGCTCTATTTTTTACCCTTAAAAAAAAACGTGTATACTGGTATCAACACTTTTCTATTTGGGGGGTGTTTTTTTGCAAAAATGATCGTTTTTATGGGTAGAGTTCTCGTTCATAGTATATAGTTCTCATTTCATAGTATAAGTGGGTTTTCACCTTGAACTGTGGTTGATGGTGGAATAAAACCTCCACGTTCTGCATCATTTGCCTCTTCAACTGTGGTTGATGGTGGAATAACACCACCATGCTCTGCATCATTTGCCTCTTCAACATTTCTGTGTGCATTGTTATTATCAACATCATGTGCTATGTCCTCATTGGACGAGCTGCATCGTAGCTGGGCACCCCTGCTGAGTCTCCTACTTGTCCTCCTTGCACGATTAGTGTTGAATCTTGCCATGACTGCAATCACCCACATAATTAGAACAAACAGGGCCTCACTGAAACTACACATGAATTGTTAAAAATAGTTGTGTATCTACACAGGGTTTTGGAATATTAAACTAGTTGTGCTAAAACTAATTGTTAAAACTACATAAGGATATGGAGTATTCAAAGGGAACTCGTAATGTGATTTACATGTTCAATGCAATTTGGAAAACATGATTCTAGCATTTAGTACATATATATACTTGTTATGCATCTATTCAGAGACTGCTATTTCACAATACAGTCTTTGGCATAAAATTTGATATAGTCTACCTACTTGAAAACATTATTGAAATATAAGTTTATCTTGAATGCAATACATGAACTCTGATTGTTGTCTTGAATTATATATGCAACTGGACATCAATCTGCAACTATGTTTTGCTTGAATGCGATGCCTGGACTCTAAAAATCAATCTTGGAAATAGAGGTGTGAGTTCAACATGGTCTGGGAATTCCGAATAGCAGAAAATTGGAGGCTGTCTGAAAGTTATAGTGTCTTTATAGCATTCTGGTGTTTGATTTGATTGACAAATTTGAAAAGGCATGGATTGCAACTGGTTGGGTTTGGATGAGTGCTCAAGATTGATTTGGGTTCGATCCAATGGCCATCAATGGGGCTGTGTCGATCCAAGTGCTATTTGAAATGCTTAGGGATGGGTTTTGTTTGGTTTTATGGTTGATTTGATGATTTTAATGGAGTTGGCAGCATTAATTGCATTGTTTGGGTTGCTTTGTTGATCAACCATGCACCAGGAGCTGACACTTATTCACCATTTACTGTGCAGGTGACATCCATTAAATGTGCAGGTGGGATGCCTTGGTGGTTAACTGATACTCGATGCTGGTCTCGGACTTCACTGAAGCTTGTTCGATGGGGTCGATGTGATGGACAATCTGTCCTTGTAGATTGGGCTGCATGGGGATTTTTGAGGTCCAATTAGATGTTGATGTCAGTGAGCCCTGGGATTTGGAAGCGACAAGCTGGGTTTGAATTTTGTTATGTCATTATTGTGCAGTTGTCAACCTTTTGTCTTATAGTTGATAGCTGTAGGCCTAGTGCACATAATGAGAGTTAATGAACTTTAACATGACACTTTTTATATATTTATATAATAATATGTGTTTAACATATGGCATTTTCTTGGACACTTAATGGGTTCTAACCGTCACCGGTTCTATGACCACTACCGGCTCCCGTTCAACTATAGAACTCTCTCCCCTAGATGTTGGTAGAACCTTTTTCTCCATATCCACTGAGAATTTCGGTTCTTCTCTTTTGTTCATATTGTTTCCAAAAAAATGTGTAGCAAATAAATACAAGTGCCATTTAGTTTTACAAGTTCCACTATCGTAAAAAGTCTTTCCATGAAATTTTAGTATTCAACTTCAAGAAAAGCTTTTAATTTTTAATATATTTTAATTTAAAAAGAACTTTAAATTTGTATATATTTTAATCTCAAACAAAACCTTCACATTTCGATACATTTTAATTTCAAAAAAACTTAAAATTTTGATAGTAACATTTTAATTTCAAAGAAACTTAAAATTTTGATAGTAACATTTTAATTTAAAAAAAACTTAAAATCTTAATATACTTTAATTGAATGATTTTTTTCTAAAATGTTTAAGTATTAGGGAGAAAAAAAATACCTCTAACAATTTGAAAGTATTATTTCGCTTTAATTATTTTATAATAGCATTTTTTTTTTTGTAACTAGGGGAATCGACAACTGGGAAGGGGCCGGTACTCGCATCACACGGGGTCTAGGGATCTAATCATGTCCGCTACCACTATACCCCTAGGTGCACCCACACAACCCTCAAGCATGGGGCACTGGTAAGCCGGGGTGATTTGAACTTGTGACCTCCATTTACAACATTTCCTCCATATCAAGCGAATCGTCGGTTGAGATACACCCATGCAAGCATTTTATAATAGAATTTAACTTTAATTTGATATATGAAATTAAATATTAAATAAAAAAATTCAAATGTTTTATATAATCTAACAAATTAAATTAATAATAGAAGATCTCTATCACAATTTTACTACAGTCCTCTCATATTCCATTAACAAGTTCTCCATTGAATTTTTGGGTAATACAAGAAATAGAAGAACCAACCCCTAGTAATAAGAGAAATAGAACAAGAACTATAACATTGAGAAAATGATTAATGGAGGGTGGAAAGCTTGTTTTGGGCTTGAAAGCAATTGTAAATCAACAAACCTTGTGATATGGGATAAAAAGAAGTTTCGCTTTGAAACAAGTCTTAAACCGAGTACATAGGGCATACAAAGTGCACTGAAAATTCATGTCTATGCAGAAAAGGGAATACACTTGAGTGTAGATATAAATTCCCTTGGAATGTACAACATGAATCATCACTCTACATTTATGAAAAGGGTCAAAACACATATCAGCTAGTACGCAATGATGCTCATATGAACACCCATAATCCTAGCCTACTTCAAACATGGTGAGGAAATGTGGATTGCCATACAACGCTTTTACTTAATATGTTGTCTTGAAATACATAACCAAATATTCTTCCAAAGAAGAGGTAAAATCAAAGACCTTCCCTCATATGCTGCCTAGAATCACGGCTATATCATGTCCACAGGACCCGACCTCATATTCCTACTGTCACTTGCACTCAGAATAAATTGTTGACCGAGACGTCAGTGCTCAAGTAACTTGCCATATCTTGCAAAAATTACCCCTTCACCAAACTAAATATCAGTCGCCAAGTATTTCTCCTTGTATCTCTTGACTCTGATGATAGCTTAGTTTGCTCTATTTTCATAGATGCGTACTTGCAACAGCCTCCAACATTAGACCCTTTTTGCCTTATATACCTTGCACAAAAATGGTCATATAACTAGGGACGCAAAACTGAAAAGTGGAAGAAGAGAATCGTCCCTACAATTGTCCATGTCTGGACTTGCTTTACTTCAATTCTAGCCAAAGATTCCAATGCCTTACTTAATTTTTGCTGGAGTGAGATGCTTTTATATAAACCCTTATGTTCCTTCACTAAATACATCTGCCTTACATAACATGGCATTCTGTCAAATTGGGAGCACATACGAAATACCTACTATGCATGGCATGTAAATCACATCCCTTCACCCACTCATGATGAGCCAACATCTGGAGATGAGGATACCAATCACACATCCCAACATGGACTTGAATGAATGGCAAGTTTTTTCAAGATTAGTCCCTACAAAAAATATCCACATCAATGAGCTTGACATACTTGGCCTCTCAGATTTTGACAGCAACCATACATGGAATCATCCAGAAGTATAAACATATACATTGGATACTGCACCAAACTACATTGAATACAATTGAAGGAATGGGGAATTAATACAATATAACACTCCCCTACCTTCTTCCATAAATACATTATCTCACAGTCAACAACTTGCATTTGACATAGTCCTACAACATTCACAAGTTCAAGGAACTAAAGATCCATTGAGGATGATCATCCAAGGAACTACAGGCACGGGTAAATCCTACCTTATAAGTACCATAAAAAACACTATATTCTCAAGCAACCTCTTTCCATATCCCACTACTGCTCCTTGCCCCTACTAGTGTTGCAATGTTTAACATACATGCAACAACTATACATGCAGGGCTCTAGATTCTTATAAAGGACATCAAGCCTTTGCAGGGATAGGCCCTATTGGTGTTCCAAGAAGAGATGAAAAATATTCAATAAATTTTCGTTGATGAGATGACCTTCATAGGACCGAAATTGTTTATTCAAATTAAGAGTCGCTTGTGTGAGCATTTTCCAAAGCAAAACAATTGCTCATTCGACAAATATTCAATAATTCTTATCAATGATTTGAGCCAACTCCCACCTATGATGGACACACCTCTATATGCAGTATCATTTCAAAATGTAGAGCACTGAAGAGAGATTAAATAATTAAAGCACGAGAATATGTTGCACGTAGACATGTTGTCTCTCTACACGAGGCGAGAGAAATGCAAATACAATAAAAAAGTTTTATTTTTTATTTGTGTCTATTAGAAGGCTTTGTTGAAGAGAGGAAGGTGATTTTGAGTTTCATTGGTACATGCTAATTTTAATGGTTGTGAATTATTGTATCAGATTTGCAATTTGAGTTGTCGAGTTGTTAGAGAGTGAAAGAAGGGATTAAGATTCGAGGATCATATTCATTTTCACCATAGTTTTTGAATTGAGCATTTTAAGTGTTTGTGGAAAGACTTTACCACTATCATCATTTTGGAAACAATATTCCGTCAAAGGGGCACTGATGCCAGCCAACTTCATTTTCGACAACTATTGACAAACATCCACAATGCTACACCAACATTGGAAGGATAGAGCCTCCTCCAGTCTAGGACTAATAGATTCTTGTCAACGAAGGAGCGTTCAAACTTTGACATAGAAATCCATCTCTTTGCAGCAAACATTCTTGCAAACAATCATAACAAATACATGCTCCAAGCATTTCCTATCTCTATTGCATGATCTGTTCCATATTTCACCAATGGTTCAAATGCATAACAATATCATGACCATCAACTAGAAAAAGAAATATTGCTAAGTGTGGGGAAACGAGTAATGCTATCTTGAAATTTATGGGTCCAATCATGACTAGTCAATGGTGTACTTGGAGTGGTCATGCAAATTGTATATACACTTGGATCTATCCCTCCTATGTTGCCAACCTATGTTATCGTGACATTTGATAAATACATTGGCCTTCCATGGGACTAATCTCAACCAAAACACATATTGTTTCCACCCATAAATTGAAGTAACAAAAAACAAATCCTCCTCGAGATGGATTCAGAATTTACTATCCATAAATCCCAAGGATTGACATTAACAAGGTCAACCATTGACATTGGTAAAACTGAACGTCAAGGCTTGACCTTCATGACAATGTCACACACTACAACATTAGAAGGAATGAGTATTGCACCATCATTCTCTTTCGACCGCTCTGCAAAGATGAAAGGAACTTCATATGTCACACTTCACAAAAAGGAAGAGGCACGCCTTCATTCTTTGTCCCTTTCACACTTAAAATTACATCCCTCAATCCCTGCACTTCTTGTACCAAACGGAAATACCAATGTTTCTTGCCAATATAATTAGAGTCAAACTTGATCATTACCTAGCCCTTTATTGGTTTACTCACATATGTATACTTTCTCATATGACAAATTAATGTACATTTCATTTTATTTACCATCAATTACATGGATTTCTATTTATTGCTTATTAGTACTTGTAACAAAATTTTCCTTTCAATTTCATTGACTACTATGACTACCATAGATTCGTTAGACTTGCTTTCAACACACAAAACTATATTATCTACATACACACAACTTTCTCTCATTTTGCAACATATTGAAGCTCTCTTTGACGTTTCATTTCCCTTTAATTATATTACATATGTATACTTTCTCTTATGACAAATTAATAGACATTTCATTTACTTGCCATTGATTACATTGGTTTCTATTTATTGCATGGATTGCTATTTATTGCTTATTAGTATTTGCATTATAATTTCCATAGATTCATTATACTTGTTTTCAACATATAAACTTACATTATTTATATATATAACTTCTTTTCATTTTAAACATATTGAAGTTCTTTTGAGCATTTCATTTCCCCTACTTTGGAGGTATGCTAGTTATAAAATTCAAAATACACGTAGAGTAATCAAATTTAATATCCTTGCCCTAAGTTAACTTTCTTACATTGCATAAGGAATTCCATAATTAGTGGACAACTGCAACCATTGCATGATGGTGACTTGAAAGAATGGTTAAATGTGGGTATAAACCCTACTCCTTGTGGATACCAAAGTGATCATTAACTTCGAGTAATGTGCCTCCATTTTAATGAGGCATTTAGATCACTGTTTTTATATATTCTCAAGTGTATATGCATCTTAATTCACTTTTTAGATTTTGATAATAATTTAGGTCATCAATTCAGGTGATAATAATTTAGGTCATCACATGTCATTTAAGTATATATAGTAGAAGCCTCCAGCATTTAGATCATTGTTTTTATATATTCTCAAGTGTATATGCATCTTAATTCACTTGTTAGATTTTGATAATAATTTAGGTTATCACATGTCATTTAAATATATACTCTACATACATAAACATAGAGTGGTTGGGTAAAATGTTGACATATTCTTTAATAAATTTAAATCTCACTATTTAACATATTATATAATTTAAATTTCCATAAAAAAAAATCCATATTTTAATAGATTTAAATCTCACTATTTGACATGTTATATAATTTAGATTTCCGTAAAAAAAAATCCATATTTTATGAGGAAAAAAAACATAGACCTATCACAAAATCCATTTGAATCACTCTTTAATCATGGACTTAGACTCGTTGATTCCAACCATCACATTTGGCATCTTATCCAATGGCAATCGATCGAGGAGACAAGGCCAGTGTAGCGCGTATCTTCTTCACATGTGAGTCGTCACTTTCATTGACCTGCAAATTTGTATTGAATCGACTGTTAGAGGCGCAGAAATCTCCGCCTGTCATTCTCACGGACTCGGTTGTAGTGATCCTTAGCCAGGTAGTTTGTTCTCAAAACTCAGATCGCAGTTTGTTGGTGGTATCTTTTGGGTTGTAGCGCTTTCCCATACATTCAGTCTGAGTGGGCTATTCTCTCGACGATTTGTACTTCCGTCATTGCTTTTGCCTCTTGCCTATTGAGTGAGAAATTCAGCAGAACAATTTGTCAAAATAGTAATTTGGAATTTTTAAAATGACTATGTAAATAGTTTTAAAATTCTGAAATTAGCAAATTGCCAAAGTAACAATTTCCCACCAAAATTTTAAGTTTTGATTGTCTTTTATCGTCATGGATGGGGTGCAGGCTTCAAATTTGAAGGCTGCAGTGCCCGTCAAAGGCACTTTTACCCGTCATAGAAGTATGCCTCAAATTTTACCCTGCAAATAAAACTCAACGCCATGCGGAGCCCGTCAAGAATGAAATTGGGCTGATGTGTGAAAATCTGCAATAGAAGGGCAACTGCAAATTCTGCCCGTCCAGGGGTTTTTAGTGATTTGGACGTCGGCAGTGCCACATCTGTTTCCCGTGGGCCGTGACTCCGTCCCAGCTGGAACTGGATTGAAATTTGAGACTTTGACGCGTCACGCAATGACGAGTTATGGTGCCTGGCGCCTGCCTGCCTGGTAGTCGGTGCCGGACGTCCGTGCCAGTGGAGTAGCTGAAGCTGACTTACGGATTATGAACTCATTGAAGTTTTGAACTGTGAAAGCAAGCAAAGCAATTAATGTTACTGGGTAGTGGGTAGATAGTAGATACGTGTCGGACCTCGGTGTAACGTGTTTACTTCATGGGCTGGGACGATGGTCAGTGGTCACTTATCCTGGGATTGGCGAAGCCTTCATTTGCAAAAACACGCTTCGCAGAATCGCAGACTCCCATGTCTCGCACACAATCTTCATTTTCTGCTTTTGCTTTTCACTTACAGACTAGATAGAAGGAGTCAGGACGAGGAAGACCAGTTGGTTGGTTGCTCTTTACCCACAGACTAACAAGAGGGAAGGAAGGCCAGTGAGTGAAGCAGTAAATCACTTCGTTTACTGACAGTCTGGCACGATGGAAGAAGCTGCTCGGTAGTCGGTTTCCCAGGCGACTTTAACAGGCGTCCAGTTTGGCCTTGCATCATCCAGAGAAATTGTAAGTGAATGCACGAAATAGAGAAGAGTAGAGTAATGGGAACTCGAAATTGTAAGTGAATGCACGAAATTCTGTGTCAAATAATCTATTTTAACTCAGTTGAAACTCATTTTCATGCCAATTCAGTTGGAAACCACCCTTGAACTCTCAATGTTAAGAATGTGTGTAGGTAATTCAAGTTAAACAAAATATAGCACTTGTTTTTTCATTTTTTGGTTGGTAGTACTCTTTTTAACCAGTTATCAGCCTTAACAACTCTCTCATTCTTGGTAATGAGCAACGTTTTACGTTAATTTTCTTGTTCTGAGCATTGAAGATTCTCGACAAAACCTGAGGTGGGGTTGGCTGGGATGATGAAGGTTTAATAAACTTGTTTGATCAATTCACAGAAGGACAAGAAGCAAGTTCTACATAATCCAGGGAGAGTCGCAGGGTTCGAACACGCGACCCATAACACGCTGGGAAGTGGGAACGATTCAGCTTGTCGATCTCCTGCCAGTACATCAATCAGAAGATATCCTTTTCCAGGCAAGTTTAAATCGTCTGAAACTAGTCCTTTTTGCTTTACCCACAAAAAAATATGCTTCGATTTCCAGTATTTGTATTATATTTGTTTTGTCTGAATTTCAATATGTGGGGAATTATTTCTTATTGGAACCAAAAAACAGCCAGGGCCAGTGTTAGGGTCTCTTTTTTATATTTTAGAAACCAATCTGAAATCCTCTATAGCCTTTTGCCTGTATGGATGAATTACAGAATGAATTCATTTTCTCTTTTGGTAACGAATACCCCACCGGGCCACCAGGTTCAAGTCTCCTTAGCTTGACATATTTGCTCTTGTGGGTTGTCCTTCTTGGGCTAATGTTAGTGCTCGTGCTTGGATACAGTAATTGCAATGCTCCCGGATTGGGGATGTGGGAAATGGAATTGCCCCTAAGCCCCTTCTCTTTGTGAATTTGGGATCGTGTAAGGATCATTTCTGGAATTGCCCCTATGACATTGATAAGAATTGAAATTTTGTTTTCAAGTTTTCAAGATAATAAACTTAAGTTTTCAAGTTTTCTTTGAAGGGACATTTTTACTTTACACGTTCAAATTTTCTTTCAAGAGACATTTTTATTTAACACTAATATCGACCAAAACTCTTCATAAAAATTATGGCCAATTTGATCACAGTTTCTAAAGACTGTCAAGACTCTCGTACACTTTGATAATGATAAGGTTTTGTTTTTTTCAAACTAAGTTTGTGCTAAGACAGGAATGCTTTGGACGCCCCTCAGGTCAACCTTGTTCATAATGGCTCCCCACCTCAATTTCTCACCCACAGGGTTTGAACTGGTGACCTATGAAAACTTAACCTCTCACCTACAACTTTGATATTGATGAGTTGAAGAGTGAAGAGTACTGCGTGGCTGGCATGGCACTGCTTTGTGCATGTGTATTACATTTAGCCGCCTGGAGCTGCCATTGTTAATCCGCGGAGGAGCATGAGTATGACCCAAAGCATTTTTGCCTACCCATGTCCTGCTGGAAATTCTGTTTTTATTTTCCACACTTTTATGCTTTTTCAATCCTTTCGCCGTCTTTATTCCATAAGTTAAAAAAAACAAATATGGAGAAATATGATACCCAGGGTCGATAATAAGTCTGTCTAGAATCTATATCCCAAACGAAGTAGGCAAATATGCTATCTACTGAAGCAATGCTGCAAAAGGTAAAAGTTCAAATCCTGATTATGATAATTAAAAATGTTCTCCAACTCCATACATAGGGGAATTGCCCCTATGACATTTTTATTTTTAAATTTCAATTTTATTACAAATAATCATATATTTAATATTTTAATGTGTTTCCATGAAAAATGAAATTGGTTTTTATTATTTAAATATTTTTTACACATTATTATTAATCAAAACTAATGTAACTTTATTAATCATAGAGAATGAGTCAAACCCAGTTATGGCACAAAGAAGCTCTCCCAAATCTTTGAACATTTCCTGCAACAGAATATGCAAGCTTAAGCCTTTCTGAAGAAGTATTTCTTATTATATTAAAAAAAAATTCATGTATATCTCACCAAAGAAAATGACTGCCTTACCTGATAACCAGCAGCTTGATCTTGAGGTGCAAAAGGGTGAATGTTAGAAAAACTTGGCCACGTAACAGGCATCATCTCCATAGTTTCATTCAATTTCATAGTGCAGGATCCTAAGGGAATCATACTGTGGCACAAATAAAGATCTTTTGCTTGTAACCTATGAAGGTAGCGTAGCAGCTCATGCTCTGTGTGGTACCTACAAACATCCACGTAATTCAACATGTTTAAAATGGACTAGTCTACCTGTTTATAAAACCTAAAAAATACTGAATATAGCATCTAGTCAAATTCAGTACTAGTTCTTACATGTTGAAAATTGGATGTGTCAAATAAGCACTCTCCCGGATAAAAGCTTTTGGAATTGCATATTGGACTTCCGGGGCAAGGGAGTCTGCTGTGAAGTTTACCTACGTAATTGAGAGAACTGTTCAGCAAGGTGAATTCTAATATCCGGGCAAGAAGACTGATGCAAGTTATACTTACAGGTTTATTTCCAGCAAAAACTTTAAGTAGCTTATCTACATCGTCCAATGTAGTGGTCTCATCAAAGGAAACAGTAACCTGCAACATTGTGAGCATGCACCAGGATTTGTTATTTGCTAAAATATAATGCATTGGAGTTTGGATCTACCAGATTCAATCTCAGCCTATATTGAGAGGCAGCCAAAGGAAACACAAATCCTATCCAAATGATTGGAAACACCAGTCAGATTCAAGATACAGATGTTATTCTGGAGTTTGGATGTGTTTGTGACAGATGCAATAATATTTTTCCTTACATGTTTTCCATTTTTAGTGTTTCATATGTTTGGCTAGTTATGCAAAATAAAAATCCATTTGATATTTATTTTAGTATTTTTTTGTTGAAAATGGTTTCAGGTTATAGACTTGTAGAGAAATCATACATATTCAAAGACTTATATTTCTCAGCTACATTCAAAACTTACAATATTTTGATGGGGTTCTTTGGGGCTCATGAATGAATTTTCTGGTACATAATTTATTGAGAAACAATGTCTAGAATTGGTCGACCTAAAAAGCATGGGAGACAAACAACACTTGATAATGCGTTTAACTTGAGTCGACATGATGCAAATGTTGAAGAAGATGTTGATTTTGAAATTGATAAGAATATTGAAGAAGAAGGCCGTCAAGAAAAGAAAGGAAAAGGAGTAGCTACCAAAAGATCATTCAAACATGGATGGAAGTTAATGCACAAATGGGCTTATCCGATAATAGGTCCAAATGGTGAAGAGCGCATCAAATGTTTATGGTGTGTTAAATTCAAAGGAGATACACCATTTGCAAAGGAAGGTAGCAGCACAATCCAATTAAGTGCATTAAATGTTCATGCATCATCAGAGGCTCATAAACGTTCAATTCATCTATTGGAATATGAATCAAGCCAACCCTGTTTACCCATCTCAAAGCATGTTGAACTAATGCTGAATGTTGAAAAATCTAGAATAGTTAGTGCTATGGAAACTATGTATTTTGTGGCTATAAGGGATTTACCTTTAGAAATGTACAAAGACTTATGTGACCTGCACAGGTATAAGAGAACTCCTAATATGCCATTAACCAATGAATATTCTTCATATATTAATATCACTTCTGGTAAAGAGTTTTTACTTGCAGCAAAAGAGGTTTATTGGGAAAAGTTGAAGGCAGAAATTTGTTCTAGCCCTTTTTATTCCATTTTGGTTGATGAAAGCACAGATAAAACAATGCAGCAACACTTGATTGTATATATTACCTATCTAATGGATGGAGGGAGAGGGTCATGCATGACAAAATTTATTCGACTTTTGAAAATCAAAGATAGCACTGCACAATCCATGTATGAATCACTTTCAGGGCTATTATCTGAGATGAAGCTGTCAAAACATCAAATGGTGGGTTTTGGGTCAGATGGAGCCTCATCTATGAGAGGTATCCATGAAGGTTTGGCAGCTAAGTTGCTCCGGGAGGTGCCTCATTTGTTATGTATTCACTGTATAGCACATCGCGAGGCCTTAGCTATAACAGATGCTACAAACTATTTTCCTGAATTTAAGTATATTGATAAACTAGCCAATAAAGTATATTCATGGCTAGGAAAATCTGCAAAGAGGCATGGAGAATTTAAGAGTTTGTTGGACCTATTTCAAATTGACAAGCTGCAAATACTTCAAATTCATCACATCCGATGGCTTTCTAGGGGGCAGGTTATGAACAGGCTTGTTAAAGTCATGCCAGCATTGTTACACGAATGGAAAAATGATGATGCAAAGATGTATGAAATGGGAACACTATTTCAAGTTCAATTTTGCATCCATTTGCTTGCTGATGTTCTTACTGAACTAAATAAATTGAGCCAACGATTTCAAGAGGAACATATTGATATAACATCCATTGGCATGCAATTAGATGTGCTCATTGATCTTCTTCGGAGGAGATTCTTGAGAAACATATTTGGGGCTGGTTCTCAACATGTTGCATCTTTCTTGAAGAAATCTGAAAATGGAAATTTGGAGTTTATTGATAATACAGGTGTTTCACATGTCCATTCATTAAGATTTGAACCAATACCAAATTCACTTGGGTCTGGTACTATGGAAGATTGTATTCACTTAGGAAAAGCATTTATCCAAAAGCTGATTGATTGTCTCAATGATAGGTTTACAGATTTACCTGTGTTCAATGCAGCAAAGTTTTTTAGTCCCCGTTGTTACTTTGAAGAAGAAGATGAAAGAGATTCTGAAACAAAACGATGGTTGTTACGTCTATGTGAAAAATTTGATGTTGGAAACTCACCAATAATTGATACTGAAAAATGTGAAGGTGAAATGGAAAGTTTTGTTGTCACTCTACATCGAGCCTATCTAAAGAAAAACTTGTTTGGAACATGGGAGCAATGCAAAGGTGAACCAGAGTGGTGGGATTCTTTTCCAAATTTGATGAAATTATGGCAGATTGTTCTTATTCTTCCAGCAAGTACTGCTAGTTGTGAAAGAGGATTCTCTAAGTTGAACCGTATAAAAAATGATGATAGATCTAGACTTTGTTTAGAAACCTTAGATACTTTAATGTTTTTATCTCTATCAGCACCTCAGGAGTTGCATGAGGTAGATTGGAATGCAGTTTATGAAACTTGGACAAAAATGAAGTTGCGGCGACCTCTTCCATTAGGTTGAGTAAGTTGATGATGATACAATATTTTAATCAATACTGTAATGTCTATTTTTTTGTAGTTCGATATAAGAATGTTATTACTATGTAGCAGAAACTATTTTCAATGTGGCTCCATCAAGTTACCATATGTTTAGTAGGACTTGTATCACAGTTATAACAGTCTTTGCAAACATATAACCATCTTAAGATAGTGGTTTGATATGGATAGAGTAATTTTGAAATACTGATTTATATTTTTCAAAAATATTATTAGTTTTCAACTGATTTTGTCCATTTCATCCAATTGATAAAGGTCCCTCTCTGTTCATGTCCATGCTACCTTGGCTTATTTAGCATATATTTTTATTTTTAATGAAAAATCTGTGTCTGACCTCTTTCATATTTAAGGCACGCCCATGATGCATTTTTATTCAGATTTGTTATCATATTCAGATTTGTTATTATATTCAGATTTGTTATTATAAGATGGCTTCTCATTTATTGTATCACTATTGGTGCTTGATGTTGGCACTCTTATGGCCTGTAAATGACATGCTGGGAATATTCGTTGATGATTAGTTGAATCTCATCACAATCCTTGTTTGATTACTACACTGTTCATTCTTTGGAGGAGTGAATAATATAAGCAGCGTCGTTGTAGTTTTTTTGCAAGACTGATAAGCATACATGCATACAATGCCCATTTTGAATTCAGTGGCTCTTTCTTGAATGCACAGATGATTGAACTTCCAAGAAAAGATGGGATACTTCAATCCATTGTGCCTTTTATAATAATTATAATACTTATTATCTGATTACAGTAGATGAATCAGACCAGTCTGATGTAACCCTGGCACCTGCTGCTAGAGTTTCTGTTACTTTCTCAGCAATTCTGTATTTCAAAAATGCTTCTGAGCCAAAATTGGGGTGCTATGATCAATTTTCACCAATACATGAATTTATTTCCACAATGTCCCATCAATAGTGAAATTTTGTCTTGTGAATGGATTGAAATTCTCTGCGTAGTATAGGCTAGTGCTGTCATGGATTCTTGTATTTTGGACCTAAAACAGTTTTATTTTACTGAAGTGTATAATAGCATACTCTTGTGTGTGGGAGGTTACAGTAGTTGAAGCCTAAATGGTGAATCTGCAATGCTCTGATTAATGCAACTCTGTCTACGAAAGATATTGAAGTTTCAATTCATGTTAGGAACTTGTTCTGTCTCTTTTCATATAATGTCACATGTTTATTAAATATGGATCTAGTTATCTTACCGAAGTAATACTTTTGTAAGCCTCAAATGGGATTTAGATAGCACAATCAATACTGGGACCAGTGTTATGCATGAATATTGAGAAGGAACTACAATAGTCCAATTCTGAACCAGTAAATAATAAAGGTCGAGATGATGCAGGGGCAATAGAAATGTCACCCATCAAGTTTAAATTACATGCTCCTTTACCAACATCTATTGAGAGATTTTCTCGAGCTATTGGGTGTGTTCTTTGTGAAGAACAAGGATCAGATTTTTGATGCCAAGTGGCATGAAGATAAATAATAATGAGGCCATGAAGCCGAGGCACAGTGTTATGGGTCTCCAAAACCCAAAAATGTGGCAAAATTGATGTTCGTGTTGTCATTCCTCTAGCATGAAATTTAGGGGTTTAATGCATTTCTGTCAAGGAATTTAGGATGATAACTAATGGTGATATTTGTGTATAAAGAGTTCTGCTGTCAAGGAATTTAGGGTGATAACTAATGGTGATATTTGTGTATAAAGAGTTCCGCTTGTCTCTGTGTAATAGGGAGAAAGAGAATATGCTCTGAGGAGCCTTAGTATGCCTGGGGCATTGATCATTGGGTGACAACCATGGTTTTGGGCTTTATCCCAATTTAGGGATTATAGATAAGCAAGTGTAGCGCTGGTTTGTATTTCCTGTGAGGGACTTGCCTTCGCTACTGTTACGTGGTTTCTGTTGTGTTTTGAGAAGGAGCTAATAAATAAAGAGATTGTGTTTGATGGTCAACAGGTTGTGTATTCTTGTTGACTTTCTAATCTGCTAACATTATGTGTAAAATCTTCTCTTGATCCTTGTTATGATGTTGTATTGCACAGTCTATGTCTATGTTAGTTACCATCCCCTTCCCAGATCTTGTGAGGCATTCTTGGATTGTCCAGTAAGGCAAGAAACAGTGTGTACAACTGTGTTGAGCAGTTCTGAGAAAATAGAGCACTTAAGACTGGTGTTGTCTGTGACTCTGCATCAGTATTGGTATTACAACAACCTATGAGATGGCTCAGAGGGGAGTCCATTTGAACTGCAGTAGCAGAGCTAGGAGCAATACCAGAGTCCAGGGAAATGATGGAGACGATTTTTTCAAGGGAATAGCAGCAATTGAAGCCAAAGTCTGTTGAGATGAGTCAGTAGATGAACAAGAGAGTGTGACTGAACAGTATGGGCTGCACGAGCACACCAAAGCAACTAACAAAATCATTCCATTGCAGTTGAGTACAATAAGTAATGGAACTGTGCAACAACCTGCAGGTCCAAATTCTACTGGATTCAAAGCTTGGGTACAAAAAACTCTGTGGCATGGTGGCTCCCGTTATGATGCTTGGTTCAATGCTGTATCTGGTCAGGTACGAACAGTATTTTCTTCAGAAGTTTTAGTGAATTTTTTGTTTAATGTTGATGGACTGACCAAGCTACCCAATTTTCATAATTTTTGGCACCTTCTTTCTCTAATACTGAATATTCAGTTAGATACTGAGAATCGCTCATATATATATATATATATATATATATTGGAAACGGGTGTTTGTAAGTTGTTTTGATTTATTTTTGCTTCCACAGGTTGGCCAGGTCATTATCTCAATGCCATATTCATATTCTCAAATGGGCTTTGGGCTTGGAATCTTCTTCCATCTTCTCTACGCAGGTGTTGGCATTTGGACTTGTTATATGCTGGCATGCCTCTACCTTGAGTACAGATCTCGCAAGGAAAAGGAAGGAGCTGATTTCAAAAAACATGTTATACAGGCATGTCATAATTATGTGTATCTCATCTGTATACTTAATAATGAATCAATATATTTTCAATGGCATCTGAAAGCTTTTGAACCATGCAAGGTGTTTATATAATTTTTACCACTTTTCAATGGTATTTGTTTCTGATCTAAATGGATAAATGGATATCTATAATTATTAAAACATAGTTTTTTGTTTTGTTTGGACCACATCAACTCTTAACATCTTAACATGACTAGATTTTTTTGATGTCAGTTCCTATCATAGCTGAGTTTGAAACCACTAAATCTTCCCATACTAACATACTAACAATCTGACACCATTCAAACACACTTACAACCTTATTCCATCATTTTTTAACTTTATTTTCGTGTATGCTTTGCTTAAATATTACAGACTATACTCTAAGATAAAAAAATAGGTTATGGGATATCTTGTAAATTTACTAACCATACTGTAAATTTTTGTTAAATAATTTCGATTTCTTTTCTCTTTGCAGTACCATGAAGTTATGGGATATCTTGTTGGATCTTGGCTTAAGAAGGCTGCTCTGTTTTTCAACGTTGTAACCATGGGATCGGTTGCAGTTGTGCATATCATTGCTTGTGCAAGGTATCTTGTTGTATGTTCTTGTATATATCTTTTAGCCAGGATTTTGAATTATCCAAACCAATAAGAAGGTTATTATATATAATTTCCCAGCAACGCATATTATCTGAACTCCAAGTATAACAAGCGAGAGTGGGCAATCATATTTGGTGGGATCTCCATCCTTACATGCCTCCTTCCATCTTTCCACAATTTTCGAGTATGGTCTATCATGGGAGTAGTAACAACTACTTACACGGCCTGGTACATGCTAATTGCTGGTCTCCTCCATGGCAAGGTAATTACATAAGTTATAGGGAATGTCTGCCTAATTGTTACATAGGGTTGAATTAGGAGGCTTACTGTCTAATTTAAAGTACAATATAAATTGCCCATTTGGCTGTTTAATTCTTGTGGTTTATCAGATTCCAGATGTAAAGCATTCTGCACCACAAGATATGGAGAAGTTCTTTACAGGAACAACTAATATATTGTTTGCATTTGGAGGTCATGCTATTACTATGTAAGTGTTCCCATTTCTCCATTTTAATCTGAACTGAATTCAGTGTATTTTTAATTCAGTTTGGTTTGACGATGATTGTTAGTTTTAAGATAAGAAATTCTAGATGAATTAAAATGTTAAAAAAACATATCTGTATGAGAGAATAATTCTACATACATATATAGATCTAATTTATAAAATATATCTACAGAGCGAACTATACTATAAAGATAAATAGATGATGCTGATTAACTGTTCACTAACTATATCTAATTCTCAGCAAGTTATACTTCTAAACGATTCCATTCAATTTAGTTTTTCATGATACCAACAATATCTATGTCCATTGTTCCTGTCACAGAGAGATTATGCACGCTATGTGGCAGCCTAAGGTGTACAAATATGTGTATTTGTGTACAGTGGGATATGTTCTAACAATAACCATGCCTCACTGTATCGTACTCTACTCTAACTTCGATGATGAGCTTCTCAGCCATTCAAATGCCTTGTCTGTGCTTCCACCATCCATTTTCAGGAGCATTGCTTTGTGTTTCATGATTTGTCATCCGGTAAACAAATCAAATTTTAGAAATTATGTTATTTTTTGCAATAAGGGTGATTATAAATGAATGTAATAACAATTAATAATAAGTTCCTCAATTCTAATTAACAACTAAATTATGATAAATTTTATATATGAAAACCACTTGATATAACTTCATGGAATGCAGGCACTGGCATTTGGGCTGTATGTGGGAGAAGCTTCATGTGGGAGAAGCTTTTGGGACTGCACCGATCATCTTACTTGACCCGTGTTCTGTGCAGAGTGCCAGTGGCGCTCTTATTATGCTTACTGGCATTGGTTTTCCCTTTTTTTGGACCGCTGAACTCTATTGTTGGAGCCATTATTATGAGCTTCTCGGTTTACATAATCCCTTGCGTTGCATACATCTTAGTTTACAAGACAAAGACCTCACGAGAGGTACGAATACCTAATTGTCACCTTTTTTTTTTCTCGAACCTAATTTTCACTTTACTGCTATGAACAGTTCATTATCCTTTGAATCAATAATGAAATTTTGATGTACTATAACATTTTCAAATGAAAAGAATGATTTATTTTTGCATGTCAGCACTGAAGGGTTCGATATCTCATAGCCCTTCAAAGTGAAATGCGACCCTACCCTTCAAATTTGATCCCTGATGGGGTGAGAGACTTTTGATTGTCTTTTATTGTCAGGGATGGGGTGAGGGGTCTCATCCCTGACAAACTCGTCTTAAGGGCGAGTCTATGCATAAGGCTGGCCAGTAGCCGTTGAACGGATGGGACTTGGGTAGCCGTTGAGCACACGGATGTTACCTACGTATGTTACACGAAATTTGCTGAGCCTGTTACATACTGGGATTCTTGGTAGCCGTTGAGTACATGGTTGTTGTCAAAATGATAATTATATGTCATGATAAGACATAAAGCATAATAATGAAGCACTCTATAGGTGGGAAAATTCAAATCATGATAAGACATAAAGCATAATAATGAAGCACTTTATAGGTGGGAAAATTCAAAAAAGTACCTGTCCAATTCAAAACTAGAAACAACGGAGAACGATGAGGTAGGCAAACCGGGTAGAGCCGCGGAGATGCATGTTAAGGAAGCAGACGATCGGTTGCTTCCTCTTCCTTTTCAGTTTGTGATTGCACTCAGACTGCGATAGCAGTGCCCAAAGCTTCTGCTGGGCATGTGCGTCATGTGCGTCATTTCTTCTCAGCTTTCTCGCGGTCAGAGCTGCAGAAAGAGAGTGGGAGAGTACCCCATCTTTCTCCTTCAAAGGGAGAGAGAAGAGTCAGACGGACGAAGCTCCTTGTAAAAGCTGCAAGCTCTAGCGAAGACCAATTTGGTTCTAAATCTTGAAAACAGGAAATTAATATTGAACGAACGATGATAGAAAATTATAAATTGTGATGATTATTATGATGATGATGATATCAACAATACCTTGATATATTATTTATGGTTTTTTTTAAATGACAATCACCTGCAAGTGCAATGAAATATACTTAAATAATAGGAATGACACTTACACGAGGTGGACATGTAGATGACACTTAAGGGTCATTTCATGATCAATGTTTGACACATCTCTTAAGTGATGTCACATAAGATAGTGGCACCAAGTAAAAGGTAATATTATTAAAGAAAAAATACAAAAAAATTCAATGATGTCTTGGAAAAAGCAAAAACACTTAAGCAAAAATACAAAAAACAACTATAATGTTACTAAAGAGCCGTTAAAGATAGATGTCACATAAGAAACGTTTGTTAGGATCTAATCGAAATTTTCCTTAAACTTTCTACCTGTTCGACTTCAATTTGATGTTAAAAGATGAATTTCTTATTTAACCTTGGTTGAAACATTGAATTTGGACCTGGATGTAGTAGTGTATCACGAGTCTATCAAATTTTGAAGGAAAGAATGTCATGATGGTAATGGTGGATCGACTCACAAATTATGCTCATTTCTACTCTCTTTCTCATCCCTTTAAAGCAAGTACAATAGTTTTAGCTTTCATGGAAACAATTCAAAAACTACATGCAATCCCTAAGATTTTTGTAAGTGATAGAGATCCAATTTTCATTGGTAATTTTTGGACTAAAATATTTTCTTGTTTAGGCACTCAATTGACTCACAACTCCTCTTACCATCCTTAATCATATAAAAAAACAAAGAATGTGAATAAATATCTAGAAGGGTATCTTTGTTGCATTGCATCTAATAAACAAACACAGTGGGTCAAGTGGTTACACCTAAGTGGAATAATGGTACAATGCACCCTTCCATACTTAATAAAAAATGTCCCCATTTACTGGATTTTATGGCGGTCATCCCCCATCCATCACATCAACCTTGAAAGAGAAGGATAAGCTTCAAGTAATGAAGGATCACATAGAGCACCAACAAGAGGTTCTCCGACTATTGAAAAGACAACTTGGCTATAACACAAAACATGATGAAACAACAAGCAAATCAACATTGTAGTGAAAGGAAATTTGAAGCAGGGGATTGGATATTTTTTACACTATAACCATACAAACAAATGTCTCTCATGCAAAAAAATAAGGACAATAAATTAGCACCCAAGTACTATGGTCCCTATAAGTTGTTACATAGGATTGGAAGTATGGATTACAAATTAGAGTCGGCTCCATCTTCACGTGTACATCAATTCTTCCATATTTCTTGCTTAAAAAGAGTAATTGGTGACATGATCATGGTTCAGACTATTTTACCAGAGATCAATGAAGAAGGGAAAATCACACTAGAATCTAAAACAATCCTTGAAGTATGGATCAAGCAACTAGGAAGTCAAGCAATTACTGAGTACCTCATCAAGTGGAAGAACATGCCAATGCAATAGGTGACATGGGAAGATGTGTTCTTCATGTAGAAATATCTATAGTTCATCGAGTGTTGTGGACAACACTAGTTTGAAGGGGTGAGGCATGCCAATTGCTAGATATTTTGTCATTACATCTCTATTATGGGCGAGTGCACAAAGTTGCTCCCCAAAACTGTTGCAACGAGGTCGCGCTAGTAGGGAAAAAAAAAACCCGCGCATGCACATAAGGTAGCGCACACGTGCCATTAGGTTCGGTACCGCATCGAGGTGCATGCGCGTCACTAGCACATGTGCG
The DNA here is from genome assembly GCA_027924585.1 of Larix kaempferi. Taxonomy (NCBI): domain Eukaryota; kingdom Viridiplantae; phylum Streptophyta; class Pinopsida; order Pinales; family Pinaceae; genus Larix; species Larix kaempferi. Next base: position 4,572,770 of record BSBM01001119.1, read on the forward strand.
GAAAAATACGCGCACGCACCCCTGTTAAGGTATTAAAAAAAGACCGATTTCTTTTCATTGTGTTCATTCCGCTCGAACGTGAATCAACCACCGCGTGAGCGGAGCTACAACCAACCAAGTGCACCATTTCCACTCAAAAACCATCTTCATCCATCCACCAATTGCATTAGATAGGTAAATGCCATTGTTTTTTTCATTTTATTCTTTGTTTTTATCATTTTATTCATTGTTTTTGTCATTTTATTCATTTTTTTTTGTTTATTAAATTTGTAATCATAGACAATTTTTCAATTGTGGACTGTAAACCCACATAATGAATGAACAAAATGTTAACATGGAGTCCATTGGAACCAATGAAAACCCTCAAGAAAATCCAAATGCCCAAGAAAATCAAAACCCCCAACCAAATTTGGACCAAGATGACTTGAACCATTCTATAAATGAGTCGAGAGTGCACACTTGAGAACTAAGAAACAAAGGGGAACCATCTCGAGTGTCCCTTGCCACCTCAATTGAGAGCTCAATTGACTCCATCATCCATGCACATCGCCAATTGACTGACATGACTGAATATAGAGCTAGGATGGGGGAGTATTATTCCACGAGCATTTCCAAGGAGGAAATAAAAGATTTGAATATTACAAAGGTTTACAGTATGTTCACTGATCCAAAAATAGAACAACCACCGAACATTAAAAAGCCACGTGTTTGCATGGATTGGTGTCATTTCCAACCATGGAGGGACAATTGGATGCAAAGGTGGTTCATGGTTTATGATAAACCTCCCTGCAATAATAAGGAGGTTCCAGAGTACTTCCTTCGGCAACTGTGGGCTGAGTTTTCCCTTGGTTTACATGTCAACTATTTTGACATAACTGAGTTCCAGGGTGTTGGGCGTGGCTCTTCCCAAGATCGACCTGTTGCTAGGAGGAACCCACTGAAAGGGCCACTAGCTCCTAGGCGCGAGCCCAACCCTTCTCCCCAGCCGCCTCAGTTACCACACAAACTTGATCAGATCAAGGACGCGATGAGGAGTGTTGCACATGGACTTCTTAGACACACTGCCTTTATAGCAGCTACTACAATTGAGAGACAAACTAACCCTGATAGAGACGTAGGTGCAGGGCCTTCCCGATAGATTCAGGATAGACCTGTGACCCGTGGTAGCCATGTTGGGCCTTCTAGTCCCACACGGACAATGCCACATCTTTGTCCCCATTGCGGGCACACTTGCCTTGGCTCGATCGAGGGTTGTTATATGGTGCAGGTTAACACTTTTTTTAATGTGTTTTCAATCATCACTTGATAATTTGTAAAGTAATTTTAAAGTATTTGTGCTTAACATGAACTATTATTTCAATGTACAACTATTTAGAGTTGAGACACCATCATGGGAGAACGCAGCATCTCCCAACCTAGATGCAGCAATGGCAGCTGCAACTGAGATTGCGACACCTCAGACAGAGGTATTTTTAGTACCCCACACAATACTGTTATTACTTATGGCATTTCTATTTTTATGTATTTATATTTATGACATACATGATGATAGGTTGTACAATATTTTTTAATATTTTGATTGACTGAATAATTATTGGTTTAATAGGTTTATAATGTGCATGTGTTTTGGTGTCCACAGGTATGCAGGCAATACGATGACCAACCATCTCCACCAAGGGTCAGCAGATCACCATATACATAGATACAATGTGTAGTTAAAAGCAATCTTTTAATTTGAAATGTTATGTCATACTATGGTTTAATTTGTTTTTTATTTACTAAACTATGATATTATAAATTTCTATGCAGGGGCCGCCAACAGATGCAGGCCTCTTTAGTCCCATGTTTCCACCCTCTCCCATTAGTCATCCCCCTCACCTCCATCTAGACCCCTCCCTCCATCCACCCTCCCCTCTCTTTCCATACTCCCCCCTTCGTCCATCCTCCCCCATTTGTCCACGCCCCCCCATCTATACATCCTCCCCCATTCATCCACGCCCCCCGTTTATCCATCCTCCCCCATTCGTACACACCCCCCTTCCATCCAGCTTCTTCCCTTCGTCCACACCCTCCCTTATACCCATCCTCCTCCCTCTATCCTGGACTGACCTCCCATTCACCATACCTCAACATCCCCCCTATCCCTTTTGGGTCAATACCCCCTATTGTACAGCCGGTAGGTATTTATCGTCCACGATGTCCTCGTCCACTCCATACCACCATGTCCTCTTCCACCACATCATCTGCAGTTCCCGCCACTATTATGGAAACTACTATTCCGTCATCTGCCCATGTGTCTACTGTGGTCGCACCCATAGTTCCTCCATCTTCATATGTGCCCCCCCCCCCATGACTGCATCGGGGTAGGTTGTCCAGCCAACTGCTCCACTTGCTATCCCAGAAGCCCAATCATGTCCATTGTCGGAGGTGTTCACGGTGAGAATCAAGTTAATTTATGAAAATGTTTTGATGCATTAACCAAAATTAATTTAAAAGCAATTATTATTTTTCAATGAAATGATTGTCTTAAATGTTGTAAGGTGGAATTGCTGAGAGGCTCAATAGATCTAGGACACTTTCTTCTTGTCTCCCACTCGGATCGGCGGTGAGTTGTTTAAGATTTGAATTGTACATTCATTTTATAAATGTGGTAAATGTTACAAATGCTTGAAACTAATGGTACCTTATATCATTTGTTTCAGAGCATGGAGAGACGATCTAATCCTAGACAAAAGAAGACCCGAGGTAGCAGTAGCTCCAAGAAGAGAAAGATCAATTTTGGAGATGCACCAGGGAGTGACTGGGGTGGTCACAATGCTTGACACACCATGTTATCTACATTAGGCACGATGTGGAACCTTTGGGCACCAGTTGCCGTGTAATTTGTATATACAGCATGGGTTGCCATGTATTATGGATCTACGACACGAGTTGTCAGATTCTGTATAGGGCACTAGTTGCCATGCATTTTGGATCTACGACACGAGTTGTCGGATTTTGTATAGGGAACGAGTTGCCATCGTATGTACATTGGGAACCATGTTCCACTATTTTCATGAAAATTTATATATTTGTTCGAGTTTTGTTCCACTATGGTTTTATCTAATGGATTTATATATAGTTTTGTTTGATTTTTGTTATATATATGCATCTAATGATTTGGATTCAAATGTATGTAATGGGGATTTTGGATGAAACCTAGAGCACCATTTTAGGGTTTTTATTGCAATGACAACAATTATTAATGCCAATATTTCAAACAATATGTAATTTTAACCCCGAATAAAAACAAAGTTGATTTTGGGAGGACCATTTTTTTATTCGGAGATCAAGTTCACTTGAATCCAAGACAAGTTCTCTCACAACTAAGTTAATATTATGACTACATAGTACTCTAGGAAACTCATCCAACCATAAAAAATCATAGCACTCTCTTCCACTACCCTACTTAACACAATGAATACATGCTCTTTCTCTACTCAATAATCCCTTAGGGATATTGTTCCCTTACAATGGTCTTTAATATAGGTAGAAACAATCAAATCCAATAAATTATTTTAGGAAATAACTAGATAAAGAATACAACTTGTTTCATAAGCAAACAATGAGAAACATTAACCAACATGTGAAGAATTTATACATTTCCTAAGCTTTAATAAGTTCATCTACAACCCCTCTCTCTCTCCCCCAACATCTACAAATTCCTCTTTTATACTACTAATTCTATCATTTTCAAATTTGGTTAATGGGTAACAAATATAGATAATACAACATGAGGAGCAGAGAGTATGAACTTGAGAATTGGAGAATAATGGGATAATGATCCCCAATGAGGTAGGAGAATGAAGTACTCCTCACACTTCTACAAACTAATTTTACTTTTCCCAAGCTTTCATAACTACACAAGGTAGACTTCCTCACCAACTTCCACATGAATTTATGATTGGATTCACAGGTAAAGGAAGTGGATGAACTTTATTGAAGGCACATGATGAAAAGGTGGGAGTTCTTAGAATGAAACTTGGTAATGGACGATTAATTTCTCATAAGATCCCTCTATGTTTATTCTCCAGTGGAATCACAACCCATCCTATGGTCTTTGCAACCATCTTTGATTGCTATATATTAAATTCTAACATTAAGATTTTCATAGCTTTGAGTTCATCGTGGTAAGCGTACCGCATCGTTCATACAAGTATATTTACAACATCTACATGACTAGCCATTCAGTAGTCAAGGCTTGGCCCTAAGATGCATATTTACAACATTTACACATGGTGTCATTTATTTTAGCTTACATGGATCAAACCCATTTACGATATGTACACAATTTGATACAACACATTCCATGTGTCAAAAACAAGGTATTACATGAATCTCCTCCCCTTTGGAATAACATTGGTTTCAATGCAGCTTCAGATCAAAACCGAACTAGGTACACCTTTTTCATGGCATCCTCTATTTCCCACATAACATCATTGGGCCAAAGTGATTCCAATTCACCTTTACCTATTCATTAAGAACATGATTTTTTTTTTTTTTTTTAAATGGTGGAATCACATACAATCGATAACATAACTATTAACTCATTTTAATAGGTCACGGGATTACCCCATAAACAATTAGTAAAATTGATTTTCTTGCATGAGAGAGACCATGAGTTGGCTGACAGGTGGAAATTCAAATATGGTATAAATCATTCATCATCCACCATCAACCTAATGCACTTTGTCCCATTGTCACCGTCACCATCTCTATCCTCACGTCCATTATTACCATCATCATCATTGTTCTCATTGTCACCATTGTCGCCATCATGCTCATTGGAGTCTAGTCCATTTAGCCTCTTTGTTTATTGTGAAGATCCATCCACAAGAAACATCGTATTTTTAATGGCACCTCCCATTTCCAAACAGAACTGTGCCATCACTAATGTGTACAGTAAGTGGAAGAGTCGGCAATAAACCAATAAGCATGACAAGTTTGTAATACTTATCTCTAAAATAACACTTGCAACATTCATGATAATTTTTTCTTGATCATATAAGGATCTAGATTTTGATTTAAAAAATTATTTAATTTTAGAGATTGAAAAAGAACTAAGTTTAATATTTTCACAAAAAAAAAATAGTTGGTTTTATTAAAAAGTTAAAAATATATATATATATATTTTTTTTCAAGAGAAAAAAATACCATTTTCTTGCTATTATTGTGAATCAAATAAAATGTGAAATTTACATCAAGTCCAATCTAGCTTCAAAACCCCAAAACTAGTTACAATCTCAGCCATACTGGGCAATACATCAGTACTGATAATAATAACTACATATAATCCGCATAAATTATATTAATAGCCAAACAACAAAATTTCTGGTGAAATACTGAGCAAAACCCTAGTTTCCAAAATGGACCTACAAGATGACACCTGGGCCATGGGACCAAAGGATAGGGGCAACCCTAGCACTATCCTTATTTCCGAAATCTAATGGAGTTGACGGTTTGTCAATCCGAGCCACAGTCGTCATTCTATGGCTCGTTCCATCTCGCATCCAAAAGGCCTTCAGGGACACCTGCTGGATACCTATCGGGGGCATAGAATTCCAACCGTGCAACAAAACTGAGTTCCGAGGAGTCCTGCAAGTGTGTCTAGGAAGGTTCCAGCTGGGAACGCTAGACATAAGTTCCGAGTCGACGATTTTGCAAATTTGACACCAATGTGCAAAAATTGCACACTCCCTTACTGAGCATAACCCTAGTTTCCAACATGGACCTACAAGATGACACCTGGGCCATGGGACCAGAGGAGAGGGGCACCCCTAGCACTATCCCGATGTCCTGAATTCAACGGAGTTGAAAATTTGTCAATTCGAGCCATGGGTGTCATTCTATGGCTTGTTCTGTCTCGCATCCAAAAGGCCTTCATGGACACCTGTTGGATACCTACTGGGGGCATAAAATTCCAACTGTGCAACAAAACCAAGTTCCGGGGAGTCCTGCAAGTGTGTCTAGGAAGGTTCTAGCTGGGAATGCTAGCCATAATTTCCAGGTCAACGATTTTGCAAATTTGTCCCCAATGTGCAAAAATTGCACACTCCCTTACTGAGCAAAACTCTAGTTTCCAAAATGGACCTACAAGATGACACTTGGGCCATGGGACCGGAGTAGAGGGGAACCCCTAGCACTATCCCGATGTCTTGAATCCAACGGAGTCTACGGTTTGTTGATCCGAGCCACGGTCGTCATTTTATGGCCCGTTCTGTCTCGCATCCAAAAGGCCTTCAGGGACACCTGTTGGATACCTACCGGGGGCATAGAATTCCAACCGTGCAACAAAATTAGGTTTTGGGGAATCCTGGAAGTGTGTCTAGGAAGGTTCCAGTTGGGAATGCTAGCCATAGGTGCCCAGTCAACGATTTTGCAAATTTGAAACCAATGTGCAAAAATTGCACACTCCCTTACTGAGCAAAAACCTAGTTTCCAAAATGGACCTACAAGATGACACCTGGGACATGGGACCAAAGGAGAGGGCACCCCTAGCACTATCCCGATGTCCTAAATCCAATGGATTCAATGGTTTGTCAATCCGAGCCACAGTCATCACTCTATGGCTCGTTCCGTCTCGCATCCAAACGACCTTTAGGGACACCTGTTGGATACCTACCGAGGGCATAGAATTCCAACCTTGCAACAAAACCAGGTTCCTGGGAGTCCTACAAGTGTGTCTAGGAAGTTTCCACCTGGGAACGCTAGCCATAAGTGCCCGGTCAATGATTTTGCAAATTTGACCCCAATGTCCAAAAATTGCACACTCCCTTACTGAGCAAAATCCTAGTTTCCAAAGTGGACCTACAAGATGACACCTGGGCCATGGGACCGGAGGAGAGGGGCACCCCTGTCACTATCCTGATGTCCTAAATCCAACGGAGTCGAAGGTTTGTCGATCTGATCCACGGTCTTCATTCTATGGCTCATTCTGTCTCGCATCCAAAAGGCCTTCAGGGGCACCTGCTGGATACCTACCGGGGGCATAGAATTCCAACTGTGCAACAAAACCGGGTTTTGGGGAGTCCTGCAAGTGTTTCTAGGAAGTTACGTCAAGGAACACTAGCCATAAGTTCTCGGTCGATGATTTTGCAAATTTGACCCCATTGTGCAAACATTGCACACTCCCTTACTGAGCAAAACCCTAGTTTCCAAAATGGACCTACAAGATGACACTTGAGCCATGGGACCGAAGGAGAGGGGCACCCCTAGAACTATCCCAATGTCCTGAATCCAATTCGATGGTTTTTCGATCCGAGCCACGTTCGTCATTCTATGGCTCGTTCCGTCTCCAAACAAACATCGTGTCACATGAGGCTAATCCTAGTTTCTCCTTTCAAGAGAAACTAAGAAAAAAAATAGTTTCTCATATCATTGAAGAAGACCTCACAGTCCCAAGGTCAAGGGGTTTTAGTACTTGACCTAATCATGCATAAGTGCATAGTCACTTACTAAGAAAAACCCTAGTTCTTTATATCCATGATCAAGATGATCATTAGGAAATGGAACCACATGAGACAGGTTCCCCTAGATCAAATGCATTGTTATGGACCAAACGGATTTGATGGGTCATCGATATGATTCACTATCATTATTTTATGGAAACTTGTAGGTCGCCTTCTAAATCCTTTTAGGGACACATGGGTGATTATGTCATTAGGGAATAAAAATTGAACCAGGCATCGGAATTAAGTTTCATAAGCTCCTGCATGTGTGTTTGGACATCCTCGACATGGACACACTAGGCACACTCCAAAGTTCAATGGGTTTCAATACTTCACCAAATCATGAAAAAGTGTATATTCACTTACATAGAAACACCCTAGTTCCTAAGATCAATCAAGTAAGACCATCATTGGGTGATGGACCCGTGGGAGAGAAGTTCCTCTTAATGGAATGCATTTCATGGACCTAACATAGTTTAGGGTTCGTCGATCTAAGCCACGGTTATCATTTTACGAAAAGTTGCAGGCCGCCACCTAAAGGATTTGAGGGACACTTGGTGATTTTGTCATTAGGGCATACAAATTGAATTCTATAATATCCTACATGTGTGCTTGGCCATTAGAAACATGATAACACAACCCATAGTCCCAAGGTTGAGGGGTTCAGTACTTGACCCAATTATCCAAAATGTGCATAGTGAGTTATTGAACAAAACCATAGTTCCTAAGGTCAATGAAAAAGATGAGCATAGGGTGATGGACCCATGGGATAGAGGTGCCATTATATGGAATGCATTATCATAGACCTAATGGATTTGATGTTTTGCTTACCTGAATGACAATCATCATTTTATGGCGAGTTGTAGGTCACCTCCGAAATCCTTTCAAGGAAGCTTGGTGATTATGCCATTAGGGCATAAAAGCATATCTGGGCATCTAAATTGAATTCTATAAGATGGTGCATGTGTGTTTTTCCATGATTCTCATGGGAACACCACCCAAGGTCCCGATATTTAGGGTTTTTAGTAATTGATCCAATCATGGAGAAGGTGCATAGTCACTTATTGAGAAAAACCCTAGTTCATGAGATCAATAAAAAAGACGAGCACTAGGTGATGGACCCATGGGATAAAGGTTCCCCTAGATGGAATGCATTATCAAAGACCCAATGGATTCAATGGTTCATTGATATGAGCCACAACCATCATTTTATGGTGAGTTGCAGGTCACATCCTAAATCCTTTCAGGGACACTTGGTGATTTTGTCATTAGGGGATAAAAACTAAACCAAGCATCAAAATTGAGTTCCGTAAGATCCCACATGTGTGTTTTTCCATGCTCGACATGGACACACCACCCACAGTCCCAAGGTTTATGGGTTTTAGTACTTGACCCAATCATGCAAAAAGTGCATATTCTCTTAGGGAGTTGTTAGAAGATTTCAAGGATGGGATACTATAAATCATGCTTAAAAAAAGCATTGTGTACATTTCATACTTTTTTTATAGTTTATTTATATGTTTGATCTAATATCATGTTCTAAGAGTAGTAGTATGAGTACACCCAGTCTCAAATATGAGAGTAATTGGGAAGCCCATGATAAAATTATGGTAAGAAGGACATGAGATGCATGAGGTTCTTGAATTTTTGGAAGCTTGTCCACTATGTTTCTATTTTTCCTCGGAGTTTTTCACAATGTAGTGACAATTCCTAGATATAAATGGTGTTCCTATTGGTCTAGGTGGAGGAAAAAGAAACACATACAACATCTCATTGAACTAAAGAACTAATGTATTGGTGTTGTAATTGATGCAACCAAATTAGCATAAGCATGGAAGTGGTTTGACCACCTTAACCACTAAAATAATGTATTAGTCAAATATGGGGGGAAGTGATAATTACATGTCAATGAACACTTATATTCGTCCATATGATTATAAATGTACCACTTTACACTAGTTATGAGATCAATAATGTATTCTTCTACTATGTTTTAAGATTAATATGGTATAGTAAATATTCTTGCACTAAGGTGTCTTAATGTATTTTTTTTCTTTCAACTCATAAATTCAAGACCACTACAATTGATCCATGTCTCAATTCATGATTGTAAGAAAATATCAAACAGGAAATTAATGTTGCAAACAACTTTAAATGTCCATGCATGCATTATTATTTCAAGCTTCTCGTTGCAAATATCAACATGTTCTTATCTAGACCTAAGTTTTATGAACTAGGGTTCTCACCATTAGATTTGGTCGACAACATTAGCTATAGTGCCTATCACACGATAATTATCTAGGTCAACTGCAATATACTAGTAACTGTTAACAAGGAAAACCAATACTATTATTATGGGGTGGCTATATGAATGTTGAGGAAAATCCATATATCAATGCGCATTTTCTGTTAAATTTTGAGCATTAATTCACAATACTATAGGATCTTCACTGAGAGAATAACATATACAGTATATCAATGCATGCCAATCATAATAAGCATGACAAGCATCATAAGAATCAAAAGCATGAGAGACAAGAGACACATAGTTTCCGTGGGGAAAACCCTAAGGTGAAAAACCCCACAACTTCCTCAGAGATAGAGAGAGCAATGGCTCAACCAAAGTACAACCAAAATACACTGAGATAGTCTCCTAGTAGTAGATGATTCTCCTCCTCACTAGTGCGCCACTTTCTGAGTGAGAGAGATATGACTTTCCGAATGATCTAAATAGAGATCACCTGATCTCTATTTATACTAACCTGTTTGCCTAGTGACCTTATGGGGCCGACTTGTCTAGCTAGGTACATCCACATTATAATATATATATATTTCAGGGATGACCCCACACATGGTGGTCTAATAACCCATAGGCAAGTACACACACTTGTGACACTTGTCAATCCACATGATGACACTTCCTTATAGAGGAATAACACATCTCTAATAAGGGTACAATAAATATATATGAAATACATAGATGAAATACATTCTGAAGTTACATATACATCAACACTCCCTCTTAACTAGGAAGGTATTTCTCGATACAGATCTGCTAGACAGGTCTTCTTCTCGGGGTCATTGTCATCGTCATCGTCACTACTGCTGCTATCTCAACCAATCTCTGACTCTACTTGTCATAGGAAGTTCTACAGAGCCAGTCCTTTTTCATACTAGATGTAGGCCCACCACCTGCAGGTCTTCGTCATCACTGGCCATACTGTGGAATCCTCAGGACTTATTACGTGCGTCACAAAACCTCGAAAGAGAATCCTAGGCTGTTACGAGCACATGGCTCTACCTATAGGATCTCCCAGGGCCATATTATATGTGACCTCACCACAAAACCTCACAAGAGCATCCCAGGCTGTTACGAGCACACAACTCTACCTATAGGATCTCGCAGGGACAGATTATATGTGGTCACCACAAAACCTCGCAAGAGCATCCCAGGCTGTTACGAGCACACAGCTCTACCTATAGGATCTCCCAGGGACATATTATATGTGATCATGGCAAAACCTCGCAAGAGCATCCCAGGACTTATTACGGGCACACAGCCCAACCTATCGGATCTCCCAGGGACATATTATATGCCATAGGATAAAACCTCGAAAGAGCATATGCCAGATATCCTAGGGATAGATTATATGCCATAGGCAAAACCTCGAAAGACTATCTGCAGATCTCCTAGGGCCAAACTATATGTCCTCCCAGAGCAAAACCTCGAAAGAGCATTTGCCAGCTATCCCAGGGCTAAATTATATGCCATAGGCAAAGCCTCGAAAGACTATCTGCAAATCTCCCATGGCCAAATGATATGCTCATCTGCACAACCTGATCCATGGCCATAGAGTATCAACCTGATACTCACCATACATCTTCATGATGTACACATGATCATCCTGATCATCATCACTGCAACATCCTGCTGCATGTCATCTGGAGCAACATCTTGAAGCTTGTCATCCATGATCATCCTGATCATACAATGCATCTACCTGATGCATACCAAGTATCTACCTAATACATATCATCATACATGATCCACCTGACACATGTACAGATACATGGTCCAAGCATCCAACATGATGCATATACAAAATACATACAAATGATCCTACTGATCATATCCAGCATCCAACATGATGCGTACATACATATACATATAAATGATCCAACTGATCATATCCAACATCCAACATGATGCATACATACATATACATATAAATGATCCAACTGATCATATCCAGCATCCAACATGATGCATACATACATACATGAAAATGATCCAACTGATCATACAAAGCAGAAACCAGAACATCATCGTGATGCTCATCATCCAGTGCTTACATCAACAGCCATGTGAAGGATCCTCCTTCCAACATGCTTGGAATGGCTTCAGCAAATGTGTCCATCACTTCTTCCTCGAAGTGTCATCAATCCGAAGAACACCAAGCCTCTCTCTGAAGTACTCGAACTTCACCCTGGCTAGTGGCTTCGCCAGCACAGCTGCAATCTGCTCATCCATCGCAACATACTCTACCTCAGCTATACTCAGTGCTACGTAGGACTGCTTCCTGCTAAACCAAGAGATCACACCTGATCCCATACTGAAGCAGCACCCAGATGTGCTCTTCCTATCTGCAGCACTGCCAGCCCAATCTGAATCAACATAACACAGCAGGATAAACTTTTGATTCGCTTCATACTTGAGCCCATAATCCACTGTACCCTTCAGGTACCTCAGAACATGCTTTACAGCAACCAGGTGAACACTCCTTGGATCTGTCAGGAACTGACTCAATGTGTTCACCGCAAAGCAAATATCTGGTCTTGTGTTCGTCAGGTACATCAAGGACCCAATCATCTGACGATACATAGAGACATCAACTGGCTCAGATGAAGCATCACATAGAAGCTTCAGATTCGATGCCATAGGTGTGTCCATGGCCTTGCAATCCATCATCTCGAATCTCTTCAGGATATCTACTGTGTACTTCCCTTGACCAAGGAAGATCCCATCTGCACTCTGCCACACCTCCATACCTAGGAAATAATGCATCATTCCCAAATCTTTCATATCGAACTCAGCAGCAAGCTTCCTCTTCGTATCTGCAATCAATAAAGTTCTGGGAGCTTGCTTCAAGCCATACAAGGCTTTCTTCAATCTGCACACATGTGACTCCTTGTCAGGTCTTGGGACTGCATCCCAGACATCTTCTTCATGATCGACGGATCATGGCATTCCATTTCTTCATCCCATATCCTGGGAACTTCAATATCTTCAATAGATATCTTTGTTGATGGAACAAATGTTGTAGTCCTTCTTTTGTAGGTGAAGATATACGGTCTTTCCTACAACACAAGTTAAATTGCATGATTAGAAACATCTCATAATTTTCAGAACAAATTCTTTGCACATAAAGAAATATGTCATGCAGTCATGCAGTTATCTTAGCCAATGCTTCAATACAACATTTATCCATGTTCCACAACTTTCTAGATGCCTTCTAGTCTCTACTAGAACATTGTTAAGAGTTTGCACTACTCCCAACATGTCAACAAAGAGGTTTCATTCTAGATAAGTAGCACTGGAATGTTGTACAATGACATAGGCCACTTACCCATCACATGCATATTAGTAGTATACTATTCATTAATGCAATCATTCTAATATGCACAATACATCTCCTAAGTCTAAGAACATAAGCATAATATTATTTAAACAATATGCAAGAAATGATAATTGAAATACTTATCTTTGTTTGTTTGTTGGGTGGACTCCCTCTGAGTCTTTGCTTCCTGGCAGGAGCTGTTGAAGTAGCTTCTTCTACACCTTTCTGTTGTGGAATGTAGGAAGATGGTAATCTCCCTCTGAAAATCTGCATTCTTGTAGGAGTTGCTGGAGTGTGCTCCCTCTTGATCTTTGCTTCCTGGATTACCTGTCCTTGAACTTATATTCATCCTTGCTGACATCAATCTTCTTGAACCCTGGAAAGTATATTTTGTAAGCCTTCGAGCTTTCACTGTAGCCCACAAAGATACCCTTCTTTCCTGAAGGATCTAGTTTAGTCCTCTTTTCCTTTGGGACATGAGTGTATACTGGACAACCAAATATTCTGAGATGGCTGACTTCAGGTTTCTTATCAGAAAAGACCTCTTCTGGTGTCTTGTTGTCCAATATCTTGTGGGGTGTTCTGTTCTGCACATATACATTTGTTCTAGTTGCTTATGCTCATAGATGCATAGGTAGATCATGGTCATGCAACATTTCCCTTGCTGCTTCCATGATTGTTCTGTTCTTCCTTTCTGCAACTCCATTCTGTTGAGGATTATAAGGAGCAGTCAACTCCCTCTTAATCCCTGAATCACTACAAAGCTTCTTGAAGTCACCTGAGGTGAATTCTCCACCATTGTCGAATCTGAATGTTTTGATCTTCTTGTCAGTTTGATTCTCCATCAAGGTTTTGAATTCCTTGAACTTATCAAACACCTCATCTTTGTTCTTCAAGAAGTATACCCAAGTCTTCCTGGAGAAGTCATCAATAAATGACATAGGACCACATACATCTGAGTGGATGATTTCCAGGATATCTTTGGCCTTGCTTTCACTGCTTGGGAAAGCCTTCTTAATGTTCTTACCTTTTGCACATCCTTTGCAAACACCTTCATGTTTGGTCTTGATTTCAGGAAGACCTTCTACAGCCTTGCTTGCAATCGGAAATGCCCTATAGTGCATATGAGCAACTCTTCTATGCCAAAGTTCACTTGGCTCCATGGATTCATGCACCATGGCATGTTCAAGTTGTCCCTTCAATTTATACAATCCTCCCTCTTGCTCTCCAATCGCTACTGCATCATCTATGGTCTTTCCCTTTGGCCACATTAGGACTTGGCCATCCACAAATGCAACCCTCATACCTTTTGCATCCAATGCAGAGATGGAGAGTAATTTCTTCTTGAACCCAGGTACATAAAGGACTTCTTTCATCTTCAAAGATTTTCCAGAATCTAGGTTGTAGGAGGCTTCACCACTTCCTTTGATTGGGTATTGATAATCATCCCCAAGTTTCACTTTATGGGGTGATTCATGTTCAGATAGATTCACAAAAGATTCCTTAAACCCAGTCATGTGTTTGGAAGCCCCACTATCAATTAACCAATCATTACAACCATGGGAGATAGTACCTGTGAGAGAAGAGATTAGAATATACTCTTCTTCACTTGATGAGTCATCATCACTTTCTGCCCTAGCCTTCTTCTTTGGAGGTTCATCATCCTCGGCAGCATGAGCATGGAACTTTCTTTTGCTGCCCTTCTTCTTCTTGCTGAAGTTGTTGTTATTATCCCTTTTGTTCTTGGCACAATATGAAGCAAAGTGACCTTTCTCATTGCATGTGAAGCATCTTAGATCCTTCTTATTCTTTTGATAGGATCTTTTGTAGCGAGGGTGCTCCTTCTTGGGCTTGCTTCTTTTGGTGTGAGTTGCAAGTGCTTGATCTTCACTTCCCATCTTTTCCTCACGAGCTACAAGTCTAGCTTCTTCTTGAGAGCATTCCTTCCATAGTTTACTAAAAGAGATCAATTTCTTTCTTGCACATATTCCTTGAATAAAGGAGTCCCATGACCTGGGTAGGCCATTTAGAGTGGTCATAACAACTTCACCATTGTCCACTACTTCATCCACAGCTTCAAGTTGCTCCTTGATCTGAGAGACCTTGGAGAAGTAAGATTGAATGGTTTCTCCATTCAACATCTTGACCCCTTTCAATTAATTCCACAGAGTCATCTTCTGATTTATGTTCTTCCCTTCAAATAGCTTGGTCAAAGAGTCAAACATCTCCTTGGGTGTCTTTAGAGAAGACACATGGGGTATGAGATGGCCTTTGATAGAATCAACAATGATTCTCTTTGCCTTGACCAAGTTCTTATGCAATACCTTGGCCTCTTCATCCTCTGGGATAGGGATGTCTTCTTTTATATATGAGTCCAACTCATTCTCTTCCAGGATTAACCCAATCCTATACTTCCAAGCTCGGAAGTTATCAGCCCCTTCAAGCTTATCCTCAAGCTTGGTGTGGTGAGACATCTTAAAGAGTACTTCAAATGGAAATAGAAAAGATTTAGGTCTTACCACTTGAAATGATGAAAACTAGATCTGGTCTCGGATTAGGGTTTATCGAAAAAACCCTAAAAATTCAAAATGTGAATTTCAAATTTATGAAAGGATAGAAAGATGCGCCTTGATGAGCTGATCAGCCAGGTGCATTCAGAATTTGAGATCAGCAAAGCTTTACACTTTAGATTTGTCTTTTTGTCCTCCCGGGTTCACTGGGGAGAGCCCTAAATTAGGGTTTGAGTTTCCCGGAGATCTACCGAGCCAAAAATCTCGATCCAAAGCTCTAAACTTCGATTTTTGCAAGGAGCTTCCAGCTGTGTCTTTAGATTCTAGAAATTCCTATTTTTGTGGAAACCCTAATTTTTAGGGCCAAATCTGAAAATGCTCAGAATTGAATTTTGATTGGACAGATAGATGCACCTTGATGAGTAGAGTCAATCTACTATACTACTTTTCCAAAATCTGTGGAGAGAAACCCAATAAACAAGAAACTCAAGTTTCCGTCACTGCAAAATGTCTTCTTCTCAGGTTAGCTCTGATACCATGTTAAATTTTGAGCATTAATTCACAATACTCTAGGATCTTCACTGAGAGAATAACATATACAGTATATCAATGCATGACAATCACAATAAGCATGACAAGCATCACAAGAATCAAAAGCATGAGAGACAAGAGACACAGAGTTTCCGTGGGGAAAACCCTAAGGTGAAAAACCCCACAACTTCCTCAGAGAAAGAGAGAGCAATGGCTCAACCAAAGTACAACCAAAATACACTAAGATATTCTCCTAGTAGTAGATGATCCTCCTCCTCATTAGTGCGCCACTTTCTGAGTGAGAGAGATATGACTTTCCGAATGATCTAAATAGAGATCACTTGATCTCTATTTATACTAGCATGTTTTCCCAGTGACCTTATGGGGCCGACTTGTCTAGCTAGGTACATCCACATTATAATATATATATTTCAGGGCCGACCCCACACATGGTGGTCTAATAGCCCATCGGCAAGTACACACACTTGCGACACTTGTCAATCCACATGACGACACTTCCTTATAGAGGAATAACACATCTCTAATAAGGGTACAATAAATATATATGAAATACATAGATGAAATACATTCCGAAGTTACATATACATCAACATTTTCTTAATATTGAATGTTAATAATTTGAAACCTTATGAGCCATCCACAATTGGCAATTCAAATGCGGGGAAAGTCTCTTCAAAGAGGACTTACCATTGTAATATTAGGTAGGCGTGTAAGTTAATTGAGTGTGGAATTTGAGAATATTTTATAGGATCCAAAAAAACTAAGAAAAGTCCTATATGGTAGTTTGAAAGCTCCTTTATGCATGTGCAGGAGCTGACGGAACCCAATTCCACTCTCCGGTTTGGTTTCTATGCCCCCGGAGCAATTCCTCAAAGTGTCCCTAACTGGCCCCGGGGTGCTGGACCAAGATGCCCGTAGTACCCAAACCGTGGATCCAATCAGGAATCCGTCAATTATGATGGATCCGAGACGTCGGGTTTCAGATAGCCCCCCCTCCCATAGCATGCCTCCAAGCCCCGAAAATGGTGTTATTGTGCCATCTACAGAGCTAGGGTTTTGCTTAGTGAAGGCCATGCCAATCTTGCTCAGGGGGGCATTTCTCATCTGAAGGATCCCAGGCATGCGTGGCCACTGTGGACATGTCTGCAATGGCCATATGCACATGTGGGATATGACATAACCAAAGTCCACTCGCCGGTTTGGGTTTCGTGCCCCCAGAGCAATTCCTCAAAGTGTCCCTGAATGGCCCTAGGGTGCCGAACCAATATGCCCGCAACACCAAAACCGTGGCTCCAATCACAAATATGTCGATTCTGATGGATCCGAGGCACCATTTTTCCGCTCGGGGTCTCCCACAGCGTGCCTCCAACCCCCGAAAACGATGTTATTGTGTCATCTCCAGTGCTAGGGTTTTACTTAGTGAAGGCATTTCGAATATTGCTCAAGGGGATCATTTCTCGTCCGAAGGCTCTCGAGCGTGCATGGCCACCCTATACATGTCCAAAATGGCCATACACATGTGTGGGATATGACAGAACCCATGTCCGCTCGTCGTTTTGGGTTTCATTCCCTCAGAGCAATTCTTCAAAGTGTCCCTGAATGGCCCCTGGGTGCCAAACCAAGATTCCCGCAGCACCCTAACCGTGGCTCCGATCGCAAATTCATCAATTCCAATGGATCCGGGACATTGGGTTTCAGCTAGCCCCCCCCCCACAACGTACCTCCAACCCCTGGAAATGGTGTTATTGTGCCATATCTGGAGCTAGGGTTTTGCTCAGTGAAGGCCATGCCAATCTTGCTCAAGGGGGTCATTTCTCGTTCGAAGGCTCTCGGGCATGTGTGGCCACCATGGAAACATATGCAATGGCCATACGCACATGTGGGAGATGACAGAACACAGGTCCGCTCTCCGGTTTGGGTTCTGTGCTCCCAGAGCAAATCCTCAAAGTGTCCCTGAATGGCCCCGTGATGCCCGCAACACCCAAACCATAGCTCCAATCGCCAATTCGTTGATTCCGATGGATTCATGATGCTGGGTTTCAGCTAGGGGACCCTCCACGGTGTGCCGCCAACCCCCAAAAAAAGTGTTAATGTGCCATCTCCCGAGCTAGGGTTTGCTTAGTGAAGGCCTTTCGATTATTGCTCAAGGGGGTCATTTCTCATCCGAAGGATCCCGGGCGTGCATGGCCACCGTGGGCATGTCCAAAATTTCCATATGCACATGCAAAAGATGACAGAACCCAAGTCCGTTCATCGATTTGGGTTTCGTGCCCCCAGAGCAATTCCTCAAAGTGTCCCTGAATGGCCCTGGGGTGCCAAACCAAGATTCCCGCAACACCCAAAACATGGCTCTGATAGCGAATCCATCGATTCCGATGGATATGGGATGCCGATTTTTAGCTAGGGGACCCCCCACAGCTTGCCTCCAACCCTTGAAAACAGTGTTATTGTGCCATCTCTGGAGCTAGGGTTTTTCTCAGTGAAGGCCATGCCAATCTTGCTCAACGGGGCCATTTCTCGTCTGAAGGCTCCCGGGCATGCGTTCCCACCGTGGACACGTCCACAATGGACATACGCATGTGTGGGAGATGACAGAACCCAATTCATCTCACTGGTTTGGGTTCCGTGCCCCGGAGCAATTCCTCAAAGTGTCCTTGAATGGCCCTGGGGTGCCAAACCAAGATGCCTGTAGCACCCAAACCGTGGCTCCGATCGTCAATCCGTCGATTCCGATGGATCCAGGACATTGGGTTTCAGCTAGGGGACCCCCCAAAACATGCTGAAAAACCTCGAAAATGATGTTATTGTGCCATCTCCGGATCTATGGTTTTGCTCAGTGAAGGCCTTTCGAATATTTCTCAAGGGGGTCATTTCTCTTCCAAAGGCTCCCGAGCATTCGTGGCCACCGTGGACATGTCCAAAATTTCCATACGCACATGTGGGAGTTGACATAACCCATGTTCGCTCTTCGGTTTGGGTTTTGGGCCCCCAGAGCAATTCCTCAAAATGTTTCTGAATGGCCCCGAGGTGACAGACCAAGATGCTCGCAACACCCAAACCGTGGCTCTGGTCGGGAATCCGTCAATTTTGATGGATCCACAATGCTGAGTTTCATCTAGGGGACCCCCCATAGCATGCCACCAACCCTCGAAAATGGTGTCATTGTGCCATCTCTGGAGCTAGGGTTTTGCTTAATGAAGGCCATGCCAATCTTGCTCAATGGGGCCATTTCTCGTCTGAAGGCTCCATGTAATGCGTGGCCACCATGGACACATCCGCAATGGCCATACGGACATGTGGGACATGACGAAACCCAGGTCCACTCACTGGTTTGGGTTCCGTTCCCCCGGAACAAATCATCAAAGTGTCCCTAAATGGCCCCGTGGTGTCGAACCAAGATGCCCGCAACACCCAAATTGTGGCTCCGATCTCCAATCCATCGATTCCGATGGATCCGGGACTCCGGTTTTCAGCTAGGGGACCCACCACAACGTTCCACAAACCCTCGGAAATGGTGTTATTGTGCCATCTCTGGAGCTAGGGTTTTGCTTAGTGAAGGCCTTTCGAATATTGCTCAAGGGGGTCATTTCTCATCCGAAGGCTCTCGGGCGTGCGTGGACACCGCGGACATGTCCACAAGGGCCATCTGCACATGTGGGAGATGACAGAATGCATGTCTGCTCATCGGTTTGGGTTCCATGCCCCCGGAGCAATTCATCAAAGTGTCCCTGAATGGCCCCGGGGTGCCAGACCAAGATGCCCACAGCACCCAAATTGTGGATCTGGTCGCAAATCCGTTGATTCTGATGGATCTGGGATGCCGGGTTTCAGCTAGCCCCCCCCCACAGCGTGCCACCAACCCTCGAAAACAGTGTTATTGTGCCATCTCTGGAGCTAGGGGTTTGCTTAGTGAAGGCCATGCCAATCTTGCTCAAGGGGGCCATTTCTCGTCTGAAGGCTCCCGCGCATGCGTGGCCACCTTGGACACGTCCGCAATGGCCATACAGACATGTGGGAGATGACAGAACCCAAGTCCGCTCGCCGATTTCGGTTCTGTTCCCTCGGAGCAAATCCTCAAAGTGTCCCTGAATAGCCCCTGGGTGTCGGACCAAGATTCCCGTAGCACCCAAACTGTGGCTTCGATCGCCAATCTGTCAATTCCAATGGATCTGGGACGCTGGGTTTCAGCTAGGGTACCCCCTGCAGCATGCCACCAACCCTGAAAATGATGCTATTGTGCCATCTATGGAGCTAGGGTTTTGCTTAGTGAACCCTAGCTCCTTCACTGAGCAAAACCCTAGCTCCGGAGATGGCACAATAACACTGTTTACGGGGGCTGGAGGAACACTGTGGGGGATCCCCTAGTTGAAACCCGGCATCTCGGATCCATCGAAATCAACGAATTTGCGACCAGAGCCATGGTTTGGGTGCTACGGGTATCTTGGTCCGGCACCCCGGGGTCATTCAAGGACACTTTGAGGAATTGCTCCAGGAGCACGGAACCCAAACCAGCGAGTAGACATGGGTTCTGTCATTTCCCACATGTGTGTATTTCCATTATGGACATGTCTGTCGTGGCCACTCATGCCCGGGATCTTTCAAACGAGAAATGACCTCGTTGAGCAATATTCGAAAGGCCTTCACTTAGCAAAACCCTAGCTTCGGGAATGGCACAATAATAGCCATGGGGGGGGGGGGGGGGCTAGCGGAAACCCGACGTCCCGGATCCATCGAAATCGACGTATTAGCGATCGGAGCTACGGTTTGGGTGTTGTGGGCATCTTGGTTTGGTACCCCAGTGCCATTCAAGGACACTTTGAGGATTTGCTCCGAGGGCACGGAACCAAAACCGGTGACCGGACTTGGTGTTAACACCCAAAACGTACCCTAAGGTTGTGGAGAGGCAGAATCAGGGTAACCACTAACCACTTTAGCTTGTGCTACAATGATTGTCTGCATGATATATTGGAGGTGACAGATGATGCTCCTACCATAATTTTTGGGCCCAAGCTCGAAGAGTCACATGATGAAGAGGTTCCCCCTTTTTATTTGAGTTTGAATCTCCATGGAAAAATCTTTCTAATGTACTAATAGACTCTGGGGTGTCCAATAATCTAATGCCTAAATCAGTAGTAGATCAGCTGAGGTTGGAAGTCACTAGGCCATACAAAGACCTTTACTCGTTTGACTCTAGGAAGGTGAAATTTCTGGGGTTGATCAAGGATGTGGTAGTGACTCTCGCCCAACTACTTGCCAAGAGTATCATGATGGATGTTGGAGTGGCTGATGTGCCTGCGAAGTTTGGGATGCTGTTGTTAAGGTCCTCGGCCTCAAAATTGAGAGGAACTATGCATATGGACTTATCTTATGCCATTATACCTCTTTTCGGGAGCAATAGAAGATTGTATAGAGAAAAAAGAATGGCTTATGTGGTTAGCAGCGCGGACAAACCCGAAAATCACAATATATATGTTGTGGATACAGACATGGGGTCCTCTATCTTCTTCAATGATGTCTCGCGCATTGATCCTAAACCTCCTACATACATTGAAGTTAATGAAGATAAAGAATTTGTAGCAAGGTATGAAGCTTCTGAAAGGGTAAAAAATGAAGAAGGGCTATGGTCAATGTATTTTGATGGGTCCTTGAGCAAAAATGGAGCTGGAGAAGGGGTTTGGATAATACCTCTTGACAGGGAGGCCAGAGCTTTATCATACAAGTTGAATTTTGAATGCACTAACAATGTGGCCGAATATGAATATCTGCTCCTAGGATTACGAGCACTGAAAGATCTGGGAGTAAAAAGGATACAGGTGTTTGGAGATTCACAGTTGGTGGTTAACCAGGTGAATGAAAGCTATCAAACTAAACATCCTAGGATGAGGGCCTACAGGAATGAAGTCTGGGATATGTTTGGGAACTTCTTCACAGAACACAAAATCAGAGTGATACCTAGGAGTGAGAATTAGGTGGCTGATTCTCTGGCCACCACTGCTAGTGGTTTTAAGACACCTATCTTTTCTCGAGAAAAGTATGAAGTGGAGGTGGTGAACAGACCTTCTATTCCTGACAATTCCAAATACTCGCAGGTATTTGATGATGATTTTCAAATTAAAAGGTTCTTAGAGCTATCTGATGAATTTGCAAATGTACCAGTTGACACAGAAAATGAAAACTTGGAGGGTTTAGTAGATGAAGAACAATCAGGGGATGAAGAGACTGAAAGCAAAGGGTGGAAAAGTATACTG
The DNA here is from genome assembly GCA_027924585.1 of Larix kaempferi. Taxonomy (NCBI): domain Eukaryota; kingdom Viridiplantae; phylum Streptophyta; class Pinopsida; order Pinales; family Pinaceae; genus Larix; species Larix kaempferi. The sequence goes on from BSBM01001119.1 coordinate 4,595,185, forward strand.
GGTGGAAAGGATATTATTCAGCTAAAGAGAAACTACATCCCCAAAGGTTTGATACCTTTGGAAAAGTTGTTTGACCAGAATGACGTGGCTAAAAACCCCAAGTTTGAACCTGCTAGCGATGCTATAGAAGACCAGAATTTAGGCACTAAGGAAGAACCTTGAATGGTGAAGCTGTCAAAGCAGCTGTACGCTAAGAAAAATGAGCGATATGTAGAATTAATGAAGAAATATGCTGATGCTTTCACCTGGAATTATGAAGACTTAAAAGAATATGACACCTCCATAATACAACATCCTATTCCAATCAAACCAGGGGAGAAGCCTTTCAAACAGAAGCTAAGAAGGATAAATCCAAAATTGCTGCCCATAATAGAAAAAGAAATTAGAAGATTGCTCAATGCAAAAATCATTGTCACCCTAAGGTTTTCCCAATGGATAGAAAATTTGGTTCCTGTGAGAAAAAAGAATGGTGAGATCAGAATTTGCATAGATTTCAGGAACCTTAACAAGGCTTCGCTGAAAGATAATTACCCTTTTCCTAAAATGGAACATATCTTACAGAAGCTAGTGGGAAAAGAAAGGATCTCTACCATGGATGTATTTTATGGATATAATCAAATCAAGGTATGCCCAGAAGTCCAAGAAAAAACTGCCTTTACCACTCCCTGGGACACTTTCATGTATGCCAAAATGCCTTTTGGGCTAATGAATGCAGGAGCCACTTTCCATCATGCAATAGACATAGCATTTGCTAAGGAGAAAGACAAGTTTGTGGTGGTGTACATGGATGATATAACAGTATATTCCAGATCTGATGATGAACACTTAAAACACCTGGAGCAGGTTTTCATTAAATGCAGAAAGTATGGTATTTCTCTTAACCCAAAAAAGTCTCATTTTGCATTAGAGGAGGCCAAGCTCCTAGGGCATATCATTTCTAAAGAAGGTTTCAGAATTGACCTTAAGAGGGTTAGTGCTATTTAGAAAGTGGGGGAGCCAAGAAGTAAGAAAGAGGTGTAGTCCTTCATTGGCCAAGTGGGATTCCTAAGGTGGTTTATTCCAAGTTTTGCAGAGATAACGAGGAATATCACCAACATGTTGAAAAAAGAGAATCAGATAAAATGGATGGAGGAATCCAGGGATTCATTCAAGGGGATTAAGAAAGCTGTCACCGAGGCCCCAGTATTAGCAAGATCGGATTTTTCCAAGGATTTCCTGATTTTTTCCTATGCGTCTGAGCATACAGTGGCAGAAGTGTTGTTGCAAAAGAATGCCCAGAATGCTGAGCAGCCCATTGCATTCTTTAGCAGGGTGCTGAGAGATGGAGAGTTGAAGTATGATATCATGGAAAAACAAGCATATGCCCTGATAAAGTCACTAAAGGATTTCAGGGTCTACATCCTCCATTCGCACATTGTTTCCCATGTCCCAGACAACGCGGTAAAAAGTATTCTCACCCAAGTAGATCCCAAGGGAAGACGGGTCAAGTGGATTGTTGTACTGTTGGAATATTATCTGGAAATAAATCCCACCAAGCTAATAAAGGGGCAAGGTTTGGCAAAGTTGATGCCTAAAGCCAACTGTGATTCTTTACAGCTGAATTTCTTAGAAGATTATCCAAATGAAGAGGACACAAGCATGTAGGTAAGACAAGAATTATCTGCATCCCCCTGGTATGCTAACATTATTTATACATTGCAGAATTTACAAGCTCCTGCAGGGTTGAGCAAAACTAGGGCCAGGTCGGTGAAGCTGAAAGCTGCAAAATTTTGTATTATGAATCAATTTTTGTATTGGAAGGACCCAAGAGGCGTGTTGCTGAACTACTTATTAGAGGATGAAGCTCAACATACCAAGAAGAAATTCCACAAAGGGGATTGTGGTGGGCATCATTCCCAGAAAGTGACAGTAAACAAGATTTTGAGGGCGGGGTTTTACTGGCCTACCATGTTCGCTGATGTGTATAAGGAGACCATTACCTATCACCAGTGCCAAATCTTTGAAGGTAAGAGGAAGGTTGTTTCACTTCCCCTACATCCAATCATAGTAGAGGCACCTTTCTAGCAATGGGGGTTAGACTTTATTGGAGAAATAAATCCTAAATCCTCTGGCCGACATAGATGGATTTTGATAGCTACTGATTATTTCACCAAATGGACCGAAGCCATCCCCACTAGGAATGCAACTGAGGGTGTCATCATGGATTTTCTAGAAGATAAGATCCTGTCCAGATTTGGTTGTCCCAACAGGATAGTGATTGACAATGCTCCAGCATTTAAGTCTAAAAAGATGATAAACTTCTGCCACAAGTACCATATCAGTCTGAACCATTCCAAATCATACTACCCTCAGGGAAATGGGCTAGCAGAGTCCTCTAACAAAAGCCTGGTAAGGTTCATCAAGAAGTTGTTGGAGGAGAATAAGAGAGCTTGGCACACAAAATTAAGATATGCTTTGTGGGCTAATAGAATCAGTACAAAGAGAGCCATTGGGATGTCACCCTTTCAATTGGTATATGGAGCTGAGGTGGTGTTTTCAATATCCCTAGGGTTACCAGTTATGAGGTTATTGCAGGGAATGGAAGAAGAGCCAAATCACATGCAGAGGAGGGTGAATCAGATAGTTGAATTGAACGAGGTAAGAAATAGGGCCTATGATAAGGTACATATGCACCAAGAAAATATGAAGGGCACCTTTGACAGGAAGTTGAAAGAGGAGCAGTTCCAGGTGAATGATTTGGTCTTAAAGTGGGATGCCCCTAAGGAAGATAAACATGGGAAATTTGACCATATGCGGATGGGGCCTTATGTTATTGCGGCAAATCGAGGGGTGAATTATTTCATCCTGGAGCATCAAGATGGGTCTCCCTGGATAGGAGGTCCAGTCAATGGGAGGTTTTTTAAGCATTACCTGTCCTAGAGAAAATAGGTAACTCTTGTGCCATATCCTGTATATATTTTCGTTTTACAGTTGTTTTGAAGTGTTGATGGCAAACCTAAAGATTTGAAGCCTGAAGTGAAGGCCATAAGGTCTGGAAGGGTAGCCATGGTGTTTGTTTTATTTTCATGTTCAGCTCAGAATTGCAGTGTGTACAGTTTCAGTTTTTATCCTAAAGTTTTTAGTTCAGAGTTTGAAGCTTCACCCAATCGATCAGGCATCGGTCTACCAGGGGTTCTTTCCTACCTCGCAGGGAGGATAACATCCCCATTTGGAGCCATTTGTTAGCACCTAGTTTTTCTGCATAAGGGGTAAGGTGAAATGGATGAACATCTTGAAAGATTTCCTGGAAGTAGCCCGAGATCTCCTTTATTTTTCATGGCTAAGGGCTAAAGCTGTGATAAAAATAGCTTAGGGGTGTCAGGCATAGGAAAGCTTGAGAAATTTGCAAAGGGAAATGTTAAAATGCAATTAGAATGACCCAAAAAGGAATGAAAATAACCAAATTACTATAGTCCAAAGGCAAATAATGTGAAAGATTACCCATTGCATAGGTCCCGCCGTTGATCGGGCGCAAACGAGAAATCAAGGGCCCTCATCGATTGTCGCATGGTGAAGTTGCACGGAAGTAAAATGGATGAAGTGGTTGCGATGGATATTACCACCAGATAGGTGGCGATTGGAGAATGCATCGCAAGAAGGGAAAGTGGTAAGTAGAAACCACCTCAGGTGCATGCGATACCACTGTGTCAAAAGACAGGGTGCCAATGATTGACGGATGGGATGCGGTGTCAGAGATCGGACGGTTTGGTGCAAAGATTGTTGTTCTCCAGGTAGGTCTCCTGAGATCGACGGTGCAGGTTGCAGGGGAGATCTGATCTATGACGATGGGAGTTAGAGGTGCGCGGAAGATAGCGGCAGGGACCCCACTAGCGGGAAAAGTTCCAAGAGTTAAGCATTTCGTAGATCTCCGCCGTAGATGCAAATCATGGAAATATCGACTGCTCACAAGGATTATCGCATCAGGGAGATGCACGCCGGATAGACAGGATGGTGGTTGCGATGGGAAAAACCATTTTCCAGGTTTCAGCACCTGGGCTCATCGCGAGGACGATAAGTAGTAATGAAAACCGGTTCAAGGGGATGCGACACCACTTGGTTGGTGTACGATGCTATTGAATGGACGATGGAGATCATAGTGGGGAGGAAAATCCTATGGTGGATGGAGAGGGGTTGTCATATCAATGGTTAATGTGGGGACCGGATCTAATGGCCGAGAGCAACACACGGGGGATCAACGGATGAGAAAGGTATACAACTGAAAAAGAAGATTAAAGGATAAGTGAATATGCTTATATATATAACTGTCGGCATGTGAGGTTGACATTTGTTCCTCAGACCTGTTGGACTCAGAAGCTTCTGGACGTGCAGAAGACAAAGAAGATGATAGGAGGGGCCACACATGGAGCTTTCAGTGATAGGTAGGGCCTTTTAACCATCATTTCTAGCAAATCTAAGCCTGTTTTTAACCATAAGATGGAGGAAGAACTAGTTTCTAGTAGTTCTAGGGTTAAAGTTACCCTAGAAGATAGGGACGCTGATGTATTCGACATAGACATTCGGATCCCTGTCCCTGAGATTAAGAAAATATTAAAGGTTTTGCTTGGGAAGGGTCTGGATGTACATAGGGTTTTTCAGTCATCGTTTATCTTCTTCTTCCTTAACCAAGTAATGTTGTTCCCTAAGTTCATGTCGTGGTGTACATCAAATTACTCAGAACCTCAGTGTGTAATCATGAATGCCCAGAAGTCCAAAATTGTTTGTAAAGTAGAGCCCGCAGTCGTCCGAAGTTCTTTTGCAATTCCCGAGTCATAGACCCTTGAGTCTGAGATTTTTTCTGAGGAGTCAGTCGTCACCCTATTCCGTCAAATTCCCCCTGAGAACCTCCAAGAATTTTTAGCTACCTATCTCAAGCCCGACTTAGAAGTCGTGGAAACCATGGACCCTTTAGATGTCAACCTTTTGAATGACAATACCCAATTGGTCCTCTCTTTAGTAGCTCAATTTCTAGGTTTAGACACAGACCTGTGGGTAAAAGAAGTACAGTTGAGTCTGTTGTTCAGGATTAGCATTAGTTCACCCAGAACCGAAAATGAGTCGGTGTCGTCACTCAAGTTCAAGGATTTTTTGGCAGAGAGAATTCATTTGTAGTTGAGCAGATTTCCCAATAGTAGACATTTTAGGTTTCAGACACAGCTGCTGAAGATGGTTATGTCTAGCTATGTAGAAGATTTGCAGTTTTCACAGTTACTTAGCATAGATGTTTTAGAAGATAATGTCTTTAATTACTTGAATTATATCTTTTTTGATGTCTATAAAGTCATTTTTGGGGAAGAATTACCCAAATTTTTTCCATAGATGGAATCTATGATGCAATTAAAAAATGAGCTGGCGGTAGGAGATTGGTTTTTGTTGAAGGATGCTATAGTGATTAGGTTATATGGATTTGTGCGTGATGTTTATGTATTTGTAACTTCGGAAGATATTCACTTGTATATTGTATGTATTACATTTTTACTTTATTGTATCCCCAATGGAGATGTATTATTCCTCCAATTGGAAGTGTCGTCAGTTGTACTAGTTGCAAGTGTCGCAAGTTATATTGTAAGTGTCGTAACTTATACTTGATGGGTTATTAGACCACCTTGATGGGGTCAGCCCTGTATGATTCATGTGGGTTAAAGGGTTATTAGACCACCCTAGTGGGGGTTGGCCTAGTCAGCATTATGTTAAGTGGTTAAGTTGAGGCTGACCTAGTTAAGTTAAGGTCAAGTGAAAGTTAGTGTATAAATAGAGAGTGTGTCTCTCTCTCATTTTACACATTCTATTATTCACTCACTTCGCATTAATGAGAGAAGAGGAGGGTGCGCAAAAATGGAGGAGGAGCATGCTGCTGAAGATATCTATCTCTTGGGTTTGATCATGGTGATCCTTCTATTGATGCTTATTCTATCTCTGAGGAAGTTGAGGGGTTTTTCACCTTCTTGGTTTTCCCCGGTGAAATGTTTTGTGTCTCTTGTCTCTTATGCTTGATATGTTGTACATGTTATTCGTTCAATGAAGATCGTAGATCAGATTGAATTAAATGATGAAAAAACTAACATGATATCATAGCTAGCCTAAAGGAAGGCATGCTATGGCATTTATGAGACTTGGTTCACTTGTGACAAATTGGAAGCTAGGGCTTGATATAGAAAAAACCAATCATCGTAGAACTTTTGCTATAACTCCATTTTAGCGAAGGTTCAAGATCTGAAACTTCTATAGGTCGTAGATAATATCCCTATGTACCTTCTGTCCAAAGAACAACATCTGATTCATTGTAATTTGTGATTTATGATCTGTACAATCTAGGGTTTCTGCCTCTTCCAGATCTCAGTCATAAACAGGTGACCTAGGAAAAAAGGTCACAACTTGGGCTAGGAGGATCCAAATGAAATTTTGTAATAGGTGACAGATAGAGCACAGACTGTAGTTTCTCATGTAAGTTTTTCAAATTCCGAAGTTGAACCAGTGGCACGTGGAACGCCGTACAAGTTCGCTCTCCTGTTTTATCCCATAAAAAGGTCATGTTGCGACACTTGGCATAACCCTCTCTCAGAGAATCAAATTGAGGTCAGACCTGTGGGGTTGCAAATATGACAGGTTAGGCTACCAAAGGCTGAAGTTTCAGACCCTTTGGATTCGTAATTTCAAAGATGCACCAGAAACAATCAGGTGCATATTTCTACCAAAATAGAATTGGATTCCTTCATTCTTGTCTTATCACTTATGCGGGAATTTAGGGTTTCGGAGAAAGTTGGAATTTTTGGAATCAGAGACCACGGCTGAACGCTCCTCAGAAAAATTGAAATTTAGAGACCAAGATTGAATTTTTTGGTTGGGAAAAAGGTCGTGCTTGATCAAACCCTAGTTTGGGATTTTGATTGGAAAGGTGGAAAATTAGGGCTTTTGCAAAAGTTGGAATTTTTGAAATCTGTGACCACGACTGGAAGCTCCTCAGAAAAATCAAAGTTTAGAACACAAGATCGAACCTTTTGGATGGGCAGAAGATCGGGATTTATCAAACCCTAGTTCTGGATCCTGTCCAGATGATCCAGAAGTTTCAAAGGCAATTTTGAGGGGTCAAATTTTGCAGTTTTCAAGATTGAAGTATACCAGCTTGATCAGCTCAGCAAGGCGCATCTTTTCATCCAATCAGAAGTTTGAAATTCAAAATTTGAATTTTTAGGGTTTCTTTGACAAACCCTAATCTAGTTCCAGATCTAGTCTCAGCAAATCAAAGTGGATTGGGTTGATCCTAGAAGAGAATGAATTGGACACCTGCATAAGTGAAGAAGTTCCAGTTCCAGAGGGAGATAAGGCTAAGGCCTTACATAAGAACACTACAATCAATCCCGACAGGTATGACTTGAAGAGATACATGTATGTTTGTGAAATCTGTTAATGGTTAAGTTTATGATATGTTTGTCTTCATATTATTAGTACAATCTTGATTAATCTTAGACTTGTCTTATCACCTTAGTAAAAGTATGAATGCTTGAAGACATTCACTGATTAGGGTTATGGCACTTATGATTATACTAATGCACTGTGGTGTTGTATGAGGTTGATGTTGTCCGCTAACATGAAAGGTACATCAAGAAAGTTATAGTTCAAGAACATATGACCATGGTGACATGAAGACAAAGACTCATCCATAGTCATGGATCGCATAGAAGCTCTACTTACGAGGTATGTATAATTTTGGTTCTACAATGGTTAACTTATGAGTTATGCATGTTACTAAGCACAAGTCATTGAAGAGAACAAGAAGGCATTACTTGGGTATGTTAGACATAACTAGCGAACATGATAACCAGGTATGTTTTTCCTATATAAAGTTAGAATCCTACCTTGTGTTAGGATCTTATAGTTTTGTATGAATGATAATGATTATTCTTGAAGTAAGAAGTTTAAGTAATCAAGGGTTTATGCATATTATGTTTCTTACTTTGATTGATGATATGACTAACCAGAAGAGTCCTATGGTCAAATAAGAATATGCATGAGTAATAGAAGTCCTCCCTGAAACCTTGAATACTAATACTCGTGATAAATTACCTGTGTGTGAAATGATCATGACCATAGATGTTAAGATTATTTAGGATCATAATGTTTTGATAATATTGAGATTATACTAATGTATGTATGGTTATGTATGAGATCTTGAGGATAACACAATGATGACATTAGTGCACACTTAAGCATGTATAGTGGTCCAGGATGGATATGAGTTCAAGTACAGGTAATCCAGGAAGCAAAGATCAAGAGGGAGTCCACTCAACAACTAAACAAAGATAAGTATTTGAATTGTCATATGATTACTTAAATGATGTTGTCCAGTAGTGTACATACTTATGTTCCTATATTTAGAATGTATATCATGCATATTAGAAAATTTGCATTAATGAACAAGATACTACTAATGATATTAATGGGTAAGTGGCCTATGGTACTGTACAACACTCCATTGCTACTTATCTAGAATAAAACCTATTTGTTGACATGTTGGGAGTTGTGCACACTCTTAACAATGTTCTGGTAGAGATGGAAGGCATCTAGAAAGTTACGGGATATGGATAAATGTTGTATTGAAGCATTGGCTAAGATGATTGCATGACTGTATGACATATGTCTTTATGCATAAGAATGTGTTTTTGAAAAACTATGATAAGTTTCTGATCATGCAATTGAATTTGACTTGTAGGAAAGATCGTGTACAATCACCACAAAAGGACTACAACATTTGTTCTAGCAAACGAAATTCAAAGAAAACTATCTATTGAAGATATTGAAGAATCTGAAGTTCCCAAGATTCAGGATGCAATAATGGAAGAATGACATGATCGAGGAATACCAGTCGATCATGAAGAATGATGTTTGGGATGTGGTCCCAAGACCTGAAGGGAAGTCTATTGTGACTTCCAAGTGGCTCTATAAGATCAAGCACGCTGCAGATGGTAGCATAGAGAAATACAAAGCGAGGTTTGTAGCTCGTGGCTTCTCCTAGAAAGAGGGAATAGACTATGAAGAGACTTTTGCTCCTGTAGCCAGATACACTTCAATTAGAACGGTACTTGCTCTGGCTACAATGATGAAGTGGAAGACACACCATATGGATATGGTGTAGTCGAAGAGGAAGTGTATGTGGAGCAGCCACTTGGTTTTGAAACACATGACAGGGAGTCATATGTGTGCATATTGAAGAAAACCTTGTATGGATTGAAGCAAGCATCTAGGACATGGTACGGAAGGATGGACAAATTTCTATCCAGTTTGGGGTTTACCAAGAGTAAAGTGGATTCCAACCTTTACTACAAGGTTGAGGAAGGAAATCATGTGATACTACTATTGTATGTGGATGACCTGTTTGTTACAGGTGAGGATAGATTGATTGTCGACACGAAGAGGAAGCTTGCTACCGAGTTCGAGTTGAAGGAATTGGGTATGATTCACTACTTTCTAGGCATGGAGGTGTGGCAGAGTGCAGATGGAATCTTCCTTGGACAAGGGAAGTATGCAGTAGAGATCCCGAAGCGGTTCAAGATGATGGACTGCAAGGCCATGGCCACACCTATGGCATTGAACCTGAAGCTTCCGTGTGATACTTCATCTGATCCGGTTTATGTTATGGTGTATCGTCAGATGATTGGGTCCTTGATGTACATGATGAACACAAGACTAGATATTTTCTTTGCGGTGAACACATTGAGCCAGTCCCTAATGGATCCCAGAGGTGTTCACCTGATTGTTGTAAAGCATATTCTGAGGTACCTGAAGGGTACAATTGATTGTGGGCTCAAGTATGATGCGAATCAAAAGTTTAACCTAGAGGGTTATGCTGATTCAGATTGGGCAAGCAGTGCTGCAGATAGGAAGAGCACTTCTGGGTGCTGCTTCAGTATGGGATCATGTGTGATCTCTTGGTTTAGTTGGAAGCAGTCCTACGTAGCACTGAGTACAGTCGAAGCAGAGTATGTCGCATCTTTTTCGTCCATTTGTGTCACAGTATGGCTTAGGAAGCTACTGTCTGAGTTACTTGATCTCCCGTTGGATGATACTAGTATCTTTTGTGACAACCAGAGTTGTGTGAAGTTGTCTAAGAACCCATTGTTCCATGACAGGTTGAAGCACATTGAGATCAAATATCACTATATCAGGGATATGGTGTAGAGAGGAGTAGTGAAGCTCCAGCAGGTTGCAGATGTGTTGACTAAACCACTAGCCAAAGTGAAGTTTGAGTACTTCAGAGAGAGGCTTGGTGTTCTTCAGATTGAAGATACTTTGAGGAAGAAGTGATGGGACACATTTGTAGGAGCCATTCCAAGCATGGTGAGAGGAAGATCCTTCCCATGGCTGTGGATGTAAGTGTTGTGTGATGAGCATCAGGACGATGCTCCAGTTACTACTTTGGATATGCATCAATTGGATGCTTTGTATGATCAGTTGGATCATGTATATGTATATGCATTAGGTGCATGCTTTGTATGATCAGTTGGATCATGTATGATGACATGCATCAGGATGATGCAGTGACGATGATCAGGACGATCATGTGTGATGAGTATCAGGACGATGCTCTGGATGACATGCATCAAGACGATGCAGTGATGATGATAAGGATGATCATGTGTGATGAGTATCAAGATGATTCTCTGGATGACCTGCATCAGGAAGATGCGGCGAAGATGATCAGGATGATCATGTGTGATGAGTATCAGGATGATACTCTAGATGATATGCATCAGGACAATGCTATGATGATGATCAAGATGATCATGTACATTAGGATGATGTATGGTGAGTATCAGGTTGATACTCCGTGGTGGTGGACAGGTTGTGCATATGAGCATTTAACTAGACTTGGGAGATCCGATAGGTTGAGCAGTACGCTCATAATCAGTCCTGGGATACTCTTTCGAGGCATTGCTCTGGGAGGACATGTAACTAGACCTAGGAGATCCAATAGGTTGAGCAGTACGCTCGTAATCAGTCCTAGGATGCTCTTTCGAGGCTTTGTCCTATGGCATGTAACTAGACCTGGGAGATCTGATAGGTTGAGCAGTACGCTTGTAATCAATCCTGGGATGCTCTTTCGAGGCTTTTCCATTACCACATGTAACTAGACCTGGGAGATCCGATAGGTTGAGCAGTACGCTCGTAATCAGTCCTGGGATGCTCTTTCGAGGCTTTGTGGTGGGAGTCACATGTAATACATCCTGGAGATCCGGACAGGTTGTGTTAGTCACGTAAAAGGCCTCAGATTCTCTTTAGAGATCTTACTAGGAAAGACACTCTTTCAAGGTTTTGTGATGGTCACATGTAAGTTGACCTAGGAGATCTTGCCGGTCATGTTTCGGCACATAAAGGATCCTGGGATACTCTTTCGAGGCATTGTGATGCACGTAATAAGTCCCAAGGATTCCACAATATGGCCAGTGTTGATGAAGACCTACAGGTGGTGGGCCTACATCTAGCATGAAAAAGGGCTGGCTCTGTAGAACTTCCTATGATGAGAAGAATTCAGAGATAGCCTAGTGATCGAGATGTCGGGTACAGCAGCAGTGATGATGATGATGCTCCGTGATCCAGTGACGATGATCTAGCTCCAAAATTGAAGACTTGTGCCTATATGTATTGATGATCCGTGTCAAGAGAATACCTTCCTAGTTAAGAGGGAGAATTGATGTATTTGTAACTTTGGAATATATTTACTTGTATATTCTATGTATTACATTTGTACTTTATTGTATCCCCAATGGAGATGTATTATTCCTACGATTGGAAGTGTCATCAGTTGTACTTGCAAGTGTCACAAGTTATATTGTAAGTGTTGTAACTTATACTTGATGGGTTATTAGACCACCTTGATGGGGTCGGCCCTGTATGAGTCATGTGGGTTAAAGGGTTATTAGACCACCCTAGTGGGGGTCGTCCCAATCAGCATTATGTTAAGTGGTTAAGTTGAGGCCGACCTAGTTGAGTAAAGGTCAAGTGAAAGTTAGTGTATAAATAGAGAGTGTGTCTCTCTCATTTTACACATTCTATTATTCACTCACTTAGTATTAGTGAGAAAAGAGGAGGGTGTGCACAAGTGGAGGAGGAGCATGCTGTTGAAGATATCTATCTCTTGGGTTTGATCATGGTGATCCTTGTATTGATGCTTATTCTATCTCTGAGGAAGTTGTGGGGTTTTTCGCCTTCTTGGTTTTCCCCAGTGAAATGTTTGTGTCTCTTGTCTCTTATTCTTGATATGTTGTACATGTTATTCGTTCAGTTAAGATCTTAGATTAGATTGAATTAAATGATGAAGAAACTAACACGTGAACCCTATATTTTACCTTCTTTCTTGACTCTAAGGGTTTTCGCCCTCGAGTTCGTCAAGCAAAACTTAATTCTAGAAGATGAGCAGTTCTTGAAATTCAAAAAAGGTTCTGATGTAAAGTACCCATGGAGGGTAGGTCCATTCATTGTGAAGAGCAAAGAAGCTCTGGTGGATGTGGAGAAATTGTTGGAGAATATGGAATTCAAGAAAGACGTTGCAATTGCGTATGACACCTTGCACATTATTTCCGTGAGAAAGAAGAATTGTAACCTAAAGGCTTTTGAACACCAAGAGACAGAGGGATTGTTGAAAAGAAAAAATTTATTTCGATACGAGCCCGAAGAGGAGGAAGCTATAGATTCATAGGGAGGAGAGCTAGCTTTACCAGATGTGACAATGGATGTAGAGCAGTTGCTAGACACGTTGAGATGAGGGTTATGGCAAAAGAAATGGAAAGCTATGACCTTCCATTGGATGCACTGTGGTCCAACGTGGAAAGATATGGAAAAGTGAAGTACACACTCCGGGCTCCAAATTAGCTGTTGAAATCTTATCTCAAGTTAAAGACTTCTGAAGTATTTTATTTTAAAAGAAATTTGTAATATTTTTTATGACTTCGGCTCCAGTTGGAGCGGTTACATTGCTATCTTCTATATTTTTGTTTTTGAATTGAAATATCATGTGGTAAAAAGTACTGGTGAATGTGAAAAGATAGTTAGGCCCGCCCTACCTGTTTTTTTCTTGTAGTGGTAGAGGCGAATACGTTCTGATGAGGTGTCATTATGTTATAACTGTTTTCTGGTCCAAATGAGTCGAGCCTGAGGCTCTAGGCAGATTTAAATTCTATGTAATGGAATGAAGAGGGGTTGAAAATTTTGGAGCTTAGCTTATTGTCCCGTGTTGTGCATTTTGAACTCTATTAATAAAGTTGACAGAATCGAGCAGGCGTTTTTCAGGGATTCATCTCTGATCGGTCTTGCAGTCTATTTCTTCCTTTTCCCATGTGATATGTGTTTCCTTTCATTGTTAATCCATTATGTAATGCTTTTTTCATGCTCGGTTCAGTGTAGCATTTGAATAGAATTCATAGTCTTTATGATCTATTCTTATCATACCAAGTATTCCACAATTATGTTTCTACTAAAATCAATATAGAATTAATGTTTCCATGCTTTATATTGGTGGACTGTTTCATCTTTCTTCTAAATCACCCAACTAAAAGATCTTTGATTGTGAACTAGTGGCTACCTTTCCCCCGTGTGAATGTATTTGAAAATCATTTGTCAATGATATTCACGTCTTGTTTAATTTGACTCCATTTCCCATTAGAGATCCACACTGCTTTCAACCATACAATTTAAAAAAATCTGTCCTAACAGAAGTCTGACCTTTTGAGAATGTGCTTGATTGAATATTTTGAGTAATGAAGGCTCATGTGTTTGTTCATTGCTGACAACTTTGAGTATTTTCAGTCTTTCATCAGTTTAAGAGAGATCCCTCTCTGATTGTGCTAGGTTAGTAGCACTAGTCTAAAGTGGTTAGTGGTTACCCTGATTCTGCCTCTCCACGACCTTGGGGTACGTTTTGGGTGATAACACCTGGGTTTTGTCATCTCCCACACATGTGTATGGCCATTGTCGACGTGTCCATGGTGGCCACGCACGCCTGGGAGCCTTCGGACAAGAAATGCCCCCCTTGAGCAATATTGACATGGCCTTCACTGAGCAAAAACCTAGCTCTGGAGATGGAACAATAAAACCATTTCCAAGGGTTGGAGGCATGTTGTGGGGGGTCCACTAGCTGAGACCCGACATCTCGAATCCATCGAAATTGATGGATTCACGACCGGATCCATGGTTTGGGCACTACTAGCATCTTGCTCCGGCACCCTGAGGCCATTCAGGGACACTTTGAGGAATTGCTCAGGGGGCACGAAACCCAAACCGGCAAGTGGACATGGGTTCTATCGTATCCCACACATGTGTATGGCCATTGTGGACATTTCCACGATGGCCATGCACACTCGAGACCCTTCGAACGAGAAATGACCCCCTTGAGCAATATTCGAAAGGCCTTCACTGAGAAAAAAACCTAGCTCTGGAGATGGCACAATAACACTGTTTCTGGGGGTTGGAGGCACACTGTGGGGGGTCCCCTAGATGAAACCCAGCATCCTAGATTCATCAGAATCAACGTATTCGCAATCATAGCCACGGATTGTGTGTTGTGGGCATCTTGGTCTAGCACCCTGGGGCCATTCAGGGACAATTTGAGGAATTGCTCGGGGGGCTCGGAACCCAAACCGACGAGCAGAATTAGATTCTGTCATCTCCCACATGGGCGTATGGACATTTTGGATGTGTCCACGGTGGGAACGCACGCACGGCAGCCTTCGGACGAGAAATCCCCCCTTAAGAAAGATTGGCATGGCCTTCACTGAGAAAAACCCTAGCTCCAGAGATGGCACAATAACACCGTTTCCAGGGGGTTGGAGGCACGCTGTGGGGGGTACCTAGATGAAACCCAGCGTCCGAATCCATTGGAATCGACGGATTTATGACCGAAGCCACGGTTTGGGTGCTACGGGAATCTTGGTCTGTCACCCCAAGATTCAGGGACACTTTGAGGAATTACTTCGGGGGCACGGAACCCAAACCGGCGAGTGGCCTTGGGTTTAGTCAGCTCCCGCACGTGCATAAAGGATATTTCAAACTACCATATAGTACATTTTTTAGGGTTGTTTGGCTCTCAAGTGTTGATACATATGAAAAATGGCTAGGTAAATGTTTCTAATGAGATTAAATGAGTGTTGTGCTTGCTCAAATCCCTAGGGGCACACCTCACACAAGAGGTCATACACTTATAACCACATCGTGATGATCCCTATGCTATTGAGACAATATTGAGAATATGTGAGCCATTATAGAGTAACACCTTTGACCTCCTAATGTTATGTAAACACATAAGAAAGTGTTTTACCATAAGTCAATTAGAGAGGATATGCCATAACACTGGTACCAACTGGATGTCCCCATTCTTATATGGCATATGGAAAGGTAGGCTAAGTAGATTGAAGGTAGACTAGGGGTATCTTTAGGACCAAGAATGATGTGTCAAATCACAACACGTCTAGGATCGAGGGATATTTGGCCTCCATATGAGCATATTCAAATATGATTAAGAGGTTATGAACACCAAGTGTTGGTGTTGAAGGCCTAGATAATATTGTGAATATTTATCTTATTGGTGAGGATATGGACACTATTCGGAGGTTTTGAACAAGAGCAAGAAAGGAGCTTTCAAGAAAACAAATAGGACATGTCTTAGGGTTCTTTGGATTCCAAGTGTTGATACGTACTTCATTAGTATTTTTTGAGATTCATTTATGGATATGAGGACCTTGTACATGGTTGGGAGGAGGATTGCAAACCTTAATAAAAATAAATATTCTAAGGGAAGAGAAACTTGAGGTTTCGAACTTACAGGTGTGTTAATTACATAGGTTCACAACAATGAAATAGGCCTCAAATGACAAGGATATGTTTAGCCTCCAATAAATTATATGGGTGCAACTAGGAGTATTTTAGCACTTAGTATGGGTTTTATGGCACTAAACATGGTAAAATGATGAAACCTTGACCTTGGGACCAATGAATTGGAGTGGTTGGTGTAAAACATCAATGTATTGTAATAGTAACTTAATCATAACTCACACATCAAATAAACAATATAAGATAACGATATCAAATAAACTATCTAACATGAATAACATTAATCATGCATGAATAAACAATCACATGGCTATAATATGCACCTCAATCAATTAGGCCTTCTGGATCCTCTCGGTTTGTTATTGTCTCGAACAACCTCTCGTGCTCTGCATGAGGTAGTAAGTAGCGTACCTTGTTTGATGTCTTCGTTGAAATTGTTTGCAGTTGGATGTTTGTACCAACGATCAAGTGCGTAAAGTGATACACCAGTGAGCCTGGTCTATAATCCGTGTATGTGTAGCCACTGCTCTTTGGTCCCTTTCCATCCATTGTAAGATATTCCCCTTGAAAAACCATCGGGCCAGTCGGAAAGGTAGTGCCTTCACTATCGGTTAATGATGTGAGGAGTATTTGCTTCCCTTGGATGCATCGTGCCAACCAATAATTCCTCCCAACTGCACTGTCTGTTGGGGCGACAACTGCATAGATATGTCCTAAAAAAATGCATTTTATGGTCATATTCCAACAAGTAGTGGTTTGATAACTTGGATAATTACAAATTAAAGGAGGGAACCAGTATATGCATACATAAATGTTTACCCGACTGTACAAGATCATATATATGATCATATTCATTCGAAATAGAGGATTGGCCTTCCTCTAACTGGATTGTTTCAACAACTGCATGTGGGTCCACTACAAGTGATACATGATCGCATTCGTCAACCCAATCCATTGATTCACACTCATCCCACTCACAACTACTGCAAGGCCAACAAAAGCACGCAAGTTTCCGCATCCATATTTCAAATAAGGGGTCGTTTGAGCTTTGAACCGAATGAAATCCACGAGTGCCTTGCATAGTACTACAACTATAAGAATGCCATCGATCTATATCAACCACATGCCAGAAATGTCTGACAACATGTCCTCTACCTGTTGGTCTGTTCTGCTCCATGGTTCGATCTGACATTTTTGCAGAGCACCATCGAACTATGGATTTTGCATCCCGAATATGAGGGTTTGTCATGCACCTCATGTCCTCCCTTCGTAGGGCAGTTTTGAGACATGCTCCAGCCCCATCATGCTCTCCCTTTCCATGCATGGTCTCAAAATATTTCCATATATGCAGCACATCATAAGTCTTGTGCAAAATACTCAACCACTGGAATACACGTGCATTTTTTAACTGACCTACACATCCATATGACCATATCTAATGCTGATCCATCTGTATACCTCTCTCCTTCAGCTGATCATAGAAAATTCTGAAGCAATGTTGCACATAATGTAGGTTGTGGCACATGTCGTCACTGGTGTAGAAGTTGGTCTCTTTCAATATTATCCTCATGTCATTGTTGCTGTCTGGTGCATGCCTATATGTGATATGGACCATTATGCTAACTTGGTCTGAATGGTAGTATTGACTTTGAATCTCATTTTGTGGCTACAGGGTGTAGTTTTTAGCAAAGTCCACAACCGACAATATTGTGCCATTGGGAAAGGTGTCCCTGCACTATCTGTACTATTCATCTCGCCATCGTGCTACATGGACATGCTATACATACTGCTACGTCTTTTGGTAGAATTCCTTCATGAAATCAAAAATTTGTACCTAGTGCCACAAAACCAAGGGCATTAATACAACGTGACATTTGCAATCTGAATATATATGTACAAATTCAACATGTACAATATGAAAGTATGCAAAATTAGATTACATGTGACTTCACCAATGCAATTTTTTTGCTTTCCTTCGCACTATCTACTTGATATGTTATGTACTTGAAGTTCTCCATTTCTACTGACATCCTCCAAAATTCATGCTCCTCGGTTTAATGGATGCAACGACTCAATAATGCAAATCCACTGCACCTGGAACATGTCCCATATAAACATGATCTTTTATAATATTTTTGTCCTTCAGATCTTGGACACATTATGCTATGTATAAATTCTATGGATGCATTCAGTGGTTGTAATGATGGGCATTCCTTCACAATGTTAGTATGCAAATTACAAAATATATGTCTATATGTATCATAATAGTACTCAAATTCTACATGGTATCTACAGCAACATGTGTTGAGATCAATGCAAATTCTAACATACCAAGGTTTGCATTTTTCAAAGGACCTTTGGCCCAAGTTCAATTGTGTGTGCTCATTCTTGAACCTCTTGTAGAGTTCTGTTTTTGTCGTGTCAAGGAAGTGCTTGACATGGGGTTCACACCCCTTAACGCCTTTTGTCAACTTTGACACATCTCTTTGATTCGATGACGGTCTAGTGTTATCATGCCAAAATTTTTGTACTAGTTCTTTAATAGCATCAATAAGCTTCATGTTTGAATGAGGTAACCTACTGTCACGTCCCCACTTTGACCCTTGTAATATTTTGGGTTATAATGTAAATATTGTATGCATATTATGTATGATTCCTAGCGTGGAGCTCAAGGCCAAGGCCCCACTAGCGAACACTCGACCTAGAAGAGGCAAGTATTTGAAATTATGCTACCCATGTGCTAGTGAACCATGGGAATTGTAAATATGCATCTTAATATAAATGCCCACAACTAGCTATGCAATGCAACAAGAGATGGGGGCATGATGTTACAAGGAAATTGGAAGGGAAATATTCAAACCCTTGAGCCAATCAAGTCAAGCCAAGTGTTAATGAGAGAACCCATGAACCCTCAACTACCCATGTTGACTTTTGTACCCAATCATTGATTTCTCCCAAGAGTTGGTTGAAGTAGTTAATGCCTTTGGGAATGGAAGGTATGACTGTCCAAATTTGAGTATGGGCAAGCCACCCTTCCTAGATTTTTGTGTTTGGCTTCTTGGGCAAGAAAAGGGCCACGAAATTGCTCCCCAAGCCATTATTCACCTATCAGTTTGCTCTCTCACGAGTTGGGACCTTCCTAGGCAGTTCCCTCCATGGTTTTGTTGTGTTTACCTTCATTTTCCTAGCTGGGAAGGGCGTTTTTGTTGTGGATAACAGTGGGGAAGAAGAGAAAACGATTTGGGGTTTTATTGAGGCCGTTTGGCCCACTGAATGCTCATACATCTGTGGGAGAAATCGGTTTTCTTCCTTGGGATTGATTCCATCTTCCCACAAATCCGTTTTTGGTGTGCCTACGTTTTTGGGAAAACCCATGTCCATCTAGCTTCTATGTCCCATTGCTGAAAGTGTGTTTCCAAGCCCATATTTGAGTTTTGTGTTCAAGAGAATTCTGGGGTTGAGTTGGGTATCCCTTGCTTTGGGTTGTGTTGTGCTTGAGGGTTCCCTTTTCCTTGTAGATATCATGCCCAGCTCGGGGGTGGTCTCTGAGTGTTGAAAGAATACAGGCTGGGCAGAGACCTATGGTTGGGAGGAACGTTGCAACGACATAGCTAGTTGTTTTGGTCTATTGCACAACAAACATAAGTGTTTTCTATCTATGTGTTTTACCTCTGCAGTGTTTAAATTAATGACTGTTATTGATGTATTGAGTGCATATGAAAACATGTGTGTGGATGAGTTTATTTCCACTGTGCATATTTGTTTGATTTACATCTACACACATTTGTTTTTAACTGTATGCATCTAATGAGTTGGCTGAGTTTTATGAAAAGCTCCATAGATTGGTAACATATTCCCCTCCTTGAATTGGGTCCGCAGGCTGGTACATTACACCTACCAACAAAGGCCCAACAATCTTTTTGGCCTAGTGTCTCAAGTTTTTCTCTAATAGCAGAATACTTTTGAATTGTCTTTCTATCTACTTTAAAGATTTTACATGTGTGTGATAGCAGGCGACATTGACTTGTGGATTTGTCTACGATCAATTCCGACAGTACACGACATGCCACATTAAAATCTTTTGTACGAGAAGTTTTTCCAATCAAATTAAATGCAGATTGTAGATTTCTAACAACATGATCATTGGCCTCTGAAATTCTAATTACCTTTATGCCCAAAATTCTCCTAACATGAGCTAGACAATGTGATTTTAACAAAGCCAGAAGCAATTGACATTTTGCTGCATCGGTTTTGGATTCAAAAAATTCTTTGATTATCCTGTTACAATGGAAATCAATAGTGCATTTGGGCAACTTACCTTCAAGTACTGAAAATGAACTTTCATCCACATGAATAAGTCTGGGAGTTCTTCATCGTACGCTTGATAATCGAGGAAAGGGAGTAGGAAAGGAAGTATGAGTCTCGTCACTAGTTTGTTGTGGCCCTTCGTTCACAATTTGGTCCTGCAAGGGAGTGTGTTCGACATCTGTGTGCTCTTCTTGGGGAGATTGCTAATTAAAAACCTTTTCAACATCCATCCCTTCATACTCGACATCAAGCAAGATTTGATTGAATTCAACCACTTCGTCGTTGCTTGTTGATGGATCCAAGGCACTAACATATTGATGTCTACGGTTTTCCATGTACAACCTGGCCTTTTCTCTTATCTCATGGGCCTTTTCAGAGGGTGGCTCCTTCCTTCTAGAATTTCTTTTATATTACGTTTGTTTCCCATATTCAATACATTTTTTAGCAAAACAAAAATATCACCCCTGTAAGAATGAACAACAAATAAGATATTAAAACTCGATGTGCATGATTATTAAAACTTGATGTAGCAATTGATTATGTACAAAAACATCTAGTAAGAATGTTTTCATATAATCTTAAAAGCTATTGAGAATGCCATAGATATAACAACAACATCACCTCTAGGAACTCAATTGGATGGTGGTATGGGATGTTAGTAGGAGCACATTTCCTACAAAGAGAGAAGCTCGTACTCACTTCATTTTCATGTTTTGGATGAGGAAAAATAGCCCCAAAAGATTACTTGAGTTTGATTCTTTAGGTGTTTGTGTGAGTTGTTGTACTGAAATCATGAGGAATTCAAAAAATGTTTGTGTACTAGATCGAGTTATGTGATTATGAAAGCTTATTGGTTGTGATGCAAGCAAGTTTTTTTTATTATCTTCATGAAAGGTTCAAAACATTGCTTGGTGCATGTTGTAGTTTATTTGTGGTAAGATGTTTTTATTGTCTATGTTGAAGATTAAGAAGACTAAAATACATCTATCATACAATTCATGAAGAAAAACTAAAATAGATACAATTCAAACAAAGTAAATGAAGACTAAAATACATTTAACAAGAGGAAGAGGTCACCATACCTCAAGGATTATGATTGCTCTTTGCTTCAAATGTAAAATGCTCTTTTGATGTATCCACTATATGTAAGAAGAGTTCAAGTGTGTCCAAGCAGCATGAGAATTCAATCCAAAGAGCCAAATAGAGTCCAACTATTGTGTATTCAATCAAATGAGCCAAATAGAGCCCAATTGGTGTGTATTCAATACAAAGAGCCAACTAGAGCCCCAGCTCTTGTGTATTCTATCCAAATTGTCAAAGAAACACCAAATGGTGTCTGAATTCAATCCAAGATGCAAATGGTTGTCGGTCTGTGCATGAAAACAGCGAAAACATGCATGGAATAAGAGAAAAAATGCGGGAGAAGAGTGCAAGTTATTTTATGAATTTTATGCTCAACGGGGACACGCATGCGCTAGTAGCGCGTGCGCACTCCTGTTGAACTTTAAATAGTTTGGTGGGTAACTTTTGCTTCATTTATTGCCAAATAAATCGATATGTTTTGGTTTGTTCCTAGAGCCCCTCCCCCATAAAGGCCTTTAGGCCCTCTTCTAAACATTAATCCCTAAGTGCATAAGTGCACAAGATGGTGATGAGGAGGAGGGTGATGATAATGAAGATGATCAAGATGCAGATGAAGATGAGGGTGATGAAGGTGATAAAGATGATGATGTTGATGAATATGAAGATGATGTTGATGATGATGAAGATGTTGAAGATGATGATGATGGTGATGAAGATGATGATGATGATGATGAAGAAGAAGATGATGATGATGGATATGTTGATGGGGAAGGGGGAGATGACAATGATGATGAAGAGGAGGACGATGATGATGATGATGATGGTGATGATGATCATCATCATCATATCCATCATCATATGATGACAATGATCATCATCATCATCTTCATCTTCATCATCATATGGAGCTTCTCTAATTCTGGATATAACTAGGAGGATATAAGATGATGATGATAATGATGATGGTGATGATGATGAAGATGTTGATGATGATGATGGTGATGATGATGAAGATGTTGTTGATGATGATGATGATGATGATGAAGATGATGATGAAGATGTTGTTGATG